>CP139504.1:283391468-283606942 GCA_021014915.2 Artemisia tridentata subsp. tridentata
AATGTTTCAGAAATACTGTGGCACGGAGGACTTTTAGTTAAGTTTATGGAAAGTGGTTATAGTTCAATGTTTAGAAAAACATTTGGTTCTCTATAACCATGAGCTCTGATACCACTCTGTAACACCCCCGTTTTCGATATTCGTAGCGGAAATATAAGTTGGGGAGTTACTTCACGGTTCACAGTCATGATAATAGAAAATGACTCGAAAAGAGACGTTTTAGATAAAATATGTTATCATTCATTATTTAAATCAGAGTACATAAGACAGGTCCTACAGAGAAGTTTAGTAAAAAGTTACATTATTCATTTGAATGATAACATAGTGGACACTCTTATTATAAGAAGAAAGTCCACAGTCACTCCGTGCCAAGATCAGTCCTTTAATTACCTGAGATAAACATGCTAAAAAGTCAACACAAAGGTTGAGTGAATTCATAGTGTTTAAATTATAATCAATTTGAACACAAGCTAAATGGAAAGTGAAAGTTTAGTTCAAAATGTATATATATATTGCCCTAAGTCTCATGACACGCAAAGCCTTAACAGAACATCAACAGTCATGAACTAATGATGTAATAATTACCCCATAATTAAATGTAGGTAACTTTGCCCCCGGGTAGGAGATTGCCAGTCTCTTTATTAATCTCAAATATAATGCTTTGTATTACGTTACGGTAACACAAAGGGGTTGTCAGCCCAATAGTACTATCCACAATATTCGCGCTCACCCTAAGAGAGTCGGTGATTAGAGGTTCATGATGGGGGGTCTTTTTGGGCAAAAGGTAACTTAGTCAATATCAATCAGAAAATACTTGTGTTCGGTTTAATAGCATGTATCTCCCCACATATTTGAAAACAAGTAAAAAGTGGGACTATGAACTCACCTTGATGTTCCGAATGAGAAATAATATTAAATAAAGCTGATAAACGTCTCCGGCACGCAACCTGATTTGTTATTCTAAGTTTCAGTAATCACATCCAAATATAAATGGAGGTTGTCGATGAAGTCGAAAGTTAAATTTTACTGTATTGTTTAATCCTATGTTTCTGTTTGTTTGTTATTAATATTAATAATATGTTAAATTTTATTATTAATAATAATAATGTTTATAATAATTAATATTAAGGAATATATATGGATTTACACTTCTTACCCTATAGTTTTAGGTATTGACAATTTATACCCTTGAACTTTTATAAAATGACAACTTTTACCCCTGAACTTTTATAAAATTACAATTTTTACCCCTAGACTTTAGTTAAATGAAACTTTAACCCTTATACTTTCGAAATTGACACATTTTCCCCTTGAACTGCTGGTCGACAACACCACAAGTCCTTTTTATAAAACTTACTTTGATTTTGACAGAAACACCCCCTGAAACACTTGGGTTGTCACATACGACATCCTTATTTTCTTTAAATGCGTTTTTGATTTTACAAAACAACGAGACTTCACATGATTCTTGACATACTTTATTTCTATCATATAAATAGCTTATTTCTCAAAACTTTAGCTTATCATTCGAGCTTATGAAGATCGAATGAGTTTTCAGTTATTCGAACAAAACAGAAAATGGGACAATTTTTGGACCTCGATAACTTTGCGAATACTCGACCAATTTAACTAATTCTTTTTCCAGAAATTAACTACTTAAGAGGTCTATCTGTGCACAAAAACTAGAATTTTTAAAGATCATTTGATACTCGAAATCGTGGCTCAAAGTGTCAGATCTGCTGAAAGGAGCGACTGACCAAGTTTTTAGAAAATGGTTCGGTTTTTGCTTTTGGTTTAAACGACTCACTAACTCGACTCATTACCATTAAAATCAACACATTTAATTTGTATTAGACCTGGTTTAAACATAACTCATAATACCAAATAAAGTTTTATTCGAAAAATGGACATTTAGGGTTTCGATAGGTTATAAAATAACTAGGGTGACTTATTTGATTTCTGGGTTTTATTAACACATGATTACACTAGTTTATATCATTACTTAACTTGTTTTAATGTTACTTGAATTAGAAATAATCCTAGGGTTTCGACTAGGGTTCATTCGACTAGAAAATATAAAACATATCATTATTCGGTTTTTAATCTATAGTGATACTAGGCGATTTATATTAGTTACCTACTGATAATGTAAATGAAATAAAAAGTATTGAGAATAGGGTTTGGATACTTACTTCAAGGTATGGCTCGATAAGGTTTAACTAGGCGATATGGACTTGGAACCGAGACTCTTGAGTTTCTCCTAATCCTTGACCTTCGAATAGAGTATTGTGAGAGTGTTTATGAGTGTATTTGATCAGTAGTGAAAAGGTTTGGCTGTGTTTAGTAATTGTCGAATGGGTTGGTTAGAAATGGAAGCTAGGGCTCGATATTTATAGGAGGAATTAATCTAGGGTTTTCTTATGGAGATATTATGGGACAAAGGCTGACAGAAACTACCATGGGTGCCACTTGGGAGGAGGGGGAAAGTATGGTGATGTGGCTATACCCTTGCCATACAATTGGTGCTTGCCTTCTAACCTAGTATTTGTAAAATTGAGACAAGAAGATGTGTTTACAGGAGAGGGCTGCCAAGTGGTGGTATTATGGGTTGAGAAAATGTTTAGTGATGTCAAGGTTATTCTAACTTAGTCGAATTCCAACTAGAAGAGAACTAGGGATCGAACTATGCATAAAAGAGTAGTATCGTGGGTTTAAATAGGAGTACACTAGGGAATTAGGAAGCAACTAACTTAGTTTCTTAGATTTAATTAGTTCTTTGTGTTAAAAATTATTTTTGAAAAATATATATGTGATTTCATATATATCGAATTACACTAGAAGGGATAGAATTCGATTTGGGCTTAAGGTGGGTTGTACATTAGGCTTAAGATGATAGTACTTAGGTTTAGAAATTAAGAAAAATACATTTTTAATGTTTCCCTAATTATTGTAATTTTTATGCAATTTTTAATAAGCTTTAAATATATATAAAGGTGATTTTTAAGTTTTGTGCATTAAAGGGGTTGTACCGTAGGTTTTATGGACTTGTACAATTATTTATTAGGTTTACATATTTATTAGGAAAAATAAATATGTGTTTTAGATTTTAAAATAAATAATTTTTAGAGTTATATATATATTAATAAGAATAAATGAATTTTGTGCTTTAGGGACTTGTACCTTGGTTTTATGGTTTAGTTATGCCTAATTGTTATTGTAATAATTTAGGGTTTCGCTGGAAATGCTAATTATTGACAGAAGTTAAGTTTATATGTTCTTCTGCGAGTTATCGTAAAATGGCAAATGGTAAGTTGTAATATCTCATAAGGAAATGTTTATAATGAATAAACATTAAGTTTGTTAGATTGGGTTGCGTTGCGTAGGAGCACGTTTATCGAAAATGTGAGTTACGTCACATTTACTAGATATCATAGTCAAATAAAAATAATAATAAAAAAAATATATGCGGAAAAATGGTAATATGAAATCTTATTAAAATGAGAACCTGTTTATTACGAGGTGAAAATTTCACAGTGGTTATAGAATTAAACTTCACTGATCCACCAAATGCGCCCACCCGAAACAAGGGTCCTGATTTGGAAAAAGACATCCTCGCGCTAGAAGGAGTCACGCCTGAACTAGCGCCAAGTGATTTCGTGTCCTAAAACTACGAAACCTTGGTTGCGCTGATGCGAGGGGAAGCAAAAAAGAGGTCAGGTCAGAGCCTGCAAGCCAGGCTCAACTTTGATCCTGAGCATGAGGCATCCCCACCGCGTTACCGAAAGGAAAGGCGCGAGAAGGATGGCCGCCGACATCCTGTGTTTACTAGGATCGGAAGAAAAGTTGTGGACGATGAAGCAGCCGACTTACAGTCTCTGGAGGAGCATGAAGATGATGGAAGGCGCACCAATGTCCACGCTAGACTTGGCAGTCGCAGGATCCACGATAGACTTGGGCGACGATGCTCCCCAAGCGAAAGCCCTTCAAGCTCGGATTCCGAGGATAGTCGGCGCAAGCGCCGCAAAAGGGTAAGCTCATCCTCAAGTGACTCCTCGGACAACGAGGACAAAGAAACAGGACACTGGAAGTCCAGGGGAAGACCCCGCGACTGGGAAGACGAAGATATGTCTCGTCCCTGGCGCCGCCAAAAGGTTGACGCATTCACTCGGCGCATCAGTGATTTTTCAGAAGATAAAAAAAGGCGCATGCCCGCTAATGTTAAGACTTATGATGGGACAGGTGATCCTGATGACCAACTAAAAATTTTCGAATCAGCAGCAACCATCGAAAATTGGCCACAACCTGTGTGGTGCCACATGTTTAACTCTACTTTAGTGGGGAATGCGCGAAACTGGTTCAGTAAGCTTCCACGTAGAAGCATCAATGGGTTTGAAGAGTTGCGGAAGGCGTTTCGTTTGAACTTTACTCAGAGGAAGAAGTCCGCCAAGAACCCTGTCGAGCTCGCTAGGGTAAAACAGCGCCAAGGGGAATCCACAAGCGCTTTCATGGAGCGCTTTAAAGATGAATGTATACATGTCAAGGCATACCCTGAAATACTAAAGATCTCAGAATTTATGAACGGAATCAATAATCCAGAACTTATCAAAAAATTAAATGATAGGGTTCCCCAAACCTTTGATGAACTCATGAAGCGCACGAGGTCCTTCATCCAAGGAGAAGCCGCCGCTGCGGATAGCAAGAAAGGCTACTCAAACTATAGGTCACAAGAAGAGCCAAGGAGACAATCCAATGACCAGAGTAGCAATCGTAACAAAAGCTATCGCAGTCAAGGGAGCGGACGGGGGAACGACAAGTATACCCCACTAACGAAGACTCCAAAGGAGATATTTGCGACGGAAGCCGCGAACTTTCCGAGACCACCACCGATGCGCACCCCAGAAGATCGGCGCGTAGGGAACGGATACTGCGAGTATCATGCACAGAAGGGCCACACAACTAATGAGTGTGTCCAATTGCGCCAACTAATAGAGAAGCTAGTAAAAGAAGGCAGATTGGACCATCTAGTTAAGAACATCAAGGATGGAAAAGACAAACAGAAAACCGGGGGAAAAAAAGAAGCACCCAAGGATAAGGCTGACACGATCTACATGATCCAATCATGGCAGCGAAAGACTAGGCAAAAGATCAGCCAGAAATTTTCTCATGGAAGCGAAATCTCTTTCCCGACCTTGGCTGCGGACAACGCAGCGGTGGAACCACTCACCATTGAGATAAATGCGGGGGGCCACGATATCCACCGCATGTATGTTGATGGAGGGGCATCAACGGATATAATGTATGAACATTGTTTCAAGAGATTGCGCCCTGAGATACAAAGACAGTTAAACCCAGCCACGACTTCGTTGACTGGCTTCACAAGAGAAAATATATGGCCCATGGGGCAACTGCGACTACTAGTCGCTGTCGGTAATAAGGAACACTCCACGACAGCCTGGATGAATTTTATGGTGATCAGATCTCCTTCACCATACAATGGCATTATTGGAAGACCGGGAATTTCGGCAATACGCGCAGTACCGTCCACAGCACATGGGATGCTCAAATTCCCGGTAGAAGGCGGCATTGTCACCATCTATAATAGCGCTGCGCCACCAGGAGAGTGTAACACGATTACATGCGAGACGACGCAAACCCCAGAACAGAGCGCAGCTAAAGTACCAAATCTGAAGGTCGCAATTCACCCTGAATACCCGGAGCAAGAAGTATCGATTGGAGGATCGTTGTCTGACAAAGGAAGAGCGGCCGTGTGCGCGCTCTTGCAGAAGAATCTGGATATCTTCGCATGGGAACCAAAGCACATGACTGGTGTGCCACGCTCGATTGCAGAACACAAGCTAAAAATCCGACAAGGATATTCCCCAGTAAGGCAGAAAAAGCGCGGCCAGGCTCCAGAGCGCGCAAAAGCCATTCTGGAAGAAGTACACAAACTTGTAGACGCAGGCATCATGCGAGAAGTCTATTACCATGACTGGCTCTCCAATCCAGTAATGGTCAAGAAAAGTGACGGTAGTTGGCGGATGTGTGTGGATTTTACTGACCTCAACAAAGCATGTCCACAGGACTGCTACCCACTGCCAGAGATAGACTGGAAGATAAAATCTCTGTGCGGATATCCCTTTAAATGTTTCTTAGATGCATACAAAGGGTACCACCAAATCCAAATGGCCAAGGAAGACGAGGAAAAAACAGCTTTCCACACAAGCCAAGGTGTCTATTGTTATACAAAGATGCCTTTCGGCCTGAAAAATGCGGGCGCCACCTACCAGCGACTGGTAGATAATGCATTTGAAAAGCAAGTGGGCCGCAACCTAGAGGTCTATGTGGACGACCTTGTCATAAAAAGCCATACTGAAGACGAAGTGGTGCGTGACATTGAAGAAACATTTATAACGCTACGAAAGATCAACATGAAGTTGAATCCTAAGAAATGCACTTTTGGCGCTACAGAAGGCATGTTCCTGGGATACTTGATAGAACCAGATGGCATTAAGCCATGCCCAGAAAAACAGAGGCTGTCATCCAACTCCCTTCACCACGCACGTTGAAAGAAGTTCAGTCTCTGAATGGAAAGCTAGCCGGTTTGAACAGATTCCTGTCCAAATCAGCGGATAAGTCACTTCCTCTCTTTAAAACACTCAAGAAGTGTACAAAAAAGGGAGACTTTCGCTGGACTACGGAAGAGGAAGAAGCTTTCACACAGCTTAAGCAACATATAGCAGCGCTTCCTAAGCTAGTCGCACCCCGACCAGGGGAGGAGTTAATCGTCTACTTATCTGCAACTCATGGAGCGGTCAGCGCAGTGCTACTGATGGATAGGGACTCCGTACAAACACCGGTATATTTTGTAAGCAAAGCACTCAAGAAGACAGAGATTAACTACAGCCCAATGGAGAAGTTGGTCTTGGCGTTAATATTCGCCGCCAAAAGGTTACGTAGATACTTTCAAGCGCACCCAATAGCGGTGATCACAGACCAACCTATCAAACAAGTTATCTCTAAACCTGACGCTTCGGGGCGATTACAAAAATGGAGTGTGCTGCTAGGTGAGTATAACATCTCTTATAGACCACGCACTGCGGTTAAAGGGCAAATACTAGCAGACTTCATCATCGAAAAACCGGACACCGATGCCGCACCTCCACTGAGCAAGGTAGAACTACAAGAACCATGGGTCCTGTTCACGGATGGATCTTCATGTGTGGATGGGTCGGGCGCTGGTCTTATTCTCACTAACCCAGAAGGAATGGAATTCACTTATGCACTGCGCTTTGAATTCACAGCCACGAACAACGAGGCAGAGTATGAAGCCCTAATCGCCGGGTTACGCATTGCAGCTCGAGTGGGTGTACGTAACCTAGAAGCAAATGTGGACTCCCGATTAGTAGCCAACCACGTGTTAGGCGAATATGTGGCTAAAGAGGATAACATGGTTCAATACCTTGACAAGACCAAATCACTAATCCAAGGTTTTGACAGGTTTACCATTAAACAAGTTCCTAGAGGTGAAAATAAGAAAGCGGATGCGCTAAGCAAGATCGCATCTACAAGCTTTGCGCACCTGTCAAAACAAGTGTTGATGGAGATTCTAAAAAACAAATCCATCTCGGAGATGGTAATATCTACGGTGATAGAAGAGCAGGATCCTACATGGATGACCCCTATCATCAAATTCATAAGTAAGGGCAAATTGCCCGAGGAGCAGAAAGACGCTCGACGGATACGGCGCACAGCGCAGAGGTTCGAACTTCGAGATGGTATCCTATATCGGCGCTCATTTCTACAACCATGGCTTAGATGCGTTGGACCTCTTCAGGCAGATTACGTACTCCGAGAGATCCACGCCGGCTCATGCAGTATGCATTCAGGACCACGGTCCGTGGTAGCACGAGCCTTGCGCTCAGGATACTACTAGCCCACTATGCATCGTGATGCGCGCGATGTGATAAGAAAATGTAGCGACTGCCAGGTTCATAGACCCATCCCGCGCAGACCACAACAGGAGCTAACACCTATCACTTCTCCATGGCCATTCTATAAGTGGGGTATCGACATTGCGGGTCCCTTCCCTGTTGCAGCGGGGGGACTGAAATTTCTTATTGTGGCAATAGACTACTTTACTAAGTGGATTGAAGCAAAAGCAGTGGCGACAATCACGGGTAACCAAGTAAAATCGCTTCATTTGGGAAAATATTGTATGCCGCTTTGGATTACCAGGGGAGATTGTTTCGGACAACGGAAAACAATTCCGCGATAATTCGTTCAAAGACTGGTGCGCAGAACTAAATATCACACAACACTTCGCGTCAGTTAAACACCCACAAACCAATGGTTTAGTTGAGCGCACAAATCGTAGTCTAGGCGAAGGAATTAAAGCGCGCCTGGACAAGCACAAAGGAAGATGGGTGGACGAATTGTCGCATGTCTTATGGGCGCACCGCACGACAATCAAAGTTAGCAATGGAGATACTCCTTTTTCTCTTATCTATGGGACAGAAGCTGTCATACCAGCTGAAATTGGGA
The DNA here is from genome assembly GCA_021014915.2 of Artemisia tridentata subsp. tridentata. Taxonomy (NCBI): domain Eukaryota; kingdom Viridiplantae; phylum Streptophyta; class Magnoliopsida; order Asterales; family Asteraceae; genus Artemisia; species Artemisia tridentata. The sequence continues at coordinate 283,400,010 of CP139504.1, forward strand.
TGCCAACTATTCGAACCGCGGAAGTTAATGTCGCAACCAATGATGACGAACGACGTATCGACTTGGACCTATTGGAAGAAAGGCGTGAACGCGCAGCTATACGCGAAGCAAAAGCCAAGTCAAAAATGAAGGGATATTACGATGCTAAAGTTCGAAGCACCTCATTCAGACCAGGCGACTTTGTATATCGCGCTAATGACGCAAGCCACGCAGAAGACACAGGTAAACTAGGACCGAAGTGGGAAGGACCCTATGAGGTCATTGAAGCACTAGGCAAAGGCGCATACAAGCTGCGTGACATGGATGGCCGCGAGCTACAACGCACATGGAATGTTTGCAATCTTAAGAGATGCTATCTTTAGGAAAGGTTACGACCTCACACACGGACACCTCCGCACTTTAGTAAGTGCTTAATAAATATCCGTGTATTTACATTTTGTTTCATTTAGGCAAATGTCTTTCTTTTTTACAAAAACTTGCAAGTATTAATTCAAATGTCGCGGTTTCTAGCTAATTCCGCGACACATTTCACTTTATTGTTTACATGTTATTTATGTCTCAATATTGTTGTTACTTTAATTTTCTGCCTACATGGCGTGCATGCACTTATTAAAACCCACGATGGTAAAAGGATGAGTAAACCTACTAAACAACTCGTTGAGTAAGAGGGTTGCAAACCCATCAACATCGGATCACGCATCCTTGTTAAACACCTTACTCTCAAGACGTTGGAGTAAGTTCAATGTGTATTCCACGACGGATACACAACATTGCACACTGTGCGCGTTTAACAACTTAGGAGCTAAGACACTTAACTCCTTGATATGCTATTTGCAGTACGCTGCACATAAATCAATAAACTTGTAAATTTTATGAACTTCATACACGATTATGGATTTTTTTATAAATTTTCTTAAGTATGTACACAACAAGTTGCTATGTTAGACACAACATAGACGTCTTTTACGCAAAGACAAAATAACTAAATACAAACATTATAACTACAATCACATTTGATATAATATACGAACGATCGTACTTTTCAACATTTTATTGTAGACTACGAGTCCATATACAATATAGATTCAACATGCACATGTGCAACAAAAAGTGAACTTGTTACAAAACATCACTGCATCTAAGTAGCCTATATACTACGTGTGCGCTTAAGCCTTGAACTGCCCACTTGGCGCGCCACACTACCAGCCTCTTCAAGCTTCATCAACAGGTCAACATCCTTGGGTGACACCGTTGGCACGCTAACGGGCACTCCATCAGACCTCGGAATATGGGCCGCACCAAGACCACAAAGGATAGCTTTACCCTTCACACCCTTCTTCTTTGCAAGTCTCATCTCATGGGCCTCTAGGGACTTATTTAGAGGAATTTCCTTCTCAAGAGCGAAAGGATTCAGGATATCACGCGGACAAGCAAAGATGGGTACATGCAGCTGCGACACATCGGGCTTCAAAAAATAATCAAGCTGTGCCTCAGCGTCATCTACTGTGTGCCTAGCCAAAGTCAGCCCCTCCATAATCACACCTATGGGATAATCCTGGTCGCGCTCCAGTTGAGCAATATGAGGAAGCTCCAAAAGCTTCAACTTCTCCATCGCAGCAACAAGATCATCATAAGTGTTCTCGTTGTAACCCGGTACTTGGGCGGCGGGGCATAGTCAAGATATTGTTCGCACACAGCTCCTCTACAGCCTCTGCCTTACCACGCGCTAGCGCACACTGAACAACATCCCCAAAGGAGTCCTTCACCTCTTGAGACTCCAGCGTTCTCAAGGCAGCAAGGCGCAAGCCATGGCTGATAAGCCACCTGCGCTCAGCAATGGTTGACACCAAGTGAGGGTACAACTCTTCATCGTATTCAATGCTAAGCTTACGCAGCTTGCTCTCCTGTTTCTCCAGCAAACACCCTACGGACTTGTGGAACTCCTCCAAATTAGCGAAGTGCTCCTTCTTCCCATTCTCCAAATATTTCAAAACCCAAAGACAAGAAGCCTTGTACTCTTTGAAGTTAGCACGCTCTTGATTCACTTGGGCATACAAGGATAGCCTCTCATCAGCAATCTTCTGAGCGTACACAGTGGTTGACTCCATTTCAGCCCGAGCATCAGCTAACTGCGCCTTCAGTAGCGCAATTTCCCTATCCTTCTGCGCCAAGCTACTACCTTCACCCGCATACCTAGCCTTTAGCTGTGCAACCAATGAAGCTTGATGCGCAGCAACCAAGCTTAACTCCTCAATCAACTGGTCCGCAGGCACATCTTTAGAAGCCTTAGTCCCAGATCCTTGGACCCCCTGCGCAAGATGACCAGTAGGCGCGGGACTCGCCTTTGGTGGCGATCTCCCAGCGCACGCAGCGTCCCCAGCAGCTTCAACACTGCATGTAAATGATGAGGACCCAAGGTTATTATTATCTCAGCGCATAATATAAATCAAAATGTTGACGAAACAAGCCTAATTACTTACTTGAGAGAAGGAGTTTCAGTTGCATCCTTCTGCGACGCATTCTCCTCTGATGATGATGATGGCTCACTAGAGATAAGATGGCGCCTTCTTTTGGATGTACCAGCGCCATCATCCCCAGCAACTGCCTTGCGCTTCACCCCTTGGCTAGCGCCCTCAGACTCACTCACAGAAACCCCCACGCTGTCTGACGAATCAGTCTGCGATAACTCTTCTATATGCATTTGTACCTCGGGAGTGGGAAAGCTGCGAAGAAGCGTCGCCTCTAACACAACGGGGGGTGTATCCTCAGATTCTTCCTGCACGATCTCCATCGTGTGCCCTGCGGTAGCCTGTAGAATTGGCTCCTCGCCATCCCTTAGAGGGCGCACACCCACAGTCACTTGCTTCGGCCTCTCCAAGCGCACAACACTGAATAGATCCATCTCTGCGCAACAAACAACAAACAAACACAAAATAAGTTAGATAAGCTACAAAGGGAATAACGCTTACAACTAATAAGCGAAGAGGAAGGAGGAAACAAGCACCCACCCCGGCTATTCTCGTCCAAAAAAGTTGGCACCTCCTCCGGACTACCGAAGTAATTGCGACTGATGCCCATGTGCACCAAAAACTCCTCTGGATACCCTTGATCGGAATGCGATTGGCATTAATCATCTCCGTATCCTCCGCGCTATACTTTCCGGGGATGGGGCGCTCATCTCTCGGTAATGATTCTTGAGTATAGAACTCAAAAATCCATGGAAAAAATGCATTATCAACCCAAAAGAACTTTTCCCTCCAAACCCTCAGTGCGTCTAACTTCTCCGTATAGCACTGCAGTTGCACTGCGCGCTTGGAGAAGGACACCCACCCGTTTGACCACGACGTGTGGTAAAACGCACGGAATAGATGGATTGTGGGTTCTATCGCTAATAAGCGACAATTCACTTCAAAATTAGTTATTTTTGCTGCACCTATACAATGCAGCTGTGAAATATGTAGACGATAATGGTTTAAAATATCGCACAAAAGTAGGGAAATGGGCACACGTTGGTTCGCAAATTCGAAGAAGCGTGTGTAAACCCCCACTTTCCCTTGCGGGAAGTTCGCTATTGACGCATTCGCCACCGGAACTACCGGGTGCAATGAGAGAGGGATGTAATAATCTGAGGTGAACTGACGAAGTTCGTCCGCAGATATATCGGAATTAAAATCGGATAACTGAAGCACCATGGTTAGAATTTAAAGGATTCTGAAGCGCACGCGCTATTACCTTAGCTTTCGTTGATTTTTGATTGTTGTTTGAAGGTTTAACAATGGTGGCAAATGACGGTTTTTACTGTGATAGCCACAGTGAAATGACGGCTCAACTTTATATAGGGTTACACATATTCGTGGATGGATGACATGTGTACCCCACTTGCTCTAATCGTGTGGCTGGGAAGTAAAAAGGTGAAGCACTTTTTCACTCACCCCTCACAATTTACGAAGGAGATACGGATGTACTTGGACTAGATTAATTTGCTTTTTTAGGCGGGAAATACTTGAAACTTCCCCGCTACGCAATCCAGAATATTTTTCGTTACAGTTATTAGTCTAGCATCCGCAGTGGGTACACTGCGCATACTAGACTGGGGGGACATGATGACGTATAGTCCGCATTCGGGTCACGAACCCGACCAGTGGACGCTACTACCACTCAAGCCCATCACGAATGGGCTCAAGCCCATCACGAATGGGCTATCACGATAACGGTTTGGGCTCACGAAGGCCCAAACCCGAAGTTATTTATGGTCTTGATATAGGATATCTCTTATTTATGAGATATGTATCAAACAACCGACCTATGCGGGATACGCTGAGGAGTGAAGAACACGAAACCAACAAGGGTTTCGTGTGTATATAAAGAGTCTCTCGACTCTCATTAAAGGTACGATCTACAACCCTAACTCTTCAACTAAACCCTAAAAACCGATTACTTACTCTCACGCCGGAGGATAATCGTGGGAGACAATCCCACGATAAGCCTAACGGTGTCTTTTTGTTTTCTTAGTGCGCAGGTCTCAAGCATTAAGATCTAATTGGTACGGAAACAAGGAACGCCCAACTTTTGTATCAACATACGTCAATACAGGCCCAGAAACGTGATTTAAAGGCCCACAAACGTTTCCTAAACGTTTCCTTTTACATGAAACGTTTCTTATTTTCCGGATACGTTTCCGGCCGTTTCTAGCCATTTCCCGTTTTCGAAACGTTTCCGGTACGGGAGACGGCACCCTGATGGCGTTTCCGTGCAACATAGATTATAAGTTTCAATCATCGAAGAACCAACATCATTTGATTAAACTAAATTGTAAATTCAAAATCGAAACTATAAAATCAAGATTGAAAGCTTAACAACAATATAATAAACCATTCAAACTCACTATATCCAAGTAAAAAGACCTACATTAAAGAAAATGCAGAAAAAGGGATGTCAACAATATAAATAGTACGTATAATTCAGGAAGATATGTATTTATATTTATAAAGATCTATACATGCAACATCATCTTGTATAGTTTACATTATTTAATTGTTTTAGATGAAATTAAAAATCGTGTGGTCATTATTTTTGTTGTTATCCAGACTAAAGTAGTAATCGGTGAAAAGGATAGATGTAAATAGACAATTTGTTGAGGGGCAAGTGCCTCTTTGTTTCGGGGGACAATTGGCTCCTAAAGTTTTGCTATGTAAAATAATATATATATATATATATATATATATAAATATATATATATATAATATATATATATATATATATATATATATATATATATATATATATATATATATATATATATATATATATATATATATAGAAATATAATAAAACGTGAGATTTTTTAATTGTGGTTCATTAAATATGTTCGAGCTTATCAACAAACACTCGCGGCACGTCTGACCATAAGCAAATATCTTCTCTCACATGCCTTTTGCGTGTTATCTATGATGATGAGTGGCACTTCAAGATTTTACATTTCACATCATACATCAAAATATTCTCCTTACAATGGCTTAGCTGTTTGAACACAATTTTACAGTTTTTTAGGCCCCACCATTTATTTTTTATCTTTTTTTTCAAACAAATTAAATTTTCATTAACACTCTGTTTTCGAGTTGAGTAAAAGGGAGGAAGTAAAGTGAAAGTGAGAAAGTTTGTGTTCTCCAGTTTTTTTTAGGAAGTAAAGTGAGATAAAGTGAAGTAAAGTGATTATATTTTAGTTATAAAACTTTCACTCCACTTTTGGGGTGAAAGTCACTTTACTTCCTTTCTCTTACTTTACTTCCTCTTTCTTTCACTTTCATTCATTTTTTTTCTCTAGAACGCAGCGTAATAAAACAAAAAGAGTAAATTGCATGATTCGTCCCTGTGGTTTAATCTAAATCCTACCACTCGTCCCTGATCTTTTTTTTTGGCATCGTTAATCCCTAAAACTAAATTATGTACCATCGTCCACTCCTATAACGGCCGTTTAATTTCTTAGTACTGGCCAATTAACCCCATCCCAATTGGGGGTATTTTTGTCATTTCCCATTTGCACATATTTTTCTATATCTCTTTAAAACCCAGTAACGAGCCATTTTTTAAACACACAATCCTCCCAATTGAAAATTATATAAACTCTAAAACTCAAGTCATGCCTCCACCAAGGTGTTTTTGTGGAAGAGGTGCAAAAATCGTTACTTCATGGACAGACATAAACCCAGGTCGTCGTTTCTATGCATGTCCACAAGGGGTAATGTATTTAATTTTGAGTAATTTTTAGTTAGGGTTTAATGAATTACGAATTGTGCAGTGGTTTGTTTTTTGATTGTTATAAACAGGAGTATGGTTGCAAATTCTTTAATTGGATGAATCCCCCCATGTGCCCACGTGCTGTGGCGATCATACCTGGGCTATTAAGGTCAAGAAACCAAATTGAAGGCTATGTGAGACAACTTGAAGGAGATCGTGCAAGGCTCAGACAATATTTGTATATGTCTTGGTTGGCATTTATATTGTTTGTGTTGGTCAACTTGTTTTATGATCTAGATATGTAAGATGTATTGATGTAATAGCAACATAATTTTTGCGTTTTGTAAACGATGGTTACATCTAATGAAATGTTGCTTATGAATTAAAGTGTTTTGGTTAGATGCAGTTTAGTTAGATGCAATTTAGATGCAGCTTCTTGAATGGATAATTTGTGTGTTTGACCTTTTAAAGTCAACAACCATTAGGTGATTGAGTGGGTTGTTAAATAGGTCCAACACATTACAGACAAAACAGATTGCAGACATTGCAGACCATAACCATAACCAGTCCATAACCATAACCAGTCCAACATATTTGCAGACATTGCAGACCATAACCATAACCAGTCCAACACATTTGCAGACCATAACCATAACGAGGTCCAACACATTTGCAGACCATAACTATAACCATAACCAGGTCCAACACATTTGCAAACCATAACCATAACAGACATTGCAGACCATAACCATAACATACATTGCAGAACAGACATTGCAAACATAAGACATAATCATTAAAAGAGCTTTATAAGAATAGTAGAATTAAAACAAACATCCCACAAAAGACCAAGTTTGATGTTGCATATGTTGGAGTATGCTCTTGTCATAATGACTAATTATATGGCTAGACATATGTGAGCCTATGGGGTCACACACATATACACTGAGGTGCCATTTTATATATCGTGATTATCGTATTTACGATATATAAATAACCGTAAGTAACCAGGAACCGCTATTGGGCTTCTAATGACTAAGTGTTGGACTTATTTCATTGGACTAGAAAAACAAATGGTGAGCCCATTTTAGCCCAATACATGGCCGGCCTTAGGAGTTTTTCTAGGGAAGATTTTCTTTGAGTTTTTGGTTAATATATCACTATTATTTCTCTTAATTGTGATTGTAAGTTACCAAAAAATCCTCCCTCTCTCTCCTTGTAAAACTCACGACACAAACAAGAAAACCAATCTAGGGTTTTCAATTTCATCTTCTCTTCTTTGTTTCTTGATTAATCAAAGAAGACTAGATCGGTTACGGGGTTAACGACTAGCATCAATTGGTATTCGGTGACGTGTAGTGTGGATACACATAGAGGTGATCTCCATTTGATCACTTGGGTTTATCATTCCATTCGATTGGTAGTGTTTGGTGGTGACTCCCGGATCACGCTACAAAGGTATAAAACTTATGTGTTTATTTTATTTGATTGATCATATGGAACTATGGTTCCTTGTATGGTGATGGTTTTCCGCTGCGTTTATAATATTAATTGTTAATTTATGTTTACATCACCTATAGTGGTATCACGAGCCATCATATGTTGTCATATGATCATCTTGTATGCGTAAAAATGGCTAAAAACGTGTTTTTTTAATGGATTTAAAAGTATAATCTTAAAATAGCCCCTAGGGCTTATATATTCTGAATATTTCGACCTTAATGAGGTCTTAAGATCTGCACTTTTTGATCCTATAGCCATTTGTTATGCATATTTTAATTGTTTACTTGATCGGTACCCGTAAAATGGCATAAAAACGTGTTTTTTAAGAGATTTTTAACCCGATTTAAAATCAGCCCATGAGGCTTATTTTTCTGTGGTAAAATGATGTTAAGAAGGTCCTAATATCATTGGGTTTTGAGTCTATGGCCATTTGTCACGCGTACCATTCGGGGTTTTAATTCTTGTTAATTATTTCTTCGATTCGTTGGCTAACAATTTAATTCTTGTTATTATTTTGTTGTCTATGGAAAATACATGCATGTTTATCCATGGAGTTAGCCAACACCTTGTAATAATCATAATTTTAATGTATTATTATGTATATATGCAAAGCCGATGAAAACCTAGACCACTTGTGCGTTGTGATGTTGTGATTGTTGGTTGTTTTTCTTGTTTTGGGGTTTGCCATTGTTTCGGCACTTTTGTAATGTATTTCATTTTGGTTTTGCCATTGTTTGGGCATTTTTACAGTAGATAGAAAGTAGATTAGATGTATTTTACTTTATATATATTGTAAACAAAAGCTTGGAAGCTAATGGCGAAAGAATGAAGAGTTGTAGTCCAAAAGTAGCTGCTGGACACCTGTTGGGAAAACGTGATTTCCCGTTGATTGGTAAGGTATTTTTGGCTAAATTTTGTTTTTCAGGTCCACAAGACATAGGGCTACAACTTTGTCAACTGGGCCGAACCATGAGGAGGTCGTCTTCTAGGAGCTTTGGGCCTTGCAAAACAGAAAAACTGGGCTGACAGAATCTAGAGTTCATTGCATTATGGGCCTTTTACTTGCCCATGATTGTCTTGGGGCAAGTGGGAGCCCTCCATGTGGTTGTGCTATATATCCCTAGTTGACTCTTGGTTCTTGTGATGGCTCACAAGATCAAGCATATGATTTTCATCGGTTGAGGCTTTGCATATTGTGGTTATATGTTTGTTTGGTTGTTTTATGTATGTTGTGACTACATGTAAAACGAAAATTGTTTTCTTAAAACTTGAAACAAAACATAAACCATTTTGAACTAAGTCTTATGATTTAGTTTAACTAAGTTTAAATATGATTTGAAACTTAAAAATCATTGTTTTCTAAATAACACTTAAACTAGTTAAGATTGTTTATTTATTTATTTATTGTATTGTCCAAACTTAATTATAATCCACTTAGGATTTATATTAGTCTTGAAAATGGACAACTTGACACACATAAATTAAAACAATGATTAGACTTAAGTTAAGAAAAGTTTTTAACTTGTGCTACGAAGAATGAATGCATGCTTCTTTCGTACACGTTTTTTATCCACATCAAAACATTTACCCGTCAAAATTTAAGTCATGCCGTCCAATTATGAGAACACTTCAATTACCTTTTGGCTATGGTCAGACCTAGGCTAAACTGTAACCCAGGGTGACTATTCTCTATGGTCAGACCTAGGATTATTCTCACAGTTTTCAAATTGGATGACTTAATCGAGTATTGTGGTCAGACCCTTGCCCGAGGCAAAGATGGGACTAAACATGCCTACATGACACTAGTTGTTTGACACTAGATGCCATGAGTCCCATAAAGATCTAAGAGTTGCACATGTAATGCAATTGGTCGATGTTACCTACCTATTGAATCCACCATTTCTAGTAGATCAACTGCATTAATGGTCGAACCTCAATGAGGATCTTAGCCTTTTCGTAAATTAATTGTTTTAAATTGTAAACATGGGGTAGTTAAATTACAAAAGGATAATTATCGAAAATACTAAATATGAACTTTGTAAATTCAATTAATGTATTAATGCAATCCGTAAACAAGAGTTTGTTCTTTTCTTGTTAAAAGGACAAACTAAGTCGTTCTTTCCTTGTAAAAAAGAGACTTATTCCTATCCTTTTTCTTTATGAGGAAAAGCCATAATAGGAATATTTGAATTTTCCTAATTCTAATAAAACTCAATGAACACCTACTCTAGAAATCGTGATGTCTTGTAAAAGTCAAAACGGTTAAGTATGGTTAAACATCTTATTCTTTCAAGATTGTTTCATAACCCTAGTTTCGGTTTTGAAACCTTTAAGAAATATAAGATATTTGGATAACTAGAGAACACGTGCATTTGACTTGACCTCTTTGGTTAGACCTTAGGGCCATTTCAACCCATGGCAAATTTTGCTCATTGGTCAGACCTTTGGCGATATTTGCATGTTCTTGCTTGGTCGGCTTATTTCGTACTAGCTACCATACTAAAATGAGTTCAAATAATTAGAAGACGGAAATATCAATAAACCGCAAAGTGGTAAAGGCAATTACTAGCATGATTACCTAGCAGTTTGTCTTAACCCAATAAATCTACTGTGGTACTACATACCCTTGTGGTATAGTAGACCAAGTGTGGAGGAAATGCATGCCTATTTTCAAGTTAAAATAGCAATGATGGCTAGCCCATCATCTATATGTTAGAACTTGATGCACTTCCTTGAATACCTAAGTACATGTTTACTAGTCAAAGTGACTCACATTAGCAATAATGTGTAGATATTCAATGAAAGAAGGAAAGTATCTAATCGCCGCTTACTCTCCACTGGTGACGAAACACATGTAATGTTGTCTAATCCAGTGGGAGCTACGTGATTATATTACTGGTGACGAAACACATGTAATGTTGTCTAATCCAGTGGGAGTTGTAAGCTCTATTACCTTACAAGTTACCCATCTTATTTCCAGATTGTCTTGAAATAATACATTACTTTCCACATGTTAAGCATCATAGTTTATATAAGAACCATTGCATAAATTTTATAAGATAACTTGTCGCGTTTCTGATGTTGCTTCCTGAAATGTTATCTATAAACTTGTTATGCATGATTCATTATTAAAACGATAAAGTTCTACATATTTATATTTGGATTTTGACTAAAAATCATATGTTATCTTAGACATTGTCATATTGCTCATACAAACACACGAGCGTAGTGGTGCTTGTATACTATCATGATGTTGTGCCATGCACAAGTAGGAGAAATCTTAATGTATGCAAGGTACAACATATAACAATATGACTAATAGTTTTTCTTGACTGAAAGGTAAGAAACTAAGATTCTACTAGGACTTCTACACATAAAATGTAGGTTGTCCTAATTAGAACAAATATCAAGATAACATGAAAAGCTACTTCAACATATTCACTGAATTGTTTAGTAAATATGATTATGTCTTCTTGTAAAGTCATAATCATGAAGTATGAAATTAACTTGAAATTACTATTGAGGCCTAGTGTCGGCGCTCGTAATTACTTTAGTTGAATATGTTTAGGTCTCTTGTAAAGACACAAACATCAATTCCGATAATTGTTGAAAGACAAATAACGTAAAGTAAGACATTGATTTGTTATGTCTTCTTGTTAAGACATGTACACTTACGACGTATAATATTAAATGTTTATGTTTTCTAGTCAAAACATACACATGAAGTAAAGTATGCAATAGGCTAAAATTACTATTGATGCCATCTGGTTTGACTTGGTTGGTAGATATGTAAGCCAAAAGTATAAGTTCATCTAATGAGTTATGTGACAGTCTCACAACATCAGTCCTCATGGAATACCACAACTTTATGGTATGTCCATCGTGGAAAATCAAACACTATTGATATTGTTTGATCTTTGATGACTTAAACTGTTTTACCTCCAAAGCTATCAAGGTTAGAAATTGGGTGTGCCATGTGTACACTCAATATGATTCCAACCCAGAAGGAATTTAAGACACCATTGTATTGTGGCATGAGATGAATCTCATTATGTCTTGATTGAAGTTCTGAATTTGTTAACTACTTAAGAGTAAGTAATTAACAAACTAGAGTTAAGAACTAACGGTGTATTTTGGTTGTCCCACTTGAAAACAATTTATTGTTACTCAAGATGCTGAGTATCTAGAGATTAGTCTCTACATACAAAAGCAAGTGGGAGTACCTTTAAACCTTGAAGTTGTTCAAGAACCAAATACACAACCTTCTGAGTACACTTGCTAATGTCATACTAAGGTTGAACATGCATATGTTAAACCATAGATTGATATCTCTCATTCATAAATCCGCAAGGATACCTCTTGCACCTGAATGATATAGCTTTTTATATCAATGCTGAGGGACATAAGTTAGAGGATCATGGTGAACCTGCTAACTACTGAGATGCATTATCAGATATTGTATCTGATGAGTAGCTCAAAACTATGAATGTTAAGATGCAGCCCTTGAAAGACAATCACTCATGGAGCTTGATTGATCTCTTACCAATCAGTAAGACTGTGAGGTTAAGAATGAGTTTCTTGATAAGAAGACTCAAAAGGGAAAACTTGTACTCACATTTAATGCACGACTAGTAAAAGGAGTTTACTCATACTCAAGAAATTGACTATGACTAAATCTTTCTACCTAAAAACATTAAATGTATAAAGATGATTAATTGTCATACCTGTCTTCATATAAAATGAAATATGACAATAGGATATCAAAACACTTTTCTTATTGATTACCTTTGCGAGGACGATGAGTAATCAAAAAGGTTTATGAATCCATATAATCTTTATTATGTATACAAGATAAAATAATCCATGTGTGGATTAGATCATGCATCTAGGAGCAAAGATCTTGAGTTAATTATAAAATCATTAATTTGATTTTGATTAATAAGATTACTCCTAAGTACACTAAGAGCAAGTTGGAGCACTGTATTTATTTTCTTAAATCTCATATGTCATTAACATATTAGAAACAATATTCCATCTAAGCTAGACTTTTATCCTTAGCTTGGAATGAAGTTTCTCTTGAGGGATTTATAAAATAAGACATACAACCTTGTTATATAGCCTAAACACAATATGACACGTTATTGATGAGAGTCTCAATGATCAGTCTCATTTGATGAGATTGAACACATGAGTGGAAATCTTAAGTTCGACTAAAGGATTCATCATGTAAGTCATATTACGCATTGGGATTTGCATGAATGCAAAGATGAGTTGATAACAACAAATATCTAAGTGAACGTCATTAGATAATTGTTAAACGAACATTATAATGGACCTACAAAGGACCAAAGATATGTTCAAACGTTTACGGATATATGAGGAACTCTGTTTTGTTTGCATACGCTGATGCTTATTTAACTGAGATGATACTCAACCCTAGTCGTGGTAGGATGTCATCATGAATGATAACATTGCTGACTGGATGTGCTATTCAAATGACTGACTAGTGTAGGTGTTTTGCTGGCTTCAAACACCCTATGGAATGTATTGTTGCAATCCTCGTCTTGTACTTGATTGCACACATACAAAGGACAATCATCATTCAAACCTTTCATGAATTTTGAAAGAAGTATTCTCAAAGTTTACTCAGATGACTACTTGTTGCCTTGTACAACATGATTCGATCATGGTGGGAACATCGGATTCTGACCTATGAGTAGTCTTATGCATATCTGTTTTTAGTATTTGGATAATGGAACTGTAAGCAGTCGTATTATACAATGAATTGATATACCTGGTATGATCATCTTCATTTATACTACTGTGTTCTATATTTGCATGTTTAATCAATGAATAATTTATTTATTCTAAAATTATCCATTGTCGGTTGACGATACGGGAGTATCATCAAATTAAGACAAATGTGAGCTTGTTGGTGATTTATTTGCCACACTCACATGTTGTTCATTGTGATGAACATTGGATTGACCCAACCTACGAGTATTCACTACATGGATCGTCGTCAATAGTGAATCTCGCAAGAGGTTATGTCTCTTATCCTTAGACTTGAGATGCAAGCAGGTCTTGCATGTGTGGAATTTCATTCCTTGATATGGTTAAACGCTGTCCTGAATAAGGTAGTTATAAAGGCCATTATCAGGAGTGATATAAAGCATGTGAATGACACGTGTAGTCAAAACGGGATTTGTTCCTCCACTTGTTTTGGAGTTAGATACTATTGGGCCCCTCGATGAATTGAACAGATGTTTGTATGGCCGTACCCAAATGAGATTAAGATGAATCTTAATTCACTTGGTAATCTTGTTCAATATCTATATCGAGAAACATAATAGTTGAACTATTAGAATGACATTTGATCCATGTCTAATGTTCAACAAGGTATCTGTAACAAAAGGATAGATGACATATAAACCATCTCATATGAGACGTTTAAGAAACTAACCTCACATATTTCTAGGGGCATTGGTGTGTTGCTAGACGCTAACCATTGCTTGTATAATTACTTGATTATTATGACGTCGCAAGTGGGAGCTGTTGGAGTATGCTCTTGTCATAATGACTAATTATATGGCTAGACATATGTGAGCCTATGGGGTCACACACATATACACTGAGGTGCCATTTTATATATCGTGATTATCGTATTTACGATATATAAATAACCGTAAGTAACCAGGAACCGCTATTGGGCTTCTAATGACTAAGTGTTGGACTTATTTCATTGGACTAGAAAAACAAATGGTGAGCCCATTTTAGCCCAATACATGGCTGGCCTTAGGAGTTTTTCTAGGGAAGATTTTCTTTGAGTTTTTGGTTAATATATCACTATTATTTCTCTTAATTGTGATTGTAAGTTACCAAAAAATCCTCCCTCTCTCTCCTTGTAAAACTCACGGCACAAACAAGAAAACCAATCTAGGGTTTTCAATTTCATCTTCTCTTCTTTGTTTCTTGATTAATCAAAGAAGACTAGATCGGTTATGGGGTTAACGACTAGCATCAATTGGTATTCGGTGACGTGTAGTGTGGATACACATAGAGGTGATCTCCATTTGATCACTTGGGTTTCTCATTCCATTCGATTGGTAGTGTTTGGTGGTGACTCCCGGATCACGCTACAAAGGTATAAAACTTATGTGTTTATTTTATTTGATTGATCATATGGCACTATGGATCCTTGTATGGTGATGGTTTTCCGCTGCGTTTATAATATTAATTGTTAATTTATGTTTACATCACCTATAGCATATACACTGCAACTATTCAAAGTACTGAAACATAAGTCTTAAATTACATAACAAGTCTTAAAGTACTGAAACAATCCATTTTCCTTTAGAGTTCTTCTTAGGTGCATTCCCAGATGGTTGTGTTGCAGCAGGTTTTTTCCCTTCTTAGCAGCTTCATTTGAACCACTAGCACCAGTTTTTTGTCCATTCTTAGCAGCTTCATTTGAACCACCAGCACCATTTGCATTTTTTTTCCCTTTATGAACATCCTGACCTTTGCAGCTCCTCCTATTATGGCCTTTATTGTGACACAAAAGACAAGTCACAGTTTGTGATATCCTAGACAGTTTGTTGTTCCTCACCATAGGTATATCCTCACCTGCTGATTTCCTTCTTTTCTTTTGTGGTCTTCCCACTTGTGGATGGTAGTTTGGAGGAACAATGGTTGTGGGAATATTGGACTTTGGCCACATGATTTTTGCTCTTATTGGATTGATGAAGTGACTGTATACTTCCCTCCATGTATCTAGTCTATAACATGGATGGACCCAAGTTTTAGGGACACCAACCTCAACTCTGTTAGCAGCCATGTTCCACATAGTAGCCACAACATGTTTGCAAGGCATTCCTGTTAATTCCCACTTTTTGCAAGTGCATGTCCTGTGAGCTATATCCACCACACATTGATCATTGAATGGGCCTGTAACACCATACAAGTTGCCTCCATTCCACTGAGCAATACACTCACTTGCTTCATCTTTAATGACTTTGAAAAGCTTTGTAGCAGTGGGTGTCAATGGTCCATCTAATTTGGATATGTTTTGCAACACAATTACAGTCCTCTTCATGAGGTACTCCCTACAATATTCCAATGTGCTAATGATTGGTCTGTCTCTACCATCTAGGAGTTGGACATTTAAAACCTCACACATGTTGTTTAACAACATGTCTGTTTTGGGTCTTCCTGTTAAGTAAAATTGTGTTACAACCCATGATAAGGTAAAATAACCAGTGCTTTGGATGAAGTGGTAAAATAGTAAATGAAATAGTCATTACCTGAAAAGTGAGATCTGGCCCAGTACTTTGGATGAATCTTAGATAACCAATCATAGCATTCTTTATTGAAAACTTTAAGCTTATCCATTTCTCTGTGGAATTCATGGATAGTCAAAGCAGTAGCACATTTCCACAAGAGATCCTTGTATGCTGTTCCAGTCCACCTCAACTTCATGTTTTCATGAATGTGTCTAAGACAATATCTGTGCTCAGCTGCTGGGAATAACTCTGCTATAGTTCGTATTATTCCCTGTTTCATAAGGTATATAGCAAAATGTTAAGTAGTGTATAAGTTTACATAAAATGTAGATTAAACATAGTGTATGAATGTAAGAATAAAACAAAGTGTATGCATTACCTTTTGCCTATCACTTATGAATGTGAAGTTAGAGTTATCTTGAAGGTCTAAATCTTCTTTCAAATGTTGCAAAAACCAAGTCCATGATTCTCTTGATTCTGTTTCCACAATCCCATAAGCTAGTGGAAATATGCCATTGTTTGGATCAATCCCCACAGCTGTCAACAGTTGGCCTGGGAATGGGCCCTTCATGAAAGCCCCATCAAATCCTAAGAAGTCCCTTCTACAAGCTCTGAATCCTGCTTTTGATGCACCCAGACATACATAGATCCTTTTAAATACTCTTGTTGGAGAATTATGATCTGGTTCAGTTTCCACTCCTATCCTAACTGTTGTGTTTGGATTACAGTGTTTCAACTCCATAACATAGTCCCTTAGCATGTTGTATTGTAAAGTGAAGTCACCTCTAACATTATCCACGGCTTTTGTCTTTGCCCTGTGAGTCTTTGTACGAGACACCTCTAATTGAAATTTCTTCTGCAACTGGTCTTGCAAGGCTCTAATGGGTATTTCTGGATTTGATTCTATCTGCTGCATTATGTTAGTAGAAAGAAAATCAGCAGTGCAATATTTGATTTTTCTTGATTGTAGGCACTTATGAGTTTTATCAAATGTCTTCACTTGCCAAGTTTCAGAAGATCTTAACTTAGAAACATGAATAACAAAAGGACATTTATTGGCTGCTAACTTTCTTGCATTAGGTTTTCCACCTAACTGCTTTGACTTCTTCTGTGGACTTTTAATACCCTTTGCATCACCAATTTTAGCCCTTGTCCATTTTTGTTTTGGACTTGACCCACTAGCTCCACTAAGCCCACCAGATGGCCCATGTGTTTCACTATCTTCAAACACAGGTATTGTTCCCCTACAATCAACTCTAACTCTTTCTTTATCATTTTTCTTGAAAAACAGTTCCCTCCTAGTCTCAATTGAAAGTAAATGAACATTCTCTTTCACCTCATTTGCACTCCCAAATGTCTTCCCAACATAGAAAATAGTCTTGGGCACAGAACCATCTTTAGGTTTCTTTTCTTTCATTAGTTGTTTCAGTTTCCTTTTCCTTATCCTTTGTAATCCATCATCATCAGATGCACTTTCAAATTCTTTAGCATCCATGACATCCACATCCACATCCACCTCAATTTCTTCATTTTGATTGAACTCATTAGGTCTTTCATCCGAACCCATGTTATCAACATTAGTCCTATCAAAACTCTCCATATTAATTGCTACATCTTCCAAAGGATTTTGCTTATCAACAAAACCATCACTGACGTGTTCATCATCACTTTGTTCTGTGTCTTCTTCAGCACCTAAACTCTCTACCTCATCATCAACTGCTATTCCTTTACCCTTATCACCTACCTCAACTTCAATGCCTTTACCATTACCTTTAGTTCTACCACCTACATAAACTGCTGGAGGTGTATCACTTAAACCAAAGAAAGGCTCAAAATCATCACCCATAAATGGATCATCAGTATAATAAAAGTCTTCAACAAAGGAACTAGGCTGAACAATTGGTGCAGGATTAGTCTGACTGTTTTGCCCAACTTCAGTTACTTGACTACTCTGCCCAACTTCAGTTACTTGACTACTCTACCCAACTTCAGTTAACAGACTCCTAGCACATGTAGGTTTACCCAATTTCTTAGGTTGCAACTTAGTTGGTCTTTTTGCTGGAATAACATCATCAGGAATTTCCCACAGCTGTGTTTGATAGTTAGAATCCAAAGTAGACCTATGATGCTCAATATACACTTCAATGAATCTATGCCCAAGCCTAACATACTCACTTAATGCCAATACATCATAGTCATTTCCTAAACTATGTAGGACGGTATCCAAATCACACCCAGGTTTTTTGAAATGATAAAACATCCTCACATTTGAAGTATAACCTAACTTCACTACCATGTCACTTAGTTCAATCACTGAAAACTCATCAATATCAATGCAGTCAAAAAAACAAATGTCACCATTGACATAACTCCTATGTGGGGGACTAGTAAACATGCCTGAATAACCAAACCTTCAGTGAAAACAGAGCATTGTTATCCCCTGAAAATGTACAAAAAAAATTACATCAAAATGGGTTTTCATGAACAAACCATAATCATGGAGACTTTTCAATGACAGATGAACAAAAACAATCTATCATTCACATACCAATAACATAATTACGCATAATTATTGAAAAACATAAACACAAAAACTCAATAAAAAACTTACCATACAATTCACGAACAGCAACATCATCTTTGGTAGTACGTAATGTCCACATTGGTTGAGAAGAAAATAATTGATTAGGGTTTACTTGGCATAAGATTTTGAGACTCAGTGGAAAATAGGGCAAACTATTGAGGATGAAAATGAAACGACGGGCTATTAGTAAGTGGGTTTTAAATTAGGTGCAAATGGGAAAAGACAAAAATACCCCCACTTGGGACGGGGTTAACTGGCCATTACTAAGAAATTAAACGGCCGTTAGAGATAGGCGTGGACGGTGGTACATAGTTTAGTTTTAGGGATTAACGATGCCAAAAAAAAAGATCAGGGACGAGTGGTAGGATTTAGATCAAACCACAGGGATGAACCATGCAATTATAAAATTCACAATACGAAATTAAAGATAAACCATACCAAATAAAAAAAAAAGAAAAAAAAATGTTACAAAAATTAAAAAACACATACGAAAATAATAATAATAAATACAATAACTAATCTTGTTGTCGATATTTCCTCCTTATTTTATCTTTTCGCATTTCGATGAGAAAGGCTCGGTCCGGAGGCAAATTCTGGTCGGTTGGAGTATTGAGAATCCTCAATTCTTTAATTCTTAGTATGCCCTCGTCTTTCCTCTTTGACGCCTCGTACGCTGCTTGAGTGGCTTCTCGTTTGAGTCGAAACTCATTTTGCATAACACCCGCAAATTCTGACGGGTTACTTCCTATAGTGCTCGACAAGATTTCGGATTTTGTTTTTTTCAAGGCACGTGGCTTGCCCGGGGGACGTCGTCTCGGGTCATCGCCGAATAGCTCAACATGTTCGGTGAGATCAACCGGGTTAACGGGGTCGGGCGAATCCCACTTAGCGTGTTGTTTCAATATTTTCCACGCCCCGTCTTGAGTAAACGGATTATTTCCCTATTTGGACTAATCACGATATGCTTGCCTAACACGCTTCATAAGATCATTGTCGTTTTCCCCACTTCGACCCACACGTTTCAAACGTTTGTAGATAGCGTTGAACCTTTGACAATTAAGGTTCAAAATGGCTCACTTTCCCGTCAACATATCCTTGGTGCGTTTGTGATGAGAAGCTTTATTGAACTCGAAAAGAACCTTGTTCCAAAACGAATCGTCCTTTTGGTCATTTCCGGTTAAGCTATCCTCGGAAACGCTAACATAACACGAGGCTAATAAAGTTTCATCTGCCACCGTCCAACAAGAATGAGCTCGTAAGGGTTTGGGTTCATCTTCCTCGTCAGGTATGTCGATTGTGCTACGTTTTACGGATCATTTTTTTCTTCCGCCGAGGGACGACGTGTGCTCGGTTGGTGGTGGCATCAATTGTCTTTGTTGTGTTTCTTGTGGTGGATTTTGTTGAAGATTTTGAAATTGTTGGTCAAGCAATTGCCGTTAGTATTCTTAATATAGTTGTTCGGTGGTTAATTTAGGCGTAGAGAATTGGGTAACAAATGGAGAATATTGAGAAGATGTCGAGTATCCGGACGGAGTGTCAGAGGGTTAGACGAGGATGATTGTTGCGACATAATGAGATTGAGAAGATTTTTAAAAAATTGATTGTTTGGGTTTTGAGACATTATTTTGTAAGTGAAAATGAAAGTAAACATATGTAGTGTGTAAAAAAATGAAGGTGGAACGTAAGTAATTGTGTGTAAAAATGGTTGTATATTTGGGTTTATATAGTGGTAAAATTTAATAGTTAAAAAAAAAAAAAAAAAAAAAAAAAAAAACCCTAGCCGTTTGGGCCTCAAACGGTAAATTTTTTGAAATGGGTGTTCCTTTGGCGAGAGTAACTTAAGTCACTTGGGAAATGACGAGAGGTACCAGGGGCATGGTAGCGAGCAAATGGCGGGCTCCTCCACGTAGAAATAGCAAGAGACGAAAGTGAACATACGCTTCTCTCTAACAAACTTTATTTACTGTATAATTAAATTTATCACAAATGAATTTGGAAAGTGATTTTACTATTGGAGTCATACAATTTTGTTTTCATCCTTAATAAAACTTATAAGATACATATGGACATATACTCATAACACTATTGAAGTTTAAACGACATTATCATTAATGCATTATACTTTTCTCTTTTCTTAAACGACATATACTAACACATTTATCTCAAGATTCTAATCGCACAGGAACTAAAATAAACATAGGCAAAATACAAGGAACAGGAACTACAAGTTGGTGATGAATAGGTAGAGTGTATATTTGTACACTTTCTAGTATGAAAGTGAGATTATTTCGTATGCATTACAATATCATACTTTTATATGAAGCATGCATATCTTATCTCAAGTACTATTCAATAAGCAAAGTTTACAACATTTTTAAAGCATGTATTATACTAAACTAGATGAATACTCGCACGAAGCGACGTTGTATAGCGACAAATAATTATACTTGTAAACTTGTGTTTTGGGGTAACTTTTGATGCAACTTACGAGTTCAATATGCAGTCATTGCGAGAACAAAAAGTTTATGAGCTATAAACGAAAAATAAAAAAAGTTCGAGCATTAAACAATATTTAAAATGTTAATGTTAATTTAGTACTGTATATTGTTACCATTTTTAATCAATGGTATTTTAGTAATTGAAATGATTTTCTAAGTTTTCAAGATTAAGAATTAAGGAAAATGGTGTAAATGTTTTATAGATAGTATAAATAACATTCGTTGGAGTGAAAATGGTAGCCGCACTGTTTCGAAGCTGCCAATTGGGAGGTCGGCTCGAGGGAGTGGGACGGCTTAGGTGCATTGTGGAGTCGCGGCTCGAGCCGGCACTGTTTACATACTGAGCCGAGCTAAGCCGTCGGCTTAGAGGGATTAAAAAATTAGTTTTTTATGATTGTGGGTGGGTTTACCACTAACCTACCATTTAATTTTGGAGGTTAGTTGCATGCTTAACACTTGTACTTTGGATTAAAAGGTGTGCTTTGGTGTATTTTCCACTAAGTTGCCTCTTAATTTTTTACGTTAGTCACATGCTTAACACGTGTGTTCCATTATTGGTATGTGCTTAAACACATACCTTTATTTGACCAAAACCGGACCCAAATAGACCAAAAACTAACCAAATATGCCAAATATCTCGTGTTTTTGTGTTTATGATTATGCAGGGATGGATATTGTAAAAATGGACAAATATCGAGATAAAAAGACAAACCGAGCACGAGATTTGGAAAAGGTCGAGAGCCGAAGCCGGGAAAGAATTTTATGCTCAAAAGTCAAAGTCAACCCTCAAAGTTTCACCAAATGACAAGAATGGCCCTTGGATTTATTTTGGAAAATTGGCAAAACTAGTCCCTGAAATTTCAGAATGTGCACAAATGGTCCTTATTCATTTTACACATAACCTATTAACTCTAAAACCTCATACCCGGATTTAACATTAATCCAAAATAAATACCCAATCCAACATTCTAACCCACCAGCCCATACACTTATACCCCAAGCCCAATTATTATAACCCAAGACCTGTCCCAAACCACTATACCCGGTCAAACCTATTAATAAAAACCAGTCAAATAAAAATAAAAAATCCTCAAAGAAAAACTCGCGCCCCAATTCTTCTTTTACCCAGAAAAACTACAGTACGATGAACCCTAATTTTACCCCGTACAAAATTGACAGCAATTAAGGGCATTATCGTACTTGCACGCATTTCTAGGAGCTTCCTGACATGTCAGGAATGACATGTCAGCGAAATGGAGGAATCCTATTGGCTGGGAGTGCGTGGCCAATTAATCCAAGGGTCAGAAATGATTGAGTAGCATCCAAGGGTGATCTGAGGGTTAAGATTGATTTGAAGAAGCACAAGAGGCACGGATTGTTGACGTAGACAGCCTAGAATGATCTCCAATCGGCTATAAATAGAGAGCTCCCTTCCTCAGAATTTCAAGTAGTTTTTAGTTAAAGTTATACTGTCATTTTTGATTTCTGAATTGTAATTTCTAAGTTTTTGTTGTAATCAAGCTTTGTTTAATGCAATCTTAGTTTTATGTTTTAAATCCGATTTGCTTATTTACTCTTAAAGTTGTTAGTTAATCTCTTTTATTGTTTATTAAGTTGTTTCTAATTTAGTTTAAGCTTTTAAATCATTTGCTTTCATTATTATTAATCTAAATAAGAAAATCCAACAAAAATCCAAAAATATTGAAAAATACTTCAAAAATCCAAAAATAGCTTAATCCCAGCTTCAATAAGCTGGTTTCTGATTTGTATAAGCTCATATAAGCTTATTAGCTTATTGTGAGTTTTTGGTTAGTTCAAATTAGATTCAGTCTCAAAAAGCTCCAAAAGTCAACAAAAGTCAACTGTTCAAGTCAAATAAGCTATGGAGGAGAATAAGCTGACTTGGAAGGCTTATTTGGGTATTTTTGGCTTAATTGGAAAAGCCTGGGTTGTGATTATAAGTAGTTCATTTCTGTCTCAGCTTTAGAATCTAGTAAGTCTAATCCCATTAAAGTTATTTTAGCTTAATTTTAGCATTATTCTGTTCAGCTTATTTCAGTGCTTATTGCTTATTGATTTTTGTTTCTTAGTTGATAAGTAACTTAGTTAGTTATAGATAAGTTAGTATTGTAGCTTAAATCTGCAAGTTGTAGTGTAAGATTGGAAATCTCAGATTTTAAGGAATGTTTGGAATAGGGACTGTTCTGGTCAAATAAGCTAAATACTGTTCATTTGCATATTGCTTAGTTTTGATTGAACTAATTTGAGACTAGTTCAGCTGTTTTAGTTGTTTTTTAAGCTGAGTTGAAAGTATTTGAGGTTTTGTGTTTGTAAGTTGAATTTTAGAACAACAACTGCTCTAATAAGCTAAGTATAAGCTGAGCTTATTGGATCCATCCTTTTGGCTCAAGTTTGGTGTATCTCAGTAGTATAAGTAAGAATACAATAGTTAGATCAGTTTCATCAAGGTTTCAAAGATTTAAGCCCAAATTTCCTACACTGCTGCAACAGACCACTATGTGCAGACCTGCACATTTTTAGCTAATCTCAGCTTTTCAATTTGTCTGCAACTGCTTTTCCTCTTAACCTTAGTGCTTGAAATTTGGTTTAGCGATAGCTTGTAGTATCAACTTTTTGGTTCTGAGCTTGATTTGGAATTATAGCTTATTGATTAGCCTGAATTCAGTCTGCAAGTACCTATTTGAATCATTTGCAGACCTGCATCATTTTCAGTTTCCAAGAGCATCTGTGTTTGATCAATTTTAAGTGAGCAATTGACTAATAAATTTGGGAATATTTGGGTTACTAGCAGTCTCTGGTATAAGCTTTCAGTGTTTGCCTTTGGATTCTCCCAATAAGCTTATACCTAGCTTATAAGTCAGCTGCAAATTGGCTATTTGATCACTGCTACTACCTTAACTTGTCAACTGTTCCAACTGCTTATCTGCTTATTCATTGAGCTTATTTGTGCTTATTCAGTTGATTTAAGTTTCATTTAGTGTATTGAACTGAATTTGATCATGGGATGATTTTTGGTACTGTTTGCTTATTTTCTAGAGCTTTTTGAAACAGCTTATTTGCATAAACAGTTTATTAGGGTTTTGAAAAGTTCTGATTTTATTTTTCCTAGCTTTTAAATATCATTTAGAATTTTTCTGCAAATTTTCATATTTTTCCTAAATCATTTACTATTTTTAAATCATTAAATTAGTTTCTTTTAGTTTTTAATTCATAAAAAATAAATAAAAAATCAAAAAAATATATTTCTTTTAATATTTAGGATTTAAGAAAAATAAATTTACTTTTTTAGTACTTAGAAGTTAGAATTTCACTTTTTAAATACGTTTTTTAAATTCGTAACGTACGTTTTCAAGTTTAATTTGCGTTTTAAAATTCGTGTGCTTAGAATACTTGTACCCCTTAGTTTAATTACTTGTTTTTATGATTTATTTCATAATTTGTAGTATAAAATCCCCAAAATATCACTCTTATCTCACATTCACGACACAAATCACAATCCCGAATCACAATTCCATTCAATCTTCAATCGGGACAACAAACCTCGGGTTTTGCATATTTCCTTTGCAATTCTCTTTGGATATAAATTGTTTGAAACCAATTTTTGGCGCCGCTGCCGGGGAAGGTTGAAGTGAGTTCGTGATTCCGTTTTTCGATTCGTGTTTTGAAGACCCTTCTCCCGGGAAGTTATCATTTTATTTGTAAATATTTTCAAAAATATAAAATCCAAAAAAATAAAAAAAACCACTAACACTTTTCCTAAAGTGTTAAAAATACCAAAAAAAATCATAAAACAACAAAACAATCGTGAAATCATTTGATTTCGGATTATCTTTTGATTACAACCTATACAAGTGGTTTAAGGATGGTTTTGACATTAAATTGCAAACCGAAAGAGGCGGGTTTTTAATCAGCTTTCGAGCGGACCTTTGCTTCTCCGCCACTCTACGAGTAGTCTTAAGAGAAACGATATCGATTGAGGGATCGGTACCAAAAATATTGTGATTAATTTTTCCTTTAATATAAAAAATCCAAAAAAGATTTTCTCTTCCAAATTATTTTTCTTTTTAATTTTTATTTTTGGTGTATGCACACCCGTTCCCAATCACACGTAATTGATAAATCTTCTCCCATACCGACTCGTCATTCTCGTCGACGCAAAAGAGTTAACGTACCCAAGTTACGTCCTCAAGTTGATACTCCCATTACCGAAATGGCCGAGGATCAACGTACCATGCAAGAGTTACTCCAATGTCCCACCGTGGGATATGGAGATGCTATTGTTATACCACAAATTACCAACACAAATTTTGAGCTTAAAACCGGTTTGATACAAATTGTTCAGGGAAATCAATTTCATGGTTTTGAAATAGAGGATCCCCACGCACACATCCGATGGTTTAATTAGTTGACCTCCACAAACCACCATAAGGATGTCACTAATGACACTATGAAATTGATGTTATTCCCATTTTCTCTCGAGGGGGCAGCCCGGATTTGGCTTGAAAAAGAACCCCCTCAATCAATCCATACTTGGGAAGATCTCGTCCATAAATTCGTGAATTATTTCTTTCCTCCGTCCAAAATGACTAATCTCAGGAATGAAATCACAAATTTCCAACAACGGTTTGATGAAAATTTTGGTGAGGCATGGGAACGATTTAAGGATCTCCAACGTAAATGCCCACATCACGGTTTCTCAGAATTACATCAAATCGATACGTTCTACAATGCCTTAACTCAATCGGATCAAGATTTACTCAACGCAGCCGCCGGTGGCAATATCTTGAGTCGAATGCCGAAAGATATCTTAATGATTATCAAGAACAAATCCAAAGTTCCCACTTCACAACAAACCGGTTGTTTCGAAAGTAAATTCTTCCACCCCTTCTTCTTCATCGGCCCATCCATCAGAGATGGCCGAGCTTACCGATGCTATTCGGATGATGATGAAAGAGTTTAAGCTCCAGAATCAGAAACCGGAGCCC
This sequence comes from Artemisia tridentata subsp. tridentata, assembly GCA_021014915.2. NCBI lineage: Eukaryota > Viridiplantae > Streptophyta > Magnoliopsida > Asterales > Asteraceae > Artemisia > Artemisia tridentata. Next base: position 283,426,120 of record CP139504.1, read on the forward strand.
GTCAAAGCAGTTACAGAAACTTGTGTTATATGTGGTGGTCCCCATCCTTATTATAATTGTGCAGCTACCGATAGCCAAGTTTAAAATGCTACCATAGCAGCAGCAAACTACAATCAGAGTCAAGGATTTCGTCCTCAAAATGCTAGTAACATAATGGGACCACCCGCTTTTCCACCCGTTCAAAACAACCAAAACCGTTTTCATCAAACAAACCAAGGTTACAATCAAAACCAAAGTTACAACCAAAACCGTGGAAACAATTATCATGCTCAACCGCAACAAGTCTATCAATCTCCTCCTGCACAAGTTGCACCTTTTCCCGATTTCACAAGCTATATGAAGACAACAGATGTTAGCATACGAGCCATGCAAAATCAAATTAATAACATGAGAGTTGAACTTCGGAAAGAGATTGATACGACATTAAATCAACAAACAAATGAGCTTAAGCAAATGATGAGTGGTTTTTTACAAATGAATCAACCCTCAACCTCGGGTACATCTTCTCTTCCTAGCAACACAATTGCTAACCCAAGGGGTGATATGAAAGCAATTACCACCCGAAGTGGTGTTTCATATGATGGACCCACGGCCCCGACTACCGCTTCTTCTCTTCCTTCCAAGGTAGTCATCCGTGAGACCGAGGTGACAAAGGACACGGAACTTCCTACTGATAACGGAAGGACCGAAGACGTCCAACCTCCGGTTGTCCAAAAGTCAAAACCAAAGGTTGTTTTTGAGCCCGAAGAAGCTCCTATAAAAGCAAAACTTCCTTATCCTTCGAGATTGAATGATCAAAAGCTCCGCGAAAAAGCTTCAAATCAAATGGAGAAATTCTTTCAAATCCTCCAAGAATTGCATTTTGACATAAGCTTCGCGGATGCTTTGCTTCTGATGCCTAAGTTTGCTTCTACCATCAAAGGTTTATTGAGTAATAAGGAAAAATTATTTGAACTGGCAAAAACTCCTCTGAACGAGAATTGCTCAGCGGTTCTCCTTAAAAAGCTCCTTGAAAAGCTTGGAGATCCCAGAAAATTTCTCATTCCATGTGAATTTCCGGGAATGGTTGAATGCTACGCCTTGGCCGATCTTGGTGCAAGCATCAACTTAATGCCGCTTTCCGTTTGGCAAAAACTTTCTCTGCCCGAATATACCCCCACTTGCATGACCCTCGAGCTTACGGACCGGACCATAACCCGTCCACTTGGAATAGCCGAGGATGTCTTCGTCAAGGTGGGGAAGTTCCATTTTCCAGCAGATTTTGTGGTGGTTGATTTCGATGCCGACCCCCGAGTTCCTCTAACTCTTGGAAGGTCATTCCTGAGGACCGGGCGAGCTCTGATTGATGTTTATGGTGAAGAAATATCATTGCGGGTTGATAATGAAAAAGTCACGTTTAACATTAATCAGAACTCGAAATCTCAAACCACCAAATGCAACGTTGCTTCGGTTGATCAAAAATCTAATCCCGCAATTGCTTCCAAAAGAATTGATCCGACACTTTCAGGATTCACGGTTAAGAGTATTTCACAAAAACATGCCGAGCTCAAAGCCATAAAAATTACCCCTGGTTCGAGCAATTGGTTTAAAAGTTGTGCTACGGAAGTTAAGAGTGTTCTTGATTATGATGAATTAGAATCGGAGACCACAACGGAAGTGGTGAACATTGCTAGCTCTAAGAGCACACCACTTGTCCCACCTCCGGAACCAGTTTATCGTATTGAGATTGTTGATTCCATCATTTCCGACTCTTCCCCTTCTCTCACACCGGGTGAGAGAAGTAATATCACTAGGGAAGAGCTCGAGGTTTTCTCCAATGATGATCCGATTTCATCAGAGAATGAAGAAAGTAGTCTAGGGGGAGATATCCCTTTGATTGAAAAGATGATATCTGATGAACCATCTCTTTCTCTTCCCCCAATGGATGTTTATGTTGATAAGCCGTTAGATCCTCTGGAACCAGAGCTCGAGGAGTCTTTACCAGAGTATAAGAGCTTTAACTTTGAGGAGATTAGTGGCAATCCCACTTCTCATCCCGAGTATTCTCTCCCGGCTTACGAATCATTTAGTTTTGATTTCACGGAAGAGACGAGAAGTGGCAATACCACTTCTCATGCTGATTTCTCTCTTCCAGAATATGATTCGTTTACCTTTGATCTTGATCATGAGGAGTTCTCCGATGAACTCACTCACATCATATCTCTGCCGGAGTATGATCACTTCTACTTTGATCTAGACAAAGATGATTTGTATGACCCGGGGGGAGGCATTCTCAATCATGAGAATTTGCTTATTAATGATTTAATCCCGACCCTCCCACCGAGTCATTTCTTGAACAAAAGTACTTAAATGATGAGATTCATAATCTGAAAATTATGAAGTCTTTTTTTGAAGATGATGAACTAATCATGATTGTTATCATAACTTTCTTCCCTTTCATCACATATAATGTGATTTCTCCTCTTCTCCACTCATTCGGGAGTGAGGATACAATCTTTAAGCCCGGTATCGTTTCTAATAGTTTTCACTATTGAAATACCGTGGGTGTCTCATCGGAGTGGAACTTTCATTTGTTTCAATGTTTATCCAAACCTCTTGAACGAAAGTCCGATTGAGATTATCTTTTCCACTTGCTCCCCCAAGAAAAAATGAATTCGGGGCGAGTCTAAGCTATACGACTCGTTAAAAAATAAAGCGCTTCGTGGGAAGCACCCCATGCTTATCCATCTATCTTCTTTCTATTTTCTTAATAAAAATGAGGAGGGCTTCCTTTTCCATATCTTGTGTTTCGGTGTTTTTGTGTATGTCCAGGATTTGCCCAAATAATGAAGACTCTCGTGCTCGTGGTTTGCTTCTCTCCACTCGAGTTTCATCATTCGTTGCTCATTCGATATCCTTAATCTTATCGTTTTACGTTTATCTTTGGCATAATTAATAAACGGCCTTAGATTTATGTAGGAGAACCCTTACCTTTAAGACATTGAGGACAATGTCTCGTTTTAGTCTGGGGGGTAATCTTTCGATTTGATTTTGCCTTGCATTTTTTGCCGTTTACTCATGCAACCCCGTTTTTCCTCCAAAATTGAAAAAATTGAAAAAATCCAAAAAAATTTGAAAATTTTAAAAATTTTTGCAAAAATATAATAAATTTTGACAATTTTGTTGACTTTCCGCTGGTGAGAGTAGGAATAAAATTCTGACTTGATCGAGCGTGTTGAGCCCTAGCTTGTCTCCTAAGCTTGCATAATCTATAAGCTCGTGCTAGTCTTTTACACAAGGAGCTATAAAATGCGAATTCTTTTTAAGAGTTTGCAAGTTCCAGTATCGACTTTATATATGTATGGCTTGATTATTTGGCTAAGTATTCGCGGATCTTATTATTTAAGATTTTAAATTTGCGAAGAACGAGAAATGATAGAGTTGTTTATAAGTTAGATTGCTAAACGTGGAGTAGTTGGATCTCTTTAGAGCTCATCGAAGTTAATTGTGGCTTCTTGTTCCCATAAGTTTGTTTCACCCAATAATAGTAATCTAGGAATAATTAAAGGTATTTTGGTTTTGGCGATAATTAGTTTTTACTCCTTCCTTAGAAAATCCTTGCTTATGAAAGTTGGGTACACATCAAGGTACTGTCAGTGTTACGGTGTAATAGGCAACTGATTCCTGATAGTACGTGCTATTGTCTCTATTGCTATAAAAGCCGTAGGACTCGGGATTTGACAAAATATATAATGAATAATGAATAATAATAATAATAAATAATCCAAAGCCGATAAAAGTTTTCTGTTTCCTGACGGTTCACTCCCGTTGACTCAGACTTCAAAAAGGCAGAGGAAAAATATCTAAGGTCAAAATAAGACTCCCGATTCTTGACGGTTCGCTGCCGTTGTCTAGGTTGTTTAAAAACACGAGATATTTGGCATATTTGGTTAGTTTTTGGTCTATTTGGGTCCGGTTTTGGTCAAATAAAGGTATGTGTTTAAGCACATACCAAAATTCCCCCAGAATAAGATATTGCTGTGTCCTCACGCAATGTTATGAAAACGCATTTTTGAACCTAAAATTTTTCAACCTCTTTTTACTAACTTTGAAAAGTAGCAAAATATTCAAAAGAGATTAAGAAATCTTAAGCTATAAAAACTCCCCGATTTTCTTTTTTTTTTATTCTATTTTTGTATTTTTCTATTGTGACGGTTTTGTTGACAATCATTATCTATCAATAATTTTTAGGGTCATTGAGTAGGAAACACGACTCATAAAGAAGTGACCATACGGATAAAATTCGTCGTTCCTGATTTTTCACGAGTCCCCAAGCTAAGCTTAAAAACGAAATCATTGTTATTAACAAGTTAGATTGCCAACACTACCCATAAAAGCTAATTGTGTATTACTTCTTGTTCCCAAATTCCTATTTTCCTCTATTTATTTTATTTTTGGTGAGAAATGAATTTTTTCATACTCTCGTTTCGATAAGTTTTAGTCCGATAAAGATACCTAGTTTAGACGCTAAGTAGTTTCCAAACCTTCCCTTGAAAATTGTTGCATACAAAAATGAGGTCCACATCAAGGTCTCTGATTTAACACGATTTTGAGGATATCCCTTTTATATACGACCGAAACAACTCATCTACGAGTCCAGAGACAGAAGCTTTTATTAGGACACCCCCGAAGTCAAAATTTGGCAATTTTAACATTATTTAAGCACATATTAATTATCAGTGTGGTTATCTATATATAACACACATAGAATGTTTGACTGGGGATTCCCAAAAGTGGCGGCTTATCTATCTTCTCATGCAATTTTTGTTTGGGCATTGACGAGAAGATTTTTGAAGCTTCGTTTAGAGTGGTTTTGGTCTGCAGGTATGTATGAATAGCTTTTTTAATATGTTTCTTCAATGTGGGTGCAGTCCTGAGCATGTAACTATGTATTGTACTTCGACTGTTTCAAGTTTTGTTTGCAATTAGGGGTTAGAGAAGTTGAAATTCGGTTTGTGGTTTGGAAGGTGTAAGGTGTAGTTTAGTTCAGATTTTTGATGCTTTGTTTGTTGCAGTTTTTCATTTGTTTATGCATTTGATGTGTTATGGTTACATGGATAGGTTTTACATATATGGAAATTGAGTAAGTGCACTTCAACTTTTTCAAGTTTCGTTTGTTGCAGGTTTTAGTGTGCCAGTGTATTAGTGTGCCATAAAAGCTTTGTTTGGAGTGGTTTTCATTTGACGGTATGTTTAAGTAGCTTTTTTAATCCGCTTTTCAATGTGAGTGTAGTTTTGAACATAAAACCATGTAATGTGCTTCGATTATTCCATGTTTTTTTTGCAATAAGGGTTTTTGATGTTTTGTTTGTTGACACTTTTTGGTTTGTTAGTGCATTTGATGAGTTATGTTTATGTGGTTAGGGTTTACAGATATGGAAATTTAGTGAATTCACTTCAAGTGTTTTATGTTTTGTTTGTTGCAGGCTTTAGTGTGTTGGTGTAATCGTGTGACATATTAGGTTTGTTTTCGTCTGCAAGTATGTTTAAACAGTTTTTTAATCTGCTTCTTCAATGCGGGTGTGGTTTTGAACATGAAACCGTGTAATGTACTTCGACTGTTTCATGTTTCGTTTTCAATTAAGGGTTAGAGAAGTTGAAATTCAGTTTGTGGTTTGGAAGGTGTAACTATGTGGTTTACTTTATGTCTTTGATGCTTTGTTTGTTGCAACTTTGTTAATGGTGTTCATGTGCTTTGTTTTAACTGTTTAGTTTTCAAATTTTTTATGATGCATATGTTAAGTGCATGGTTGTATCAGGATTTGATCAGCTTGTTTTCATGGTACAGTTTGGATTAGGTTCATTTTTGTTTGCTTGATGTTTGTTTTGCGATTAAATGTTTTGTAGCTTTGTATAAATACATGATGATTATGAAAGTCCATGTTTGGTTCTTGGATGTTTTCTAAGGAATGATTTTGGTGTATACTATTTTTGAGCTTTTTTGTTGCTTTAGTTTCCTTGCATATTTGCTTCATTTTTGTTTTTCTAATGTTTACAGTCGAAATTAATGTTTTACAGAGAGTCGCCCTAGATTTTAAACCTTAATAAGATTACCTAAAGGACTAAAATCATTTTTAAAACAAAATAAGAATTAAGCTGCCAAATACTAGGAAACATATGGTTTATAAAATCATTCAGCAACAATTTAAAGTACAGAGGATTTTTTGAAATTAGGTTATAATTTACACCGTTATTAAACAAATATGATATTGTTTTCATCTGAGATACTGAACTAATAAGATGGTGCATTATGGTATTTTTATGATGCGTTTGTCGAGAGTCTGAGTTGTGAATTGTTTTCTTTTTAAAGACGTTGTTTTATCGAAATTGTTTATGTCATAATATTATTGATGCTTTTTATTAGCAATGTTGTTGTTATGCACTAAGTTTTTTTATATCTAATGTTGTCATTAGAATGGTGGAGAATAATATTGGTCGTCTTAATCCTGGGGACCGAAATAAAACCTTAGATGCCAGAGTTTATCATAGATGGATAGCTCGAAATGTCCCCAAGCCAGAACCGATTGGCTATTGTTGTATATTGCTTGACAGAGAGGTACATTCGACGAATTTAAATATGCAATACTCATGTAATTTGTTAATATCTATTTTATGTCTTAATGTGCATAGGGTAATGTTGTCCAATCAAATATGAATGTCAGTGACATTGAGTACTTTAGTTCAATCCTCAAACTTCGATCAGCGTATAGGATTTCAGATTTCAGTTGCGAACTGGCGAACAAGTGGAAACTGACTCTTGAGAATAGGACGAGTCTCAGATTTGGAAGATACTCAAAGTTTGAAAATATATTGGAAGTTGGTTTTCCAAACCATTTTTTAAACTTTGTTTCGTATGATCAGGTTGATTTCAAGATACATCCGCTACATAGCAAGGGTAAAATTCAGCATCCTGTTCTGACAGGTAATGCATATCTATATTTTTCTTCCTTTATAAACAAAACATTTATCTTAAATCTACTTTATGTTCATAGGCTATATAGGTTGTGTATGGTCGGTTGGAGAGGTGATTATTTCCGGAGATCCCAATAGTAGGCAGACTGTAAGAAGAAAAATTAACATTGAAAATCTGGAGTAAGTAACTTCATATACGCAACAAAATTTTAATATAACATGAGCAACATATCTTTCTTTTAGAATTTACTAAAAATGTCACATGAACACTGGAAATATCATTGAATTTACGACGTGGGACGACATGGCACGAGAGTTTGACAATGGGTCATTTGAAACGATGGAGAGGCCGATCATTATCGCTGCCAGCTCATGTCAGGTGTCGCGTTACAGTGGTATTTACTTAACGTAGTGCAAGAACATTTTCTTATTGAAAGGAATATGCACTTATAAATTTGATCGTTAACATTACAGACTCGCAGTTATCTGCCACACCGACAACTCACTATTACTTAAATCAAGACATTCCAGAAGTTAAGCATTCTCGAACTGAGTAAGTGACTTGCGTTAGAATTAAATTTAGCCTAATAGTTTTTAAACATCAAGTTTTTGCATGTGAGATGGCTATTTACCTGTGACTATGAAATAGATGCAAAAAAAGGTACAACATGAATCCGTCACTTGATGTATGCAAATACCATCTGGAGAGCTACAAGGTAGGCTATCATGAAATGAAGAACTATTAAACTTACATCATATGCTTTTTCATGTTTGACAGTTTAGTCCACACGTAGTGTTTGGCAATGTATTTTAGAAAATTCTTACAGGGTGTCATGATTAACTATGAAGCAACAATACTTACTGTCAATAGATGATGATATCAAATAACGACTAAATATTATCGTCATTTATCCCGTTTATATTACTCATTCCATACTATTTTATATGAGAATTGATACTTAATTTCTTATTTTTATAAATCTCAATTATTAATCTATTATCGAGCAAGTGAAAGTTAGCAAAAAGAAGATGTTTTAGAGCTAAAATAATGAAGTTCAAGAAAGTCTATTGATTCTCACACCAATACGCCGTATCCATTCTAGACAGATACACCGTATCCCAAGACTTTGAAAAATTCAAGACTATTGCCTGACTTTGATGTATACGCCGTATCCATTCCAATAGATACGCCATATATGGAACCTTGGTCAACAATCAGAACAAGCATATTTTATTATAAATACATCGTATTCATATTGGGGGTAACGCCCCCGTTCGGATTGACCGGATAGGCAAACAAACGTATACCATGTCGAAACACAAGTGTCTGGGATAAACACTTGCCGGGCCCCTAGATATGTTTACATGCTCTTTGAGCATGCACACTGTTATAGCTTCGGTTGCATGAACTTAGTGCTAGTGTAATAGACTATTTTTTTATATGACATTATATGTGTTGTAATGTTTATATACCAAACTCATGGTCCAAACTATTGATTTTACTGCTTATCTATAAACCTATGAACTCACCAGCATTTTGCTGACTTTTAGCATGTTTTTCTCAGGTGTTTAAGCAACTTATTATTGGCAAGGTGTGGCAAGGTTGTTAGCATTAAGAAAGTGTTGGTCATTCTACTACTAGTGTCTTTGTAACGTGTCATAGAATGTCTTAGTTATATTTCATGTTGTGTTTTAGAGATACTGCTGCTCATGTAATTACAACCGCTCAGGTATTACAAGAAAAATAATGCAAGTCATTACAGCTGCTAGTTATAAAGGTTAATGCTGCTTATGGAAGTTAAGACTGCTAGAGTATATTAAGACTACTGACAGACTTCAAGGAAAAATACTCTAAGTAGTTAATGCTGCTAGAAGGAAAATTAGGTGCTGCTAGCTCTAAGTTACTACTGTTGAAGACTTCATGCTGCCAGAGTAAAGTATTAGTACTGCTGAGTGTTTGTTAGTACTGCTGGAGTATTAGAGTCAGTTTATGTTTATAGAATATCATGTAACGAAAGTTTAGTTATTGATAAGTATATAAAATATATTTATCTTGTATAGAAAGTTATTGTAAGCCGACTAGGACTCCTTAGTCTATAAAAGGAGGTCCTAGGGCATAGAGATATATATATACATAAACACACGATTTTTATAAAACTTCATGGTTGTAAACCCTAATACTTTTGAGTATTCGTATTATATCAATAATATTGAAGTGTTTAGTTTGATATACTTGTGTTTTTGTTTACTGTTTTATACAATACAAAGTTCTTCTTAAGATCAAATACAAGATTCCGCATTGTGTTTGATAAACTTCAAGGCAGTTTCTATACCTAGTTGTTTTAGATTGATCTAAGATAACTAACCCTTACAAGCTAAGGAATTCGATCAAGTTAATATCTGGGATCAATAAGTAGTATCTGAGCTTGTGATCTAGAAGCTGTGATCAAGAAGAACCTGTTTAGACTCAAGGCTGTTCTGATCTTACTGAAGACATGGAGTCAGAATCTACACATATGATTACTGCATCAAAGGTGCCAATGCTCAAGTCTGGAGAGTATGAGCTATGGAGAATGAGAATAGAGCAGTATATTCAGATGGTTGATTATTCTATGTGGGAGGTAATAGAGACTGGCAATACTTTACCTAAAACAGAAACTTCTGATGCTGGTGTTGTCACTATCTTGCCTATTAAAACTGCTGAAGACAAGGCACAAAGAAGACTGGAAGTTAAGGCAAGAAGCACTCTCATGATGGGCATTCCTAATGACCATCAGTTGACTTTCAATCACATCAAGGATGCTAAATTGTTGTTAGAAGCAATTGAGAAAAGGTTTGGAGGGAATGCTGCTACCAAGAAGACCAGGAGGAACCTTTTGAAGAAACAATATGAGAATTTTGCTGCTCCTAGTTCTGAGAATCTTGATCAGACCTTTGACAGTCTTCAGAAACTTATTAGTCAACTAGCACTTGTGGAAGTAACAATTCCTCAAGGATATATAAATAAAAAGTTTCTGAGAAGTTTGTCACCAGAGTGGAATAGACAAACTGTGGTGTGGAGAAACAAGGCTGATCTTGATACAATGAGTTTAGATGATCTGTATAACAATCTTAAAGTGTATGAACCTGAAGTCAAAGGGTCATCTAGCTCATCCTCAAGCACACAAAACTTAACTTTTGTGTCCTCCTCCAATAACAGTTCTAGCAGTACTAATGAAGCAGTTAATACTGCTCATGGAGTTAGTACTGCTGGCACACAAGTTAATACTGCTGGGTCTACAACCCTTGATAACTTGAGTGATGCTGTTATCAATGCTTTCTTAGCTGGTCAATCTACTAGTCCTCAGATTATGCATGAAGATTTGGAACAGATTCATGGAGATGATCTTTAAGAGATGGACTTGAAGTGGCAGATGGCAATGTTGACAATCAGGGCAAGGAGATTTTTGAAGAAGACTAGAAGAAACCTCAAGGTCAATGGGTAGGATAACATGGGTTTTGATAAGTCCAAGGTTGAACGCTATAACTGTCACAGGAAGGGACACTTTGCAAGGGAATGCAGGGCACCAAGGAGCCAAGACTACAAGAATTGAGAGAACTCAAGGAAAGCTGTGTCTGAGCAACCTAAGAATTCTACAGCTTTGGTGTCTTATGATGGTTTGGGTAGATATGACTAGAGTGATCAAGCAGCAGAAGGACCAAACTTTGCACTTATGGCTTACTCTTCTTCATCAAGTTCTGATTCTGAGGTATCTAATTGATGAAGCAAAAAGTGTACCGCTTTTAGGGGGTCATTTAAGCCCTAAATCATGTTTATTTGATCAAATATTGCCCTAAATCATTCCTTTTGTCATTTTAGGTACTTTGGATAAGAAATCTGGAAAAGGAAGCATTTTGGACGTTTTTGGAGCATAAAAGTGAAGAAAACGACAAAGTCTCAAAATCGGCTGGAAAAGTACCTTTGACGGCGTCAGGGATTGTTCCAGACGGCGTCACGGCTTGGCAAAAAAAAAGGTGGATATGAAAATTACTCATGATAAGCCAGAGAATTTTACAATGGAAAGTCTGACGGTGTCACCCTTTGAAGTGATCAAGGCCATCACGGTTTAACTTAAAGAGGGACGGCGTCAAGCCCATTTCTGACGGCGTCAAGCCTTGATAAGCCAGAGCGGATTTTGGAGGTCTAAAGAGGGACGGCGTCAGGAAGGCCATCCGGGAACCCTTGACACGGCGAGGTGACGGCGTCAGGATCTACAACGTGACGCCGTCAGCCCTTAAACTCTATATATAGTTTTGCAATTTTTTTGTCATTAGTGTGCAACTTTGTGAGGAGAAACCCTAAGACGAATTTCTGCCATTTTTAAGGGTTTTCATACCCTTGGATCTCCCATGTTTAATTGAAGATAAGTAATCGTTTAATCAATCAATATGTCTATGTGTTGTTTGATTATATCTTGTTCTTGTCTTTTAATTAACATGCTAGGCTAGATTTATCTTGTGTTTGCTTAGATCTAATGAAACCTAGCTATTGATTATTGGTTATTAGTGTGTTATTAATTGTATTGGATGATTGTTTATCGATGTTAGGCTTAAGAAAACTGGCTAACTTCCTATTCGGTAACTTGCTTGAACGTCTTAAGAAACATGAACCAATGCGTACTAAGGTTTTTATGGTTGTATTTAATGCATGAGCGAATTCTAGTGATCCCATGTTAGGAGCTTCCTAGCCGGCTCGACATAGGAGTGAAGTAGGAGCTTGTAGAGTTGGGGAAGTACGTACGCCACCCCACGATTGGTATTAAGGAATACACCCGTCATCCACGCAATTAATACACACTAATCAACCGGTAAAAGATAGTTAGGGAGTAAGGAAATCTAAGTAAACACATTTCTCTCCACATAAGTTTCACAACCTTTTCATTTTCAGTTATTTTATTTTATTTGCATTTGTAGTTATTTGGGTTAGTTGACTAGCAACTAATTCCGCCCACTCTTTCAAACCCGAGATTTTACTTGCTTTCATAAAAAATATAAAAAATACAAAAAAGAATCTTCCCTCACCCTTAGACCTATTAGAGTAGTTTTTCAATCCTAACGACACTATTCCCTGTGGAGAACGATCAATCCCCCGTACTTACCCCTACACTATACTACATCGGTCAGGTACACTGCCTGGTGGGGTTGTAAGCCTCTTGAGATCCCTCGAGAGGTAAAACCTGTTGTAAGGTCGCAAAACCACGCATCAAGTTTTTGGCGCCGTTGCCGGGGAATAGTTATTGTTTAGGTTGAATTTTTTATTTTATAGGTCTACTCACTAGATTCCTTTCTAGTGAGATTTTTATTTTATTTTTCTAGGTTTTCTTTAGTCTATCTTATTTCTTTGTACTTTTATTTGTGATACCTTCCACTTACCTCATGAGTAATAGTGATCGCTTGATCCCTGTTATTCGTATTTTCCGCCGTGCAAACTTTCAACTACCCGTTCCCGCCCCCATCGTAGAAAACAACAACCTTTCACCCGACCACCACTTTGGTAACAATTCTGAGATGGAGGAGTCTGACCATGAGAATGACTATGTTAGTCCGTTTTACTACTCAGACTCCGATGCGGATGCCGGTAATGGAGAAGTGGTTAACGAGGAATGGGGAAAAGAGGAAATTGATCCCTTTAAGTATGTTGACCCTAGGACTAAGATCGAAAAGGATAGCCTCTTTAACATGCAATTTCCATGTAAGATTGGTTATCATAGTTTTCATGCTTATCTTAACTCATCTTTGCCTCTGAACATTATCTCTCGCGCTAATTATAATAAAATCATGGTAAATGAGCTAGAATATCATGGAGATAACATTGTTGCTAGGAATAAACCACTACACGTATTCGTGGGAAGTTTTGTGTATTTGGTGGATTTTATGGTTATGGAGAACTTAGGAGAATTTATTGATAACAAATTAACCCAAGTCATTTTTGGAGAACCCTTCAAAAGGTTGACCAACCTTGACGAGAAACTTGTGGACGGGTTAATTACATTCTCGGATGGGGATGAAGATTTTGTTTACCAAATGCCCCGAGCACATCCTAGGTTTAAGAACTTCTCCATTGAATCTTGCAATAGACTTGTGCCTCTTGATTTGTTAAGTGAGAATGATAAGAGGAAGGGGCTCAAATATCCACATGAGAAAAATAAGAGATATTATCATGGATGTTTGGAGCTAAATGATGAATACAAGAAAGATGAGGCAACAATTAGATGGCTCACACTCGGATACGTGAGCATAAGCGACACTAGATAGAAGGACTTTGAGTCTAGCTACAAGACTCGTTAATAAAGAAAAGCGCTTCTTGGGAGGCAACCCAAGCTTTATTTGCTTTGTGTGTTTATTTATTTGTTTGTTTGATTTTATTTGTTTCCGTATGTATGATTAATTTTTATTATTATTGATTCATGTTCAAAAGTAAATTGTGAAAATGCTTTATCTTGTTTTTAACTTCGTCTTAACTACATATAAAGGTATTTTGCAAAAGTTAAGTGTAAGGGAAATCCAAATCGGTTTATTAGAACAAATGAACATGAATCGTAACAATAATAAATTAACGTACATATTTGTATTTGTTTGAGTCAAATGCTTGTATCGAGTCATAATGATGTTTTGCAGGAATTCCAGGAAGTAAGGTATAGGTTTTTCCAAAATTTTTCCGGAAACTTAACATGAGAATTCTGTCAGATCATTTCTGACGGCGTCAGGCTTTACAACCTGACGGCGTCAGGTTTTAATTTTCTGAAATTTTTGAAAGTTTTGTTTTCATAAAAAGTTTTTATTAAATCTCTAACTTATAATCTCCAGGAATCTGCAAAATTATCATTCCACAAGCATTATATCCTTATATATAGATTTATCCCGCCGATGTTATGCAGGTTTTCGTGTTTGTTTTCTCAGGTTTAACAGGTTATTTTGGACAAGGAAATGTATGTGGAATCAAGCTTTTGGCGATGCATTAGTCTTGGAGCTTTTACATTACCTTGGAAGAAGATCTAACCATGTTACCTCTTTATCCACCAAACGAATCAGGGGAGTATTTGATTTCATTCTTTTACCTTATTTACTTTTACATCTTGTTATTTGAACATTGGGGACAATGTTCATCTTAAGTGTAAGGGGGGTAAAGTACGATACTTTAGAGAATACGAGTGCACTTGATTTTTGTTTGTTTAATGGTAGATGTGTAATAAAACTGAGATAAATACTTGTTAGGGCAATTTTAGTGCCAAATTTAAATTTTTTTACAACATTTAGGAGTGAAACTTTGATCTTAATGAGCGTCTCATGGATAGGAGTTATATGACTAGCACAAAAACCGTACCACTAAAAAATTTTCCACCCCCAAATATGGGAGGTTCGCCCCTAGAATTGGTAGGAAAAGCATTTATGCTATGATGTGTGTACCGGTAGCACTTAGATTCTAGAACTTGCGTTAGGACCATTCCGAGGCCACAAGTGAGACTACATTCGTGTAGTTAGATTTACTACATGATAAGAGGCATTAGGATTAACCCATTGTTTTACACCTGTGTTTTTGTTATAATTACATTGGCTACATTGGTCAAGTAATTCTCCCACACCCTTTGCGTTGTACTCATTTTTAGTACACGATACCCCTAGTACACCCCTCAGAGCCTATCTTTTCGTTTCTAACTTTAAGCATTTTACTTAAAGGAAGAATTTGTTACACCCCACTTAAATGTACACCCAAATCGCCTTAGCCTACCTTGTATGCACTCATTTTTAGTGCATTATTGTTACAACATTTGTTTAAACCCCAAGTTAATTATCTAATTGATTACATGGTTGCAAAGTCGAGTCATATCCTTGTACATATTGTTTTGGAACGATTGGGACTCATGGGTAAAGTACTAGTGTAATGGAGTAATGGGGAAGAACATCATTTATTACCCCCATATGTGCTAAATATTTTAAAAAGTACTCCAAGTGTTTCGATTATCTTAATTCGAGTCATTAGAATAATTATTTGTAAAGTTATGTAAAAGTTCAAGTGTAAGGGGAATGCAACGCCCCTATGATGTATTATTTTGGATGGTAGGGCAAGAGTGTATGAAAAAAAAAAAAAAAAAAAATCGAAAAAATCAAGAAAAATACAAAAAAATGAGAAAAGGAAAAATAGAAAAAACATACGGACTACCATCCCGTTTCATTTTATGTTTATTTTATGTTTTTGTTATTTTGTTTTTAGCTTAAGTCGAGTCTAGTCTTGGCTTAGCAACGCCATATTGTACATGTAATTAATCAAGATCTTTAACTCGCCACCAGTAAAATATCCCTTATCCAACAAAACCGTGTTTATCATATCCCTACACCTCACGTTATAACCCATGTAAAAGCCCTCTTTGATAGTTTATCTTAGGTGCTTACGCCTAGTGGAGGAGGTCTTTGATCCTTTCCCAAGCCTATGGTAATCTATTTGCTATGACAGGTAGTGAGAGACATTATCCGTTTTCATTTATGAGATTTATTTTGATGACACCTGAGAGATGTGAGTATCTAAACACTACTTGTGAGGTGCTAGTTTGTAATCTCCATGCTTATTATGATTAAAGTGGAACGACTATTTGTTGTAATTACTTTTATATTAGTATTAAATGACCCCTAACTTGTATTTTGATTAGAATAAAAGCGCATTTGCTTGAGGACAAGCAAATCTCAAGTGTAAGGGTATTTGATGAAGCGAAAAGTGTACCGCTTTTAGGGGGTCATTTAAGCCCTAAATCGTGTTTATTTGATCAAATATTGCCCTAAATCGTTCCTTTGTTCATTTTAGGTACTTTGGAGAAGAAGTCTGGAAAAGGAAGCATTTTGGACGTTTTTGGAGCATAAAAGTGAAGAAAACGACAAAGTCTCAAAATCGGCTGGAAAAGTACCTTTGACGGCGTCAGGGATTGTTCCAGACGGCGTCACGGCTTGGCAAAAAAAAAGGTGGATATGAAAATTACTCATGATAAGCCAGAGAATTTTACAATGGAAAGTCTGACGGTGTCACCCTTTGAAGTGATCAAGGCCATCACGGTTTAACTTAAAGAGGGACGGCGTCAAGCCCATTTCTGACGGCGTCAAGCCTTGATAAGCCAGAGCGGATTTTGGAGGTCTAAAGAGGGACGGCGTCAGGAAGGCCATCCGGGAACCCTTGACACGGCGAGGTGACGGCGTCAGGATCTACAACGTGACGCCGTCAGCCCTTAAACTCTATATATAGTTTTGCAATTTTTTTGTCATTAGTGTGCAACTTTGTGAGGAGAAACCCTAAGACGAATTTCTGCCATTTTTAAGGGTTTTCATACCCTTGGATCTCCCATGTTTAATTGAAGATAAGTAATCGTTTAATCAATCAATATGTCTATGTGTTGTTTGATTATATCTTGTTCTTGTCTTTTAATTAACATGCTAGGCTAGATTTATCTTGTGTTTGCTTAGATCTAATGAAACCTAGCTATTGATTATTGGTTATTAGTGTGTTATTAATTGTATTGGATGATTGTTTATCGATGTTAGGCTTAAGAAAACTGGCTAACTTCCTATTCGGTAACTTGCTTGAACGTCTTAAGAAACATGAACCAATGCGTACTAAGGTTTTTATGGTTGTATTTAATGCATGAGCGAATTCTAGTGATCCCATGTTAGGAGCTTCCTAGTCGGCTCGACATAGGAGTGAAGTAGGAGCTTGTAGAGTTGGGGAAGTACGTACGCCACCCCACGATTGGTATTAAGGAATACACCCGTCATCCACGCAATTAATACACACTAATCAACCGGTAAAAGATAGTTAGGGAGTAAGGAAATCTAAGTAAACACATTTCTCTCCACATAAGTTTCACAACCTTTTCATTTTCAGTTATTTTATTTTATTTGCATTTGTAGTTATTTGGGTTAGTTGACTAGCAACTAATTCCGCCCACTCTTTCAAACCCGAGATTTTACTTGCTTTCATAAAAAATATAAAAAATACAAAAAAGAATCTTCCCTCACCCTTAGACCTATTAGAGTAGTTTTTCAATCCTAACGAAACTATTCCCTGTGGAGAACGATCAATCCCCCGTACTTACCACTACACTATACTACATCGGTCAGGTACACTGCCTGGTGGGGTTGTAAGCCTCTTGAGATCCCTCGAGAGGTAAAACCTGTTGTAAGGTCGCAAAACCACGCATCACTAATGATTCTGGTTGTTCTTATAAATCTTGTTTAGATACTATTGAAGAACTTAAGGCTATGAATGAAAAATTAATAGAAGATGTAAGGAAGCTAGAGTTAGATAATTTTGGCTATAAAGTAGGTTTAAAATCTGTTGAGCAAAGACTTGAATTCTTTAAACAGAATTAGTCAGAGTATGTAGAAAAAGTTAATGTCCTAGAAAGTAAGCTTTATGTTAAAGAGAATGTCATTAATGAACTTACTAAAAGGTTAGAAAAGGCTCAAAAAGAAAAAGATACAGCTTATCAGGAAAAAGAAAAACATCAAGTTTAAGTAAATAAGCTTGAATTTACATCTGAAAGTGTAAATAAGACAATTGAGTGTCAACTTATGAGGAGAGGTAGTGGTATAGGTTATAATGAAGTTCCTCCTTCAATAACAGGAAAGTGTGTACCTCCTATACCTGAATTATCTTGTTTAGTTGAGTCTATTGATAAGTCTTTAGGTGAGAATAGTAAGTCTAATGAAGAGAAACCTAAGGTTGAAAAGACATATACTGATGCACCTATCATTGAAGATTGGGTGTCTGATGATGATGTGGAACAGGTGGAGTCTACACCTATGTTAGAAGGTAAAACAGTTAAACCTAGTTTTGAACAAGTTGAATTTGTCAAACCTAGTTTTGGTAAAAAGTTGTCTAGGAAAACTGTTGATTTCTTTGAGCAACCTAGGATGTTTACTAACAGGCCTAGAGGTAACAAGAGAAATTGGAATAACATGATGTCACAAAGGTTAGGGAGTAACTTTGAGATGTTTAACAAGGCTTGTTATCACTGTGGTAGTTTTGAGCATTTACACGAAAATTGTTTTTACTATCAAAAGCCAGTTTGGAACTATGCAAGGAGGGTGAATCATCAAAGTTTTTTCTAAAAATACTCACCCACATACTAAAAGAAATATAGTTTCAAAAGCAGTTCAAATGAGACATGGTTTAGTAGCAGTTAAAACTGCTAAGCAAAATATTTCTAAACCAGCAGTAGTAACTAATACTGCTAGATCAGTTAGTACTGCTAACTCTAAAAGAACAGTGGATGGTGCTAAACAATTGTCAAAGTTTTCAAAAAGAGCACATTCTACTAAAAACAGGTCTTTTCAAAAGAATACAACATTTAGTATTACTAAGGCAAAATCAGTAGTTTCTACTGCTGAGCCAAAAGCAATAACTAATACTGTTTTGAGAAATCATTTTTATACTGTTAAGGCCTCAGCTTGTTGGGTCTGAAAACCAAAAGTTAAAGTTTTAGATCATGTCTCCAGACACAGCAGTGCATCCATAGTGTTAAAGAAGTATGATTATGTTGATGCACAAGGCAGATCCAAGTCAGTAATGGCTTGGGTCCCCAAAATGAACTGATTTTCTTACTTTATGTGCAGGGCAATCCACAGGTGGAATTAGAGGATAAAGGAGTATTTGACAGTAGATGCTCAAGGCACATGACAGGAAACATGTCCTATCTCACAGATTTTGAAGCAATTGATGGAGGATATGTTGCTTTTAAGAGTAATCCCAAAGGAGGGAAAATCACAGGCAAATGTACAGTAAAAACTGGTAAATTAGATTTTGGTAATGTGTACTTTGTAAAAGAGCTTAAGTTTAACCTCTTTAGTTTCTCACAAATGTGTGACAAAAAGAACAGTGTTCTTTTTACTGATACTGAATATTTTGTCTTGTCTCATGACTTTAAGTTGACTGATGAAAGTCATTTTTTGCTTAAAGTTCCTAGAACAGACAACATATACAGTGTTGATTTAAAGAATATGGTTCCCAAAGGAGGTTTGACTTTTCTCTTTGCAAAGGCCACATTTGATGAATCTAAGCTTTGGCATAGAAGGCTTGGACATTTAAATTTCAAAACAATGAATAAATTGGTTAAGGGAAACCTTGTAAGAGGATTACCTTCAAAAGTTTTTGAAAATTTTGAAATCTGTGTTGCTTGTCAGAAGGGAAAACAACACAGAGCTTGTTGTAAGACCAAAGTAGTGAACTCTATAAGTCAGCCTCTACATATGCTGCACATGCATTTATTTGGACCAACATTTGTGAAAAGTTTGATGAAAATGATGTATTGCCTAGTTGTGATAGATGATTATAGTTGGTTTACTTGGGTGTTCTTTTTAGCATCTAAGGATGAAACCAGCGGCATTCGTAAGGCTTTCATAACCAGGATAGAAAACCTAGTTCATCATAAGGTTAAAGTGATAAGATGTGACAATGGAACAGAGTTCATGAATAGGGATATAAACCAGTTTTATGAGTTGAAAGGTATTGAGAGACAATATAGTGTAGCTAGAACTCCTCAACAAAATGGTGTTGCTGAGAGGAGGAATATGACACTAATTGAGGCTGCTAGAACAATGTTAGCAGATTCTAAATTACCTACTACTTTTTGGGCTGAAGCAGTCAATACTGCTTGCTATGTGCAGAATAGAAGTAAAGTAGTTAAGCCTCACAACAAGACTCCTTATGAACTTTTACATGGTAGAAAACCAATGTTAGATTTCTTAAGACCATTTGGGTGTCCTGTTACTATCTTGAATACCATAGACCACTTAGGCAAGTTTGATGGCAAGGCTGATGAAGGTTTCTTTGTTGGATACTCAATGAATAGCAAAGCTTTTAGAGTGTTCAATAGTAGGACCAGGAAATTGGAAGAGAACTTTCATGTTAGGTTTAGTGAGAGTACACCTAATGTTGCAGGGAGTGGACCAAACTGGTTGTTTGATATTGATTCACTAACCAAGATAATGAATTATGAGCCAGTTGTTTCAGGTACACAATCTAAAGAGTATGCAGGTACAAAAGCTAATATTGATGCAGGTACACAAGCTAGGAAGGAGACTGAACCTGCAAAGAAGTACATTTTGCTACCCATATGGACTACAGATCCACCTTTCTCAACCCAAGAGTCAAAGAGTTCACAAGAAGATGATCTTGCTGAAGATCCAAAAGATGATAAAGAAGATGATGCAAAATCTTTTGATGATGATTTAGTGGTTAATGAAGGAAAGCAGACTGATGAACATGTAAAGGATGATGTATCAGATAATATTGCCAATGATGAGAATAACACTAGCAGTACTAACTCTGTTAATACTGCTAAGCCAAGTATTAATGTTGCTAACAAGGAAGGCATTGCTTTTGATGAGGATGAATATCCACATGATCCAAACATGCATCCATTGGAAGAAATATATCATGATACTGATGATGATGTACTTGGTGCAGAGGCTGACTTAACCAATATGGAAGATGAAGTTCCTGTCAGTCCTATTCCAACTACAAGAATTCACAAGGATCATCCTAAAGAACAAATAATTGGAGAGCCACAATCTGCAGTTCAAACAAGAAACATGACAAAAGGTTTGAAGGAACAAGGTTTCTTTGCTAGATCCCTTCATCAAAGAAATAGTCATAAAGACCTTCAAAACAGTTTGTTTGCTTGTTTTCTATCACAAGTAGAACCCAATAATGCTCATAATGCATTACAGGACCCAAGCTGGGTGGAGGCTATGCAAGAAGAGCTTTTACAATTCAAGCTTCAAGAAGTTCGGACTCTGGTAGATTTGCCTAATAGGAAGAGGGCAATTGGTACTAAATGGGTCTTCAGATGCAAAAAGTATGAAAGAGTTTGCCTAATAGGAAGAGGACAATTGGTACTAAATGGGTCTTCAGATGCAAAAAGGATGAAAGAGGCATTGTAATTAGAAACAAGGCAAGATTAGTAGCTCAAGGATACACTCAAGAAGAAGGCATTGATTATGATGAAGTATTTGCTCCAGTTGCAAGAATTGAAGCTATAAGGTTATTCTTGGCTTATGCTTCATACAAAGACTTTGTAGTGTATCAAATGGATGTGAAGAGTGCTTTTCTATATGGGATAATTGATGAAGAAGTTTATGTCTCTCAACCACCTGGTTTTGAAGATCCAAATTTTCCTGACAAGGTTTACAAGGTAGAAAAAGCATTTTATAGTTTACATCAAGCTCCTAGAGCTTGGTATGACACATTATCAAAATATCTATTGAACAATGGTTTTAGTAGAGGAAAGATTGAAAAAACTTTGTTTATCAGAAGACACAAAGATGATATCTTGTTAGCTCAAGTTTATGTTGGTGATATTATCTTTGGATCCACAAACAAGGTGTTATGTGTTGAATTTGAGAAGCTTATACATGAAGGATTTCAGATGAGTTCTATGGGTGAACTTACATTCTTCTTAGGGTTACAAGTCAAGAAAAAGGAGGATGGCATATTTATCAGTCAAGACAAGTATGTAGCTGAAATTTTGAAGAAGTTTGGGTTTGTTGATGTGAAGCCTGCAAAGACAACAATGAAAACTTCCAAGCTTCTGCTCAAAGATGAAGATGGTGATGAAGTTGATGTTTATTTATATTGATCAATGATTGGTTCATTGGTGTATCTTATAGCTTTAAGACCTGACATTATGTTTGCAGTGTGCCTGTGCCAGATATCAAGTTACACCAAAAGTTTCACATCTTAATGCTGTGAAGGGAATTTTTAGATACTTGAAAGGTCAACCCAAATTGGGCCTTTGGTATCCAAAAGATTCCCCTTTTGATTTGTTTGCATACACTGATAGTGATTATGTTGGAGCTTGTTTAGATAGAAAATCAACAACAGGAGGTTGTTAATTTCTAGGATGCAGGTTGATTTCATGGCAGTGCAATAAACAAACTATGGTTGCAAATTCCAAAACAAAAGCTGAGTATGTGGCTGCTTCAAGTTGCTGTGGACAAGTGCTCTGGATTCAGAATCAATTGCTAGATTATGGGTGCAATTTTATGCATACAAAAATATATATTGATAATAGCAATACTATGTGCATTATAAGAAATCCTGTTTATCACTTAAAAACAAAACATATTGAGATAAGACATCATTTTATAAGAGATTGTTATGAAAAGAAGTTAATTCAAATTGTTAAAATTCATACTGATAATAATGTTGCAAATTTGCTCACAAAAGCTTTTGATGTGGGTAGATTTTAATTTTTGGTTGTTAATATTGGAATGATAAATCTTTAAAAATTCTTATCTCTTTGTGATTTTGTAAAGTTTTGTAAGGATCAGTACTGTTAGTAAGTCAATAAATTGTTTCTGCTGCTAAGTATACTTAATATTGCTAGTTTACTTAGTATTGCTGTGTTAATGTTGCCAATTATACTTGGTACTGCTAAGTATAATTGATGATGTGATTATTGTAAATTGTGTTATGTTTGTGGTTTTGTGTTTTTGGGACTAATCTTTTGCAGGACAAGCTGAGAAAAGTGTTGGAGTGGAAATTGAGTTCATGCTGCTAGGCATAAGTTAGTGCTGCTAGGTTTCTACTGCTATGTTTGAGAGTGCAGGGTACTGTTATTGAAATATGAATGATTAAGGGTTAATATCCTTCAATCATTCACACAAGTGTTTTTATCCGATTAAAACTCTCTCAAACATAAACCCTAACTCATTTTTATCAATTAATTGCAAAACCCAGCAAAACCCTACAAAAGGATTTTATAATTCACAATGTCGACTCTGTCTTTTGTAGATCAACATAACATGATCGCATTTTTTCAAAAACCCAGAGAAAGTGAAGGGTTTACTGAAATCATAGATTTTCTCAATGCTACTTATATTAAGTATGCATTAACAGTAAATCCTACCATATATATTTCCAACATCAAACAGTTTTGGGCTACTGCTAAGGTCAAAACTATTGACGAGGAAGTACAAATTCATGCCTTTGTGGATGGGCAGAAGATTCTTACTACTGAGACATTTGTTAGAGAAGTTCTTTATCTAGCAGATGTTAATGGAATTGAGAATCTTCCAAACTCTACAATTTTTGAAAACCTTGCATTGATGGGGTATGAAAGGAAAAATGATTTATTGAAGTTTTCTAAAGGTGCCTTTCCCCCATAATGGAAATTCTTAATACACACTATCTTACCGTGTCTTAGTCCAAAGACTATTGGTTGGAATGAGTTCAGTAGTAATATGGCTTCTGCCATTATCTGCTTGGCTAAAAATCAAAGATTCAATTTTTCAAAATTAATTTTTGATAGTGTTTTTAAGGCCTTGGATAGCTCTTCAAGCAAATATTTCTTATATCCAAGTTTTTTGCAAATTATTATGGACAAACAATTTACAGATAAAAAGGTCCATAACAAGGTTTATCCTGCTCTCTCTCATACTAAAAAGATTTTTGCTAACATGAAGAGAGAGGGAAAGGACTTTTCACGCATAGTTACACCATTGTTTCAAACAATGTTGGAACTAGGTCAAATTTAGGGTGAAGGTTTAGCAATCCCAGCTAATACGCATCACACACCTATAATTTTACCATCTACATCTCAAGCTCAAAAGACCTATACCCGTAGGTTCACCAAAAAGGGCACTCAGCTACCTCAGGCTAGTGCTAGTATGAATGCTGATGAGGCTGTGCATAAGGAGAGGGGTCACAGTTTAGAAAGGGCTTCCAGTACTGCTGCTAGCTTAGATGCAGAGCAGGACAGTGGTAACATAAGTAAGACCCAATCTAAGGCAACTTCTAATGAATCAAGTTCCAATGGAACTGATTCAGGTGAAGGTCCCAACCAAATGGAAAACATTTGGGGGGGGGGTGTAGATGCTCAGGCTAGGTCTGAGGCTATGCCTAACTCACCCAATGATATACCACTCGGGAGAGGTAACACATTCCGAAGTGCTGAGGGTAGTATGGAACTCATAAATGAATTGATGGCTACTTGTACCAAATTGTCAGAACAGGTTCTTGACCTTCAACAAACAGCTGCTTCTCAAGGTGATGAAATTAAAATGTGGAAGAGAAGAGTTAGGTTTCTAGAAACGGGTACAGAGGTCAAGAACCCACAAGCTTAAAAGAATACAAAAGGTGGGTACTGCTCAAAGGGTTGCTTCTTCTGAAGATGTTAGTTTGGAGGAGGATGCCTCTAAACAGGGGAGGAGTGATAGCATGGGTTTAGGGGAGGAGACTCAGATGGATGAGCAGGTTGAAAGTGATGTTTTTGTTGTTTATGCTACTGATCTTAAAGTTGTTGCTGATAAGGTTAATACTTCTAGTGAGCATGTTAATGCTGCTAGTGAAATAGTTTCAGCTGCTACTTTAGAAGTTAATGCTGCTGTTGCTGAAACAACTGAACTTAATGATGAAACCATCTTAGCTAAGGTTCTTACTGATCTGAAGAAGATTCTTCCACAAATCAAAGAAAGTTCAAGACCTAAAGCTAAAGGTGTAATTATCAAAGAACCATCTGCAACAACAACACAAACAACACAATCACAACCACCACCACAGGGCAAAGGTAAAGCTATTATGATAGAAGAGCCTGTGGTAAAACCTTTATCAAGGAAGAAGCAAGAGTTACAAGATGCAGAGTTTGCTAGAAAGCTTCAGCAAGAAAAAGAAGAAGAAAGACTGAGACTCCAAAAAGTTCAAGAAGAAGAACAAGCTACTCTTGCAGAGATCAACTCATGAGATGTTGTCCAAGCTAAATGTGAAGCTGATCACATGGTAGCTCAAAGGATGTGGCAAGAAGAGCAAGAAGAGCTATCTTTAGAGGAGAAGTCTAAATTGTTCATGAAGTTTTTAGTAGAACAGAAGAAGTTCTTTGCAAAGAAAAGATCTAAAGCAAAGAAGAATAAACCACCTACCATGGCACAACAAAAATAGATCATGATAACCTATCTGAAAAATATGGATGGATGGAAACAAGCTTAATTTAAAGGGATGAGCTATAACAACATTAAAAAGGAGTTTGATATTTTTTTCAAAAGGGTTAATACTTTTATTGCCATGAATGAAGATGAAGTGATAGGGGGTTCTAAGAGAGCTGGAGAAGAATTAGGAGTTGAAGGAAGCAAGAAGCTGAAAACACATGAGCAAGCTGAGCAAACACAAGAGCAAATAGAGCAACTTCAAGAAAATGATATAAAAGAAACAACTGTTCTACAACAATTGGTTGAAATTGCAGAACATGATGATGAATTTGTTGATGTTGTTCCTTTGAAGACTAAAGTCCCTATCATTGATTGGAAAACTGGTTATCGTGGACAGACTGTTTGGCGGGAGATAATCAGAGTTGGTGGACAGTCTCAAAGATTTGTAACTTTTTCCCAAATGCTCAGAAATTTCGACAGAGAAGATTTGGAGACCTTATGGGTATTAGTCAAAGACAAGTATGGAGATTCTAGACCAGAAAACATTTTGGATAGAGTTCTCTGGGGAGACTTGAAGATTATGTTTGAAACTTATCATGAAGATAAAGTTTGGCATGATCAATACTCCAATAAAGTTCTGCTTTGGAAGCTTTTTCAATTATGTGGAGTTCATAATGTGATGATAAGAGGACTTCAACTTTACTGGTTAGTGGAAAAAGACTATCCTTTTGCAAAGCATACACTTGACATGATGCTCAATGGTTCTATCAAACTTCAAGTTGAATATTGGAGTGAAATGGTATATCAGCTTCTCAAGAAAATAGAGAAACAACTTTACGGGGCATATTACAAGAAAATGAGGGAATAGGTGTTTGGAAGCATCCTCCTAGTATTGGTTCAAGCTTTGATTGAAATTTGATTATTTTAGGAGAAAATATCAAGTTTAGGGGAGGATTGTTGGGTTTTAGAGATACTGTTGCTCATGTAATTACAACTGATCAGGTATTACAAGAAAAATAATGCAAGTCATTACTGCTGCTAGTTATAAAGGTTAATGCAGCTTATGGAAGTTAACACTGCTAGAGTATATTAAGACTGCTGACAGACTTCAAGGAAAAATACTCTAAGTAGTTAATGCTGCTAGAGGGAAACTTAGTGCTGCTAGCTCCAAGTTACTACTACTGAAGACTTAATGTTGCCAGAGTAAAGTATTAGTTCTGCTGAGTGTTTGTTAGTTGACCAATGTTGTTGTACCGATAAAAAATAAACCTAATTACCTTATACTAGATAGGGCAAGCGGGTATCGTATCCACGAGGAGTATGTGGTTTTAATTCAAGTTTTGGGGTGGTCACTGATCAATAAAAGTTTTGGTTTAGAAATCTTAATAACTAAATACTAATTAAACTAATAATTAACTAGAAAGTGAATAAGCGACAAAAAAATAAAATAAATAAGCAAATAAAAATAAGATTCGTAAACAGTTGAGTAAAAAGCAATCGCTCTCGGCTCTGGATATATTGATATGACTAAGTTACGGATTGTTACTAATGTTTTCCTTCAAACCACATAGACATAGTTGTATTAATTGAAAAGGACAATTTTGGGCACAAGTTATATTCACCACACGAATCGTCTTAATCCTTAAACTAATTGGACTCAGTACAACTCGTTGACTAGCAATAACATGTCTTACAATAATCCTATCAATTAATTTAATAATTACTCAAATGAACAATTATGGGTAAAAATTATGTTTACCATACGACAGTCTTAACCCGTATACTAATTAGGCTCGGCACAATCGTTGACTTGCAATAATATGTCTCACAATAATTCACCAACTAATTATATTAAAACATTAAAATCAAATAAAGGATATACATTAAAATCATGTGAATTAATGTTTGACAAACAAAATAAAATCCGTAAACATGATCAAACCAAATATATCTTTTACCGGGAGAGATTACAAGAGGATTTAGCCCGACATGACGTTGGTAGAAGTTGTATCCTTCATATATGTTCTACCCAGCATGTCGCACGAACTAATAATATCAAAAGCTAAATAATTAAAATCTTTGCTTGCACGCTCGTCGAGAACAAGGTTAATTAATATATATTCTGAATATGCTTGTAGTTTTCGAAGGAAAAAAAATGTGACGGCTGAAATTGGTTTTTGCTTCCTCTGGTCTCACGAATAAAAAAATTGACGGCTCAATTCTCCTTTG
This sequence comes from Artemisia tridentata subsp. tridentata, assembly GCA_021014915.2. Lineage (NCBI taxonomy): Eukaryota > Viridiplantae > Streptophyta > Magnoliopsida > Asterales > Asteraceae > Artemisia > Artemisia tridentata. Next base: position 283,453,246 of record CP139504.1, read on the forward strand.
TGTTTCTGTGTCGAACCATATATATGAAAGGGTTCAACCCTTTTGTTTACTTTCCACGCCAAAACCGCCCAATATGGCTTTCTTTCATTTATGTATAATCAAGGCCCAAAATAGGCTAAAAGCTAGTACCACGAACCGAATTTTCCAGCAGATTAAATCACGATCCAACTCTAGATTTTCGGGTATTTTATCATCTAAAAATAAAGATCTCTTTATTCTCTTTCCGTGGCCTTTTGAATCAACAAAAACGGAGCTCGAATGAAAAAGTTGTGACCAAAACATTGCAACATGTCCAAATCTCTCATATCTTTATTTTAAGCTTGTAATATCACAACTTTAGCTCCTTTATGCGCCAAACCTACATAATCATAAAACACCTCAAAGTACATGTATACCAACGAATAACAATACAACAATGCGCAATTAACATGTTATGAGGTATATGTAAAATACATCGATCAAACCTCCCCAACTTAACCCTTACTCGTACCGAGGAAGAAATCTACTATATCTTAGCATGTTATTTACATAGTTTTTAATCATACCATTGAAATTCCATCAAAAATATCAAATTTAACCTAGTACACTAATAACCATCCTATGTGACCAATACTATAAAATGATTACCAATATTTTTGTCCTTCTTAAACACTTAACATAACCGTTCCCATTGGTTCCATTTACTTTATGTTTCATATAATTAACCATGTGCCCAACATACTTAGTACACCCCTATAATCAATATAAACATAGATCCAAAACAAGAGGCGAGAATACCTTACACCTTTTATAATACTGGAGTTTTTATACCACAGGAGCAAACTTTTTAAGAGCACATAAGCCATCATACATTAGCTTACATATTTTCACTTTTTGCTCAGTTTTTGCACATGAATTTTACTTCATATTTCAAGCATTTTTGCTCATAACATACATAAGCTCCCTTTTTAGCCATCCGAAACCGTTTCTTATACAAGTCATCCCGAATGCTTTATACACTCTTTTTAAGGTTGATATAAAGACTAATCATTCGGATGTATGAATATCTATCCTATAGGTGTATACTAAGACACATCGGCACACGGGAACCAGTTAATTTAGTCCATTTTAATTAAATAGGAACAGTTATGCTTTGTGCCTACTGGTATATCATATGATGGAGTTATCTACCACATAGTCTAATTAATTAATGCACTAACTTAAAACAACATTCCCAATTTCATTAACAACAATACAAGGATTAGGTTATTTCACATAAAATTGTCTCAGCTAAGTGCAATGCTATCCAACATAAGAATTAGTGTCTGAGCTATGTTAACAACTAAAATATCACCTTGCGCGGGTGACGAATCAGATAGGTAAGCCCAACATATGATTACCACCAATAATTATGACAGTTCTCTAACTTTATTCTATGGCCACCGTGCGCGGGTGACAAGCCGGATAAGATCAATTTAAGTGTCCTAACCCAACTATTACATTATTATATTTCATATTATATTATTTTACTTCCTTCCCGTTCTAAGCAAGAGTAAGTAGGGAAATTCAATCAGGTATGGTTTGATCATCTACTAATTATACATATGCCTAACTACATGCAAACCATCAAATCAATTTTATAACCAAATTATACAATGGAATCGGGTGCACCTTATAATCATGGCCGGATCTTCTAGTTTGCTCCAATAAGTCATCCATAAGCTAATCTTCAGAATCTGCAAACACTCAACAAATATATGTAGAAGAAACTTCCACATTCAATTAGTACAAAACTCTTATAATGTGATTTCATTTTTTTTCTTTCAAAAAATCACATTTTGACCCATTTTTTAACCACAATTTCACACAAAAAGATGTAACACATGTGACACCCTCCCCAACTTAAAGCATTGCATTGTCCCTAATGCAAAAACTTTAAGTTGAAATTTTGGTTAAAAATCACTTTGACAAACTCACACAACACAAAAACCTAACTCACTTTCGTAGGAATCACGGTTGCATTTAGCGTATGCAACAAGCCTTTTAAAACACCCGGTAGCCCGAGTGGACGAGTTTAGTCTCGTGAGGGTTTGTACTGAACATACCCAAAAAGTTTTTAACACACACAAAAATAAGAAAATAAAAAGAAACATAAATTAGAAAGAACATAAACACACACTACAACCCACGGGTTGCCTCCCGCGAAGTGCTAAGTTTACCGTCGTCAGCCCGACATAACTCATTGGAGCTATTGAGATGGTTGGACTGGTTCTAAATAAACCATATCGACCGTGTCCTTATGATCACTCTCCAAAACAACATACAGCTTCAGACGGTGTCCATTGACTTTAAACGGCTCTCCACCTACCATATTTTTTATTTCAATGGCTCCATGTGGAGAGACTTGAGTCACAACATATGGACCCGTCCATTTACTTCTCAATTTTCCCGGAAATAGCTTAAGTCTAGCATTGAATAGCCAAACTTTTTGACCCACCAAGAAAGATTTCTTGGTGATGTGTCGGTCATGAAAAGCCTTAGTTTTCTCCTTATAAATCCGGGAGCTCTCATAAGCATCGCATCTAATCTCATCTAATTAAGATAATTGAAGTTTCCTAGAATTACCCGCATTATTTAAGTCCATATTAACCTGCTTAATTGCCCACTCAACCCTATGCTCTATTTCAACCGGTAAATGACACGCCTTGCCATATACCAACCTATACGGTGACATCCCAATAGGGGTCTTAAAAGCCGTCCTATATGCCCACAAGGCATCATCTAGCCTCAGGGACCAATCCTTCCTATCGCTACGAACGGTCTTTTCTAATATTCGCTTAATCTTCCTATTAGATACTTCCACCTGTCCACTAGTCTGTGGATGATAAGGGGTAGCTATTCTATGATTAACCCCATAGTGTTTCAATAACTTTCCAAATTTGAAGTTCTTAAAGTGGGAACCCCCGTCACTAATGATGGCCTTGGGGATTCCATGCCTAGCAAAGATGTTTTTCTTGATAAACTTAAGAACTACACTATGGTCATTTGTTTTTGTAGCCTTAGCTTCTACCCACTTAGAGACATAGTCAACTACCACCAAAATATACACATTGCCATGAGAGGTAGGGAATGGTCCCATAAAGTCAATACCCCACATGTCAAAGATCTCAACAACAAGTATGGGATTCATAGGCATCTGATCACGCCTTGAAATCCCACCAACTTGCTGGCAACGAGTACATGCTTTCACAAAAGACTGGGCATCCTTGAATATTGTCGGCCAAAAGAAGCCGCTTTGTAGGACTTTGTGCCCAGTTTTTGTCAAACCAAAGTGTCCCCCACACGCATAAGAATGGCAATGAGCCAATATGTCCGTATGCTCATGATCGGGAACACACCTCCTAACAACTTGGTCAGCACACACTTTGTAAAGCTCCAGAACCTCCCAAATATAATGCTTCAATTGAGAAAAGAAGTATTGTCTTTGTTGTTTGGACCAGTAATCCGGAAGCTTTTTAACTACAAGGTAGTTAACAATGTTTGCATACCAAGGGAGCTTAGAAACCTCAAATAAGCTTTCATCTGGAAAGTTTTCTTTGATCACATTAGATGGGTTGAACGGTGGAGGGATAATCCAGGACAAATGGTCGGCAACCACATTTTCTGACCCCTTCTTATCCCGAATTTCCAGATTAAATTCTTGTAAGAGCAGAATCCACCTAAGCAACCTCGGTTTTGTCTCTTTCTTGGTCAATAAATGTTTTAAGGCACTGTGATCCGAATATACTATCACCTTAGAGTGCCCCCAGATATATGACCGGAACTTATCAAGAGCAAAAACCACGGCTAGCAATTCCTTTTTAGTAGTGGTGTAATTCATTTGAGCTTCTGAAAAAGTCTTACTAGCATAGAAGATTACAACGGGTTTCTTATCGGCCCGTTGTCCCAACACCGCCCCAGCGGCATAATCGATCGCATCACACATGATCTCGAAAGGCTTTGACCAATCAGGTGATTGCAGAATCAGGGCTTCAACAAGCTTTTGCTTAAGCATATTGAATGATTTAAGACATGATTCATTAAAGTCAAATCGTGCCTCTTTTAAGAGTAAATTACAAAAAGGCTTTGATATAGCACTGAAATCTTTAATAAATCGCCTGTAAAACCCTGCATGACCAAGAAAAGATCGCACAGCTTTAACGTTAGTGGGAGGAGGAAGGGTTGAAATTATTTGCACCTTGGCACAGTCAAACTCGAATCCTTTTTTAGAGACAACGTGCCCCAATACAATTCCCCCACGAACCATGAAATGGCTCTTCTCCCAACTAAGCACTAGATTAGTTTCGGTGCATCTTTTTAACACACTTTCAAGATGACCCAAAAAACTTTCAAAGGATTGACCAAAGATGGAGAAATCATCCATAAATATCTCTACAAATTCTCCAACCATGTCCGAAAAGATGCTCATCATGCACCGCTGAAAGGTAGCGGGTGCATTACACAGACCAAACGGCATTCGGCGGAATGCAAATGTCCCATAAGGACATGTAAAAGTAGTTTTGGCCTGGTCATCAGGATGGATGGGTATTTGATTATACCCAAAGTACCCATCCAAAAAGCAATAGAACTTCTGACTGGAAAGCTTCTCAACTATTTGATCAATAAACGGTAGTGGGAAATGATATTTAGATGTGGCATTATTTATCTTCCGGTAATCTATGCACACTCTCCACCCGGTCACTGGTCGGGTGGTGAGTTTTTCCCCACTCTCGGTTTGCACAACAGTGATACCAGCCTTTTTAGGCATCGTTTGCGTAGGATTTACCCATTTACTATCCGAGATAGGATAGATGATACCACCATCTAGCCATTTGAGAACTTCCTTCTTCACTACCTCCTTCATATTAGGATTCAAGAACCTTTGCGCATCTCTTGATGGCGTAACATCTGAGTCCGTAACAATTCGGTGCATACATAATGAAGGACTGATTCCTTTCAAGTCTGTAATTGTCCATCCCACTTCTGTGTTATACTTGGAAAGCACTTTCAAAAGTGATTCCTCTTGTGATCTAAAAAGATCAGAAGCAACAATAACGGGTAAAGTATTGTTAGGACCTAGAAAAGCATATTTGAGATTGGCGGGCAAAGGTTTCAGCTCAAGAGTTGGAGGCACCTCTAGTGACGGCTTTGTGGCCGTGTCAAAACTAGCAGGCAAGGGCTTCACTTTATAAGACCAAGGTGGTTTTTGATGGTCAAAATAACTGACCAAACACTCTTGAATCTCTTGTACTTTAGCAGCATCGAGAATCTTCTCATTCTCACCAGTTAGATACAAATCTAAAGGATCATCCTTAAGCATATGGGGTGCATGCTTTTGGACTTCCTCATCGATCACATCCACCTGGTAGCATTCGTTCATCGTAGGAGAATTCACAGAATTAAACACATTCAATCTTAGCTTCTTATTACCGAAGGCAATATCCATGGCGCCAGTTCGACAATTAATCCTAGCATCTATCGTTGCTAGGAATGGTTGCCCAAGGATAATGGTTGGCTGGACATCCTTGTATGGTGACTCGGTGTCCATAACAAGGAAGTCAACTGGGTAATAGAAGTCATCAACTTTTACAATAACATCCTCTAAGATACCTCTAGGAACTTTGGTAGATCGATCGGCTAAAGAAATTATAGTGTCAGTCTTACGAAGAGTTCCTAAGTCATACTTATCGACCAAACTAGCAGGAAGGATGTTGATACTAGGACCGAGATCAAGGAGCGCCTTCTTAATGGCAATATTTCCCACCACAACTGAAATCAATGGTGCTCCAAGATCTTTGAATTTGGGAGGAAGAGAGCTAGATAAGACTGCACTGACATGCTCAGTCAGGTCAATCTTTTTAGGCAAAGTTGCCTTCGACTTCCTCTTCTAGTTACACAAGTCCTTTAAAAACTTGGCATATGCAGGAATTTGCTTGATAGCATCAACAAGGGGGAGATTGATCTTTACTTGCTTGAAAGTCTCCTACATATCCTCAGAATGAGGACCTTTTTTAGCCAATCTTGCAGATGCCGATTTTTCCAAAACTGCGGGGTAAGGAGTGGTTGTACTTGACACACCACCCTCCCCAACTTTGGGTGATTCAGTTGCTTCAGGATTCTGTGTTGTTGGTTTTGTAAAATCTTTTAACAAATCATTTACGAACTCAGAATTAGACTTAAAATTATCAGCTTTTTTACCTTTAACAATAATTTCGTCATCAATAACGAAATCCTCGACATTATGTGAAAAATCATGAACACTTGGAATTTTAATGTCATTGTTGTAGGTTTTACCATTTCGAAGAGATGTCATCATATTCACATGCTCAGGACCACCTGGCTTATGCGTTGGATTGAGGGTGGGATAGCTTGGAAGCTTACCCGCTTCTCGTTTGTGCACCTCTTCAGCCAACTGCCCCAGTTGTCTCTCAAGATTTACTACAGATTTAGAGAGGGACTTAAACTTTAGGTTTGCACCTTGATTGGACTTGGCCAACTCGCTTAGGATCAGGTCAAACTTTTGGTCAACATTGGATTGTTGGCCATTGCTTGAACCTTGACCGTGATTTTGGTATTAATGTGGCCTTTGTTAGAAGGAGCTTTGTTGTTGGTAATTGTTAGAGCGAGTGTCGTCATCCTTCCAATGGAAGTTGGGATGATTGCGCCATCCCGGATTGTAACTTTCGGAGAATGGGTCGTTTCGTCGATGGTTTCCATAGACTCCATTTACTTCCTCATTCGATGGTGTCCCCCAATTTTGACAATTATTGACCGAATGACTCGGATCACCACACATTGAGCACACGTCATGCGACACATGCAACACATTTGGGGCACCTTTTCCTAGATTTCTCAACAAAAGATCAACTTTCTTACTTAACTCACAAATTTCAAAATTTGCGCCATGTTGGTTATACGCAAAATTGGCGGAAGATGTGTCGTTGTTGTTTCGATCCACCGAAGCTTGGGTCTTGGAACCCTTACTCAGCTTTTCAAAAAACTCCCATTCTTCCTCCATGGGACGTGAGAAAAATGTACCCCCACTAGTTGCCATCACAAATTGTTGGTTGTGGTAATCCAACCCATCATAGAAGATTTTGACAAGCTTCCATTTTGGAACATCATGGAGAGAGCAAGTTCTTAACAACTCTTTTAGCCTATTAAAAGCTTCATGAAACTGCTCTCCTGGGATTTGACGAAAGGATTTAATCTTATTCCTAATGGCAGCAGTTTTACTTATAGAATAAAATTCATCAACAAACGCGGATTGCATTTCAGACCATGATTTAATACTACCTGGTTCGAGAGATGTGAACCAGGCCTTAGCTTGATCTTTAAGAGAAAAAGGAAAAAAGGTGAAGTCTTACCCCATCCTTAGTGGTGTTACGAACTTGATATGTGTGACAACTGGTAATATAGGGAGCCATTTTATTACCGCATTTCTTAAAATTTAACGACGTAAATATTTTGAACATGACCTTTTGGAACTATGTTGAATTTGACTCGTATTATTGGATTATTTACGTGGATTATTATGTCATTGAATTAATTGCGTGAGATTAATTTAGGCACTACTCCGACTACGGCACTAGGAAACCTAATAAGTCAATTCTAAACGAGAAACGATCACGTTCTATTGTATAAACGTATTTATTATCAAACTCGATGGAAAAACATTTTTAAGACGAACGGTGACGATTAAAAATTTAATCGGCGATGTTTAATATTTTTCGGGAATAAAAACTAGTAACCTCGAGAAAGTATAATAAAAATTATCCCGCTAGTCCTTGCACCGACTCCTCAAGTGAAATAAATACTACACAAGGACCCCTTTTTACAATTTCCGGTTTTATAAAATCCTACACCCTAACCCTATTATTATTATTTCTTCATTTTCACTTCATCTTCTACCTCTCCTCCCTCTCTCTTTTAGCCGCCGCCGGCCACACCCCAACCACCACCACCGCCGCTCCTACAACTACACCACCACCACCAAAGTAACCCTCACACTCTCCTCTCTCTTTTGGTGTAGTTCACGCGCCACCCAAACATCCCACCCCGCTCGTATTTTTGCTCCGCCGCCGCCATTAATTCACCACCATCATTTCCATACCCTAAAACCTATAGATCGAGTGAAGAAACGGTAAGAAAACGCGTTTTTACGCGTAGGTTGACTCACTCTGAGTCAACTCGTGGTTTATATTCATTTTTCGGGCTAAAAACAAATGGGTTTTGGTATTTTATTGAGTTTTGAACTAATAAAAATCGGTTGGTTGGTATCGATAATGGGTCGTGTGTGTCGCATTTTTGTGGTGTTGTTGTGAAACCGAGAGCTTAAGATCACGGGTTTGGGCTTATTTTTTGTCTTATAGTTCTTATGGTTATGTTGTGTTGTTGATGTAGTAGTGAAACCGAGACCATTTGAGTTCGGTTGCTTGTTGAGGCGTCGAGAAAGCTTAAGCCGAGACCCTCATGGTCTCGGCAATGCTTGTGGTGTTTAAAACTTTTTCTTGATATTCTTGGTTGCTTCTCTTGTTATTATTAATGTTGTTGTTATTATAGTTTTGTTGACGGAATGGTGAGGCCGAGACCCCAAGGGTCCATTCGGTTTGTATATGGGCAATGGTTGTGTTGTGTTTTTGGTTTTTGAGTCGCATCGAGCGAAAAGAGAGTCGAGACATTGTCTCGACGGATATATATATTATTATTTGCTTGTTTGAATGTTTCGTGAGGAAGTAAACCCGCGAAAATAATATTGATAACTTTGGTTGATGAAAATGGGAATCGATTGTGAGACGATTTCTAGTTGACGGGGAATAGGTTAGACGTGAGTCGTAGTCGACCACGAGAGATTGAAGTTGGTTGCGAAAATGAGGCTTGATTTTATGATATGTTATTATACTTGTGAGCTTTGTGCCAAGTCGGCGTCACGTTGACTTTTAGTCCTCGTTGACTCCGACGATGCCATAACATGGACATTTATATGGATTGTTGGACTTGGATTGATATAATAAGTCGAGAGGTCATGACTCGGACTTGTGACTCGAAACAAATAATAACTCAAAATAAATATATACATATGAAACAACAAGAATAAAATGAGGGTTTTCATATAAGGAAATAAATAATAACAAGTATTATACTTGTTGGTTTATTAAAACAAAATTTAAGTTTTATAATAAATGAGTTATTAAATGTTTCGAGGGCACGCGGATCTAAGAATGTCATTTATGAGAAATATTTATGTTTTGTGGTTTTAGCACCGAGTCTCAGATTAGTTGACATTAATAAACCCGACCAACATGGTTATCAGACTTATTGGGTTGACGAGTCCAATAAGAGCCCCATAAGCATGTCGGAAGAGATTTATTAATGGGCAATTCATCCTCATGACTTACCTAGTATGATTATTAAGTTTCGGGATAATAAATTACTTGAAAGAATTACGAGACTTATTGAGTTGACGAACTCGATAAGAACCCGACAATTCGTTCGCATAATTTATCAAATCAAAACTTAGTCATACGTCCTTGATTGCGAGTCGTTTTGATCTTAATTGCTACGTGGCGTGAGTACACCTGAGTCGTGTCATGTCACCACTACACCCCCGTCGATACCAAACGCAAATAACGGATATGAGCAAGAGATTTTTGGAATTTAAAACGGAATCTACTTGGGATGGTTTACTTTTGGAAGCTCTTACGCTTGAAAATGATGTTAAGGTTAGTTCACATTATTAGGTTGTGCCGAGTCCGAGAGTGCTGATATTTGAGAGTCGCTGATTACTTTGCTTCAGTAGATCTTGTTTGTGCTTTGCTGCTTGAGGTGAGTTTCATAGCCCCATTTTTACTTTTTAAACGTTTATTTAACCTGGGGGAGAAAACATGCAACTTTTTTCTAGACCTGCAACTACTTTTTGATTTGCTTATGTGTTGACTAGTTAAGGCTTAGATGTGCGGTAGATGTTGACTTAGTCTAGGGTAGCAATCTTTTGCTATAACCATGGTACCTAGCTAAGAATAGATATCTGCTTACGGCCTAGACCAGGGTAGCAATCCCTTGCTATAACCGTGTCACCTGGCTAGAGTCGCTTAGGGCCCTACTTGAGATCTCGTTAAGATATTGGAATGATTTGGTTTTGGAATGATTCTTGGTTTTGGAATGATTGATGGAAGTATGAAATCTATCTGCCCTTAGTCCCAAATAGCAAATAACTCTATCAGGTCTGCTATTAAACTTGTGATTAAACCTATGAACTCACCAGCGTTAGCTGACCTTTTTAGCATGTTTTCTCAGGTAATTGATGAGGTTTACTTTGCTTATCACTTTGGAGGCTTGGCGTATGGCATGGCTAAGGATCAACTTGCACTCTGATAATGTTATGGGGACCTAACTTATGTATTTTCTTTTTGGGCCTTTCTTTAAATACTTTTGGTTAAACGTAGACTTGCTACGCAAATTTTGAAATGTTTTATGTATCGGATAATTCTATCCTGCTTTCTATACTTGTGTCTTATACCAATTTCGTAGCACCCCGAAAGCTTGATTAAGTCTTCCGCTGAACCGAATTTTGGGGGTGTTACAGATTGGTATCAGAGCTCAAGGTTATAGAGAACTGGGTTTATTTTCTAAAACCTAGACTATAACCGTTTTCAAAAATTGATCCTTGACCAAAACATGCCAGCCTGCCAAGCCGAAGCCACATGATTTGAGAACTGGGATATTATGGTTATACGATTGGTTTATATTTGGTACTTATATGCGGTGATTGTTTGAACATGTTAGTATAATGCGGTATTCCTTGTTGATTAATTTTTGGTTATGATTTTGATTTTGAAACGAGCTATTTCACATGCTTATACCTACCCTATGACCGTTGTCACAGACGATGCCTTCTTTAGCTCATGATGTCCATGAGGAGATTCCTACTCCTACATCCCGCTTTGGGCGGACTATGATGACATCTGATCAGGACGATCCCTATGAGATCGTTCGACATTCGGCTTTCACATCATCATCAGTTGCTCCTATGCCACATGTCTCACCTACTACTCAGTCATCTTCTCCAGCTGGTCGCTCTAGCTCCTTGCGACAGCTTACTCTACACCAGGCTTTAGCCAGAGCCCAGACTCATTGACTCACCAGCAGCACCACTCACCTGATGAGGCGATCACCATCACCACTTATGCGTGTTCCAGCTCACTCTCTTCTGTCATCACTTGCATCATCATCTCGTAGACGACCTCGCTTACCTACTCCATCATCCCACGACTCACCCGCTCCTCAGCAACGTCGTGTCAGCGATTCACATTCAGAGGGTGACGATGAGGATGAGGACGAGGAGGAGGAGGAGGATGATGTTGCTCCAGATGAGGCCGCTCCACCAGATCAGGGACTTGCACCCTTAGTGCACTTACCCGAGCCAGACTCTCCCGATCACATACTCGAGCCCGATTCTCCTGAGCATCTTTTCGAGCTAGCATCACCACCTCATTCACCAGTGCCCGACAGCCCACTAGCCCCAGATACTTCATCGGAGGTTGCTTCAGAGACGGCAGCCCATGGAGAGACGGGTCAGATTTGGGCACAGATCGCCACCCTTGAGCAGAGGATCAGTCAGATATCTGATCGACTAGTGGGAATCTCAGCAGCTAGGTTCGGAAAGATTGAGAGAGACATGGGAGTGTTGTTTAGTAGGACCACATCCCTGAGGCGTGATCTAGTGGACTGGCATGATGCATTCAGAGACTTACAGAGAGGACTCTTGACCGCCGGCGACACCGACAGAGCCATTTGGCGCAGGGTCGCCGCGCAGCAGACTTTGATTTCTCAGCTTAGAAGTGATCGTGAGACAGACCGCATTGAGATTACGTCCATGTGGACACAGATGGCAGACCTAATGTAAAACCCGAAAATCTAAAACATGTAAAATTACCAAAATGCCCCTAAAACTTTAAAATTTAATTAAAGCTTAATTAAAGTTCCGAATTAATCCCGAATCTCTGGAAACGAACTACAAATCAAGCGAGATAATTTTGAGGCAAGCTCTAAATATTTTTACAAAGTACAAAAGAGTATTATTTCACAAAAAGAATACTTGGGCCGAAAATTTCATAATATATACATTTAATTATATTTAAAAGCATTTTAAAAACACAAATAAATTATGCAAATCAAACCAAAAATAAAATCCTGATTTTTACGCCATTAAAGTCGGTTCTTGGCTGTTTTATCTTCCCTAGACTCGGCCCATAACATCAAATAACAATCCATAAATTATTCTCTCCCATTTTAACCCTAAAAACATAATAGCCGCCACTCTCAAAAATCACCCACACCACATCCGAATTTTTTGAAACAAAGAGGCAATTTTATAGAGTTCTTCATAGTGCCAAGAAGGTGGGAAAAATAGCTACATAGTCCTGGAGTTGATCGTTTGGTCGTGCTGTATTTTTTTTGGGTCGAAAAAACCTAACCGAGCAACAATAATCCATAACGTGTGAATCCCTTGATCTATAATTTTTCTGGTATTTTTCTAACCCTCTTTTAATCATATATAACGTGGGAAAAATGATTAAAACAAGCCATGCACTATATATTAATCGTATGGAAAATTATGTGTTATAAACCCTAAAATCGAATTAAATCTATAAATCATGTATGCGATTTTTCTGAGGTGTATACTTATTTTTCCTGGGTTCTATATGCTTCGTATAACATGAGAAAAATAGCCATTCGAATTGTTTGAGTCGAATTCATGATTTATGAAATTATTTACATATCGGATTTCTAGAAATAAAAGGAGGAATTGTGGAAAAATTATTGAACCAATCGACCTAGGGTTTTTAGTGGATGAAATCTGGAAATAAAAGTGATATAATGATGATACAATGATTTCTTAATGATTGGGATTGCTAGGGTTTGATTTTGTTAAGGTTTTATAAAAACCGATTTGAAAATAATTAGTTTAGGGTGTGTTTTGTAATTTTTAAAACTTAAGGGATAATTTTGTAAATCATGTTAGACCTGCTATAATTCGAATAAAATATAAAAGGAGGGGCTCATGTGTTAATTTTTGCATATAAAGGGTTTATTTGATAAATATATATATTAGTTAAATCGAATTGAAAAGAAATAAAAATGAGGGACTAAATATGTAATTTCTGGAAACTTGGTGTTGTTTTGAGTAGTAAATTATATTCAGGGGGTTATGTACTATTTTGATAATTTAATGGCTTAATATGTAATTGTTAATAATTAAAGGTTGAAATTGTAATTTAAAGGACTAAATATGTAACTTTGATAACTCGAGGGACTTAATTTGTAAATTATAAATATTCAAGGGTACATTCGTATAACATGCTAAAATAAGTACTCATGGTGTAAAATTGGTAAATTAAGGGTTTAATGTGTAATTATAAATATCATAAGGTTTAAAATGTAACTTATGTAATTCCGAGGGTATAAAATGTAAATTATGAAATCTAAAGGACTAAAGGTGTAATTCTGGATAACTTGAGAGTGTGAATGAGTTAATGGTGATATTTTCATTTTAAACCTTGAACTTTGGTAAAGTTACGTTTATAACCCTGAACTATGAAGGTTTGTCATAATTAACCCTGAACTTGTGTAACTTGTTAAAATGAACATTACTTCCATAATAAGCTAATTAAAGACTTGACTTGAATAATATTACTTGAATCTTGCTAAATATGGTAACTTACTAATTATGGAAACCTGCTAAAAATAGAAAGTTACTAAAAATAGAAGTTACTTATAATGGGAAGATAACTGAACCCCTTTCGTATTTCTGTCTTCTACTCCTTTAGGTTCGAGGAGGGAGTGATCTTGATCCCTGTCAGCTACTCTTGTGTTTTTGCTTGCTATTTGAATAAGGTACAGATATTCTGCTCTTCTTGTAAAGAGCCTTCGTCTCATTTCTGATTCCTGATTCATTGTTATGTTTTCCCTTGTATTGTGAACCATAGATTTGAACCTTTGTCTTGAACCTTGTCATGAACCTGAACTTGAACCTTGATACACTTGATATGAACCATTTGACTTGAACCTTTGACTTGAACCCTGCTATGACACTTGACATGACTTATTAAACCCTGATAACCTGAATAATTAAGACCTTGGGTACTTGAAGGTTCATAGGATTTTACATCTACTTTTAGTTATATATATGAAGAGGTTTTGAACATTTCCTTAAAAGACTTTTATTATGAAACTGTTCTAACGATCATTTTATTAAAACCATGTAAAAAGGATTTCTTATAATAAACTATTATGAACCTTCCAGTATTTGACCTTTCTGATATTGACCTCCTGATAATGAACTCCTGTATTTATCTCCTGTCTTGAATCCTGATATGAACCCTGATATGAACCCTGATATGATACCTGAGACTTGACACCTGACACTTGACACCCGAGACTTGATACCTGACCTTAACGCACAGTTTGAGACTACGAGCCACCCACTAGGCATGAGGGTTTCATGTCCATGTCATTGATGCACCGGTGGCATGACTCTAGGGCAGGAGAGTGATGTCCTGTCCCGTCCCCGACCTGATTTGATTTGTTATGTAGAGGAAGACCCTGTGGCCTGCGGGGGCGCATGGATGCATCCTAGACATGTCCTGATTTGTTATATTTCCTGTTATATCCTGGTGACTGACGAGTGTGTGCGATACACGTCTTTCACACCCCTGGGAGCTTGCAACTCCAACCCCTGGAGGTATCCCCTCACCCTGTTTCCTGGTATGCTGAGGTCACCCCTCCATACACCTTGATATATGATTTGATTTGATGTGATATGTTTGGGCTCGTAGAGGATTTCTGTTTCCCTGAAACCTTGTAACCTCATGACCTGATACTTGACCTGACGTTTGACCTGACTTGATTTGACTTGGGTTTGTGGTGGATTACTGGTTATGTTACCCTATGACTTGATACTGGACTTGACTTGATTTCGACTTGGGCTGGTGGTGGGTTCTGGTTTCATTTGCACCTACCATTGTAACCATTCTTAGTTCCTGGTATGTCTGCATAACTCTTGTATTCCTTTTCCTGACTCTTGTTACTCCTGGTATTATTTCTTTTACTTTATTGTTCCGTTACTACTGCTTTGTTCCCGTTATATCTGTTCACTGGGCTCTCGTAGCTCAGCCGCATTTCTTTTCCTGCGGCAGGTACATTTAAGCTAGGAAGCTGGGTTTGGCTTGGGATGAGAGCAACTTGTGTGAAGTTTAGACCTTGTCATTCTAGTGTGACCATTTGGATATTATTTCTGTTATGCCATTGTTTGGGCATTTGGATTCTGTTTTGTACTTCGTTATTCCTGTCTTGCACTTGATATAAGTCGTGTTGACTTATTTTCCTTGGATTTTTAATGTTAAAGCTTCCGCTATGTTTATTTCTTGAATGCTTGTATCTGATATGAAATCATGTATTTGTGACACCTTTACCCTTGTCGGGTTGGGGTGTTACACCTAAAGGCTGCTTTGAGAGAGATTCGCCGTGCTCATGGCTAGTTGTGCTTAGATTTATGATGGTTGTACTATCTCTAAACTAAGGAGTCCTTAGTTAGAGGTGTTAGTGTTGTTGACTATCTTTGTTACTTTTTAGTTATCAGTGTCGTCTTTGAACGATCAGTTATCTTTATCTTTCGTTGTACTTCGAGGAACTTGTTTCGTTATCAGTGTTATTATGGATGGAAATTTTTGTGAAATATCGTTTTGAGCATAAATTGTTTATGATGTGAAAGGAATTGTATTCTTATTGTTATGATTAGTATTCGTGTTGGTATTCAACCTTGTGATGACCACTTTCTGGTACGATGTTACATATTGCTTGAAGTCTCATGACTCTTATATCTTATTATTCAGATCAATGGCTCCAAGACGATACCCCGTTAGGTCTACCCGTACAAGACCTACTGTTGTCAACATTGGTCGTCGAGGCCGTCTTCCGGCTCGAAATCCTCGTGGTCAGAATACCAACAATCAGAATACCAACAACCCGAATACCAACAATCAAACTAATGAGGAACAAAATGTAAATGATCAGGGTGTCAATGGTCACACTCCACCAAACACCCCTCCTGACAATCAAGCTTTAATTGAACAACTCGTGGCTCAACGTGTTGCTGAAATCTTAGCTGAGTCTAATCACTCAAATACTTCTGCTGGAACTCCACCACCTGCTAGGAACCGTGGTTGTACCTATAAAGAATTTCGTACTTGTGGGCCAACTAAGTTTGGCGGAACCGAAGGGGTTGTAGTGCTTATGAAGTGGATGGAGAAAATAGAATCTGTGTTCATTGTTAGTAACTGTGAGGAAAACACCAAGGTTAAGTATGCTACCTTCTGTTTGAAAGACGAAGCATTAACTTGGTGGAACAACTACCTCAAGTCTATTGGAAGTGAAATGGCTTATGCTATGACATGGGATCAGTTCAAAGCCTTGTTGATTAAGACCTACTGTCCAAGGAATGAGGTTAAGAAACTGGAAATCGAATTCTGGAATCATAAGGTGAAGGGTACTGACATGACAACTTACAACCGTCGTTTCCAGGAATTGTCACTACTTTGCCCCGAAATGGTTCGTACTGAGGCACTCAAGATTGAACGCTACACTGATGGGTTGCCACTAGCTACTAGGAACGATGTAATTGCTGCAAATCCGACTAACCTTCATGAAGCCATTACCACAACACAATGTTTGATGGATTCACTAGTTCTTGAGTGTGCAGATAAGGGGAGGAATGATAAGAGGAAACGGGAGGATCAGCCTAAGGGTAATGACCACCCGAACAAGAGACAAGAAATTGCCAAGGTTTATGCTATTGCTGATGGGGAAAAGAAGGGATATAGTGGAAACAGACCGTACTGCAACTGTTGTAAGCGTCATCATCACGGGCAGTGCAGTATTGTGTGCCGAAATTGCTCAAAGATTGGACACAAAGCTAATGAATGCAAATCCAGACCCCTGAACCTGGTGCAATTAACTCAGGGAACAGACTGGAAGGCAAATGTCACTTGTTATGGATGTGGGAAGAAGGGACACTATAGGAATGAGTGTCGTGGACAGTGGAACCAAGGGAATCAGGGAAACCCAGGAAGTGGAGGAAATCAGGGAAATCGAGGGACTGGAGGAAATCGGGGAAATCAAGGCGCTAGAAATCAGCAGGGAAATGTGGGAGCAGCCCAAGGAAGGGTGTATGTTATTAGGAAGGAAATCAAGGAGGACCCGACTGTTGTTACTGGTACGTTCCTTCTCAACAACCGTTATGCTTCTATATTGTTTGATACTGGTGCCGATAGGAGTTTTGTATCTACTACATTTATGCCCTTGCTTGAAAATCCCCCGACAGCCTTAGGTATTGAGTACAATGTTGAGTTAGCAAATGGGAACCTTGAAAAGATAGACACTATTATTCGCGGTTGTACGTTGAATTTCTTAAACCATCCATTCAACATCGATCTCTTACCCGTTACCTTAGAAAGTTTTGATGTTATCATCGGCATGGATTGGTTATCCAAGTATCATGCTAATATCATCTGCGATGAGAAGATAGTCCGGGTGCCCTACGGAAGAGAAGTCTTGAACATACAAGGGGATAGGAGTAATCGTGGAGGTCCCTCCCGATTGAACATTATCTCCTGTACGAAAGCTCAGAAGTACATAGAAAAAGGGGGTTACCTCTTCTTGGCCCAGATTTCTGAAAGTAAAGGAAAGGAGAAGAACGAGAAATGTATTGAAGATGTACCCATCGTCTGAGACTTCCCAGAAGTATTCCCAGATGATTTACCCAGAATCCCACCAGCAAGATAAGTCGAATTTCAGATTGAACTAATACCTAGAGCTGCACCCGTAGCTCGAGCACCCTACCGCCTCGCCCCTATCGAGATGGAAGAACTATCGAAACAGCTGGCAGAATTGTCTGAAAAGGGATTCATACGACCAAGTTCATCACCATGGGGAGCTCCAGTATTGTTCGTAAAGAAGAAGGACGGATCCTTCTGCATGTGCATTGACTATAGAGAGCTGAACAAATTGACAGTGAAGAACCGATATCCCCTACCCAGGATAGACAATCTATTTGATCAACTTCAAGGATCGGGTGTTTACTCGAAGATTGACCTACGATCTGGGTATCATCAGCTCAGGGTTCGAGAAGAAGATATTCCAAAGACCGCGTTCAGGACTCGTTACGGACATTTCGAGTTACAAGTGATGCCGTTCGGTTTAACCAATGCCCTAGCGGTATTCATGGATCTCATGAACCGCGTGTGCAAGCCCTATTTGGATAAGTTCGTGATAGTATTCATTGATGATATTCTGATCTATTCCAAGAATAAAGAGGAGCATGAAGAGCATCTAAGACTCATGTTGGAATTACTGAAGCAAGAACAACTGTATGCGAAATTCTTGAAGTGTGAGTTTTGGATCTCTACGGTAAAATTTTTGGGTCACGTGATCGACAGTCAAGGAATTCACGTGGATCCCACAAAGATCGAGTCCATTAAAGAATGGGCCGCCCGTCAAACCCCAACTGAAGTTCGTCAATTTTTGGGTTTAGCTGGCTATTACCGAAGATTCATCGAGGGATTCTCTAAAATAGCCAAACCTCTAACTAAGCTAACCCAGAAGAACATGAAGTACGAATGGGGAGACGATGAAGAGGAAGCTTTTCAAATGTTGAAGGAAAAGTTGTGTAGTGCACCCATCCTAGCCTTACCTGAGGGAAGTGAAGACTTCGTTGTGTACTGCGACGCTTCGCACAAAGGTTTAGGAGCTGTCCTGATGCAACGGGAGAAAGTGATAGCATATGCTTCACGACAGCTCAAGACCCATGAGAAAAACTACACAACTCATGATTTGGAACTAGGTGCAGTAGTATTCGCACTTAGAATATGGAGACATTATCTGTACGGCACGAAGTGCATTGTGTATACCGACCATAAGAGTTTGCAACACATCTTGGACCAGAAAGAGCTAAATATGAGACAGCGTCACTGGTTAGAGTTACTCAGTGATTATGATTGCGAAATTCGCTACCATCCCGGTAAAGCTAATGTTGTTGCTGATGCTCTTAGTTAGAAAGAACGAATACCACAATTGCGAGTTAGATCTTTGGGAATGACTATTAGTTCACCATTACCATCTCAGATTCTTGCAGCCCAAGCTGAAGCGTTAAAAGAAGAAAACTAACCACACGAAAACCTACCTGGGATGATAGAAAACGAGAATGGTTTCGTAAGGCGTCTCGACGGAACCATATGTTTTGGAGACAGAAGCTAGATACCACTTTATGGAGGAATTCGTGAGTTGATTATCCACGAATCGCATAAATCAAAATACTCAATTCATCCCGGATCTGATAAAATGTACCAAGACCTGAAGAAACTATATTGGTGGCCTAATATGAAGGCTAAAATCGCCCTGTATGTCAGCAAGTGCTTAACATATGCGAAGGTGAAGGCTGAACATCAGAGACCATCAGGGTTATTGATACAACCTGAACTCCCTGTTTGGATATGGGATCACCATGGACTTTATCACTAAACTACCAAGGACCGCGAGTGGTTGTGATATTATTTGGGTAATCGTAGACCGACTCACTAAATCAGCTCACTTTCTTGCAATCAAAGAGAACGACAGTATGGATAACCTTGCTCGATTATATCTGAAAGAAGTCATTTCTCGACATGGTGTGCCAATATCGATTATTTCAGATCGAGACAGTCGATTCACTTCAAATTTTTGGAGGTCCTTCTAAACGGCCATGGGAGTAAAACTCGATATGAGTACTGCCTATCATCCCCAAACAGACGGCCAGAGCGAGAGGACTATCCAGACATTGGAAGATATGCTACGAGCTTGTGTTATCGATTTCGGAAAAGGCTGGGAGAGACACTTGCCTTTGGCCAAATTTTCCTACAACAATAGCTATCATGCCAGCATTAAGGCCGCACCTTTTGAGGCATTGTATGGCCGAAAATGCCGATCCCTGATCTGTTGGGCTGAGGTTGGCGACAGTCAACTTACTGGTCTCGAACTTGTTAGAGAAACTACTGAGAAGATAGTTTAAATCCGTGACCGGTTGCAAGCTACACGAGACCGAAAAAAGAGCTATGCCGATAAGAGACGTAAACCTCTCGAATTCCAGGTCGGAGATAGGGTCATATTGAAACTCTCACCATGGAAAGGGGTGATACGTTTCGGCAAGCGCGGAAAGCTCAATCCTCGTTACATCGGACCATTCCAAATTCTTGAAAGAATTGGACCGGTAGCCTACAGACTCGAATTACCACCAGAACTGAGTAACGTGCATAACGTGTTCCATGTATGTAACTTGAAGAAGTGTCTTTCTGATGAAAACCCGGTTGTTCCTTTGAGGGAAATCCGGATAGACAAGAACTTGAACTTTACCAAGGAACCAATGGAAGTTATGGACTGTGAAGTTAAACGACTGAAGCACAGTCGCATTCCTATTATCAAAGTTCGTTGGAACTCCCGGCATGGACCGGAATTCACCTGGGAACGAGAAGATGAGTTCCAGAAAAAGTATCCTCAACTCTTTAAGCCATCGTCGAACAATTCTAAGAGAAACCCGGGACGGGTTTCCTCTGAGGCTGGGAGGCTGTGACAACTGGTAATTTAGGGAGCCATTTTATTACCACATTTCTTAAAATTTAACGACGTAAATATTTTGAACGTGACCTTTTGGAACTATGTTGAATTTGACTCGTATTATTGGATTATTTACGTGGATTATTATGTTGTTGAATTAATTGGGTGAGATTAATTTAGGCACTACTCCAACTCCGGCACTAGGAAACCTAATAAGTCAAGTCTAAACGAGAAACGATCACGTTCTATTGTATAAACGTATTTATTATCAAACTCGATGGAAAAACATTTTTAAGACGAACGGTGACGATTAAAAATTTAATCGGCGATGTTTAATATTTTTCGGGAATAAAAACTAGTAACCTCGAGAAAGTATAATAAAAATTATCCCGCTAGTCCTTGCACCGACTCCTCAAGTGAAAGAAATACTACACAAGGACCCCTTTTTACAATTTCCGGTTTTATATAATCCTACACCCTAACCCTAATATTATTATTTCATCTTTTTCACTTAATCTTCTACCTCTCCTCCCTCTCTCTTTTAGCCGCCGCCGGCCACACCTCAACCACCACCACCGCCGCTCCTACAACTACACCACCACCACCAAAGTAACCCTCACACTCTCCTCTCTCTTTTGGTGTAGTTCACGCGCCACCCAAACATCCCACCCCGCTCGTATTTTTGCTCCGCCACCGCCATTAATTCACCACCATCATTTCCATACCCTAAAACCTATAGATCGAGTGAAGAAACGGTAAGAAAACGCGTTTTTACGCGTAGGTTGACTCACTCCGAGTCAACTCGTGGTTTATATTCATTTTTCGGGCTAAAAACAAATGGGTTTTGGTATTTTATTGAGTTTTAAACTAATAAAAATCGGTTGGTATCGATATGGGTCGTGTGTGTCGCATTTTTGTGGTGTTGTTGTGAAACCGAGAGCTTAAGCTCACGGGTTTGGGCTTATTTTTAGTCTTATAGTTCTTGTGGTTATGTTGTGTTGTTGATGTAGTAGTGAAACCGAGACCCTTTGAGTTCGGTTGCTTGTTGAGGCGTCGAGAAAGCTTAAGACGAGACCCTCATGGTCTCGGCAAAGCTTGTGGTGTTTGAAACTTTTTCTTGATATTCTTGGTTGCTACTCTTGTTATTATTAATGTTATTGTTATTATAGTTTTGTTGACGGAATGGTGAGGCCGAGACCCCAAGGGTCCATTCGGTTTGTATATGGGCAATGGTTGTGTTGTATTTTTGGTTGTTGAGTCGCATCGAGGGAAAAGAGAGTCGAGACATTTTATCGACCGATATATATATATATATTATTATTTGCTTGTTTGAATGTTTCGTGAGGAAGTAAACCCGCGAAAATAATATTGATAACTTTGGTTGATGAAAATGGGAATCGATTGTGAGACGATTACTAGTTGACGGGGAATAGGTTAGACGTGAATCGTAGTCGACCACGAGAGATTGAAGTTGGTTGCGAAAATGAGGCTTGATTTTTTGATATGTTATTATACTTGTGAGCTTTGTGCCAAGTCGGCGTCACGTTGACTTTTAGTCCTCGTTGACTCCGACGATGCCATAACAGGGACATTTATATGGATTGTTGGACTTGGATTGATATAATAAGTCGAGAGGTCATGACTCGGACTTGTGATTCGAAACAAATAATAACTCAAAATAAATATATACATATGAAACAACAAGAATAAAATGAGGGTTTTCATATAAGGAAATAAATAATAACAAGTATTATACTTGTTAGTTTATTAAAACAAAATTTAAGGTTTATAATAAATGAGTTATTAAATGTTTCGAGGGCACGCGGATCTAAGAATGCCATTTATGAGAAATATTTATGTTTTGTGGTTTTAGCGCCGAGTCTCAGATTAGTTGACATTAATAAACCCGACCAACATGGTTATCAGACTTATTGGGCTGACGAGTCCAATAAGAGCCCCATAAGCATGTCGGAAGAGATTTATTAATGGGCAATTCATCCTCATGACTTACCTAGTATGATTATTGAGTTTCGGGATAATAAATTACTCGATAGAATTACGAGACTTATCGAGTTGACGAACTCGATAAGAACCCGACAATTCTTTCGCATAATTTATCAAATCAAAACTTAGTCATACGTCCTTGATTGCGAGTCATTTTGATCTTAATTGCTACGTGGCGTGAGTACACCTGAGTCGTGTCATGTCACCACTACACCCCCGTCGATACCAAACGCTAATAACAGATATGAGCAAGAGATTTTTGGAATTTAAAACGGAATCTACTTGGGATGGTTTACTTTTGGAAGCTCTTACGCTTGAAAATGATGTTAAGGTTAGTTTACATTATTAGGTTGTGTCGAGTCCGAGAGTGCTGATATTTGAGAGTTGCCGATTACTTTGCTTTAGTAGATCTTGTTTGTGCTTTGCTACTTGAGGTGAGTTTCATAGCCCCATTTTTACTTTTTAAACGTTTATTTAACTTGGGGGAGAAAACATGCAACTTTTTTCTAGACCTGCAACTACTTTTTGATTTGCTTATGTGTTGACTAGTTAAGGGTTAGATGTGCGGTAGATGTTGACTTAGTCTAGGGTAGCAATCTTTTGCTATAACCGTGGTACCTAGCTAAGAATGGATATCTGCTTACGGCCTAGACCAGGGTAGCAATCCCTTGCTATAACCGTGTCACCTGGCTAGAGTCGCTTAGGGCCCTACTTGAGATCTCGTTAAGATATTGGAATGATTTGGTTTTGGAATGATTCTTGGTTTTGGAATGATTGATGGAAGTATGAAATTTATCTGCCCTTAGTCCCAAATTGCAAATAACTCTATCAGGTCTGCTATTAAACTTGTGATTAAACCTATGAACTCACCAGCGTTAGCTGACCTTTTTAGCATGTTTTCTCAAGTAATTGATGAGGTTTACTTTGCTTATCACTTTGGAGGCTTGGCGTATGGCATGGCTAAGGATCAACTTGCACTCTGATAATGTTATGGGGACCTAACTTATGTATTTTCTTTTTGGGCCTTTCTTTAAATACTTTTGGTTAAACGTAGACTTGCTACGCAAATTTTGAAATGTTTTATGTATCGGATAATTCTATCCTGCTTTCTACACTTGTGTCTTATACCAATTTCGTAGCACCCCGAAAGCTTGATTAAGTCTTCCGCTGAATCAAATTTTAGGGCTGTTACAATATGTTTCTGCAATGGAGAAGAACTCCCGCAGATGTGCGTACGGCTCTTCATGACCACTGAACACGGGTAAGATCGCTATAAGGTTTGGCTGGATCTTGAAGTTGCTCACAGCCCCATTAGCCGCAGCCGGATAGACAATCGGCGAGGGATCCTCGAAGTTCCCTGGTCTGTAATAGGAATCCACACCCCGTGGTGGGGATTCTGCACCGGCCGCATCGTCGTCACCAGGCATTTCCGTGAAAAGCTCTTCTAAACCATAAAAATCAAGGTTAGTAGAAAACTGTCTAACTGCTTTCCTCCTCAACCTTGCACTTCTCTCTACCTCAGGATCGTAAGTTAACGGTGATGTACATCCCGATATACGTGTGCGCATACACTAACCTGCACACTCACAACTAACAAAACAAACAAGCAAACAAAAAAGAGAAAAAGAAAATATTTTATTATTATTTTTTTATTTTTAAAACTATTAACAAAAACTTAAACCAAAAGGGTACTCACTCCCCGGCAGCGGCGCCAAAATTTGACCAATGTCGTTGTACCGATAAAAAATAAACCTAATTACCTTATACTAGATAGGGCAAGCGGTTATCGTATCCACGAGAAGTATGTGGTTCTAATTCAAGTTTTGGGATGATCACTGATCAATAAAAGTTTTGGTTTAGAAATCTTAATAACTAAATACTAATTAAACTACTAATTAACCAGAAAGTGAATAAGCGACAAAAAATAAATAAATAAATAAATAAGCAAATAAAAATAAGATTCGTAACCAGTTGAGTAAAAAGCAATCCCTCTCGGCTCTGGATATATTGATATGACTAAGTTACGGATTGTTACTAATGTTTGCCTTCAAACCACACAGACATAGTTGTATTAATTGAAAAGGACAATTTTGGGCACAAGTTATATTCACCACACGAATCGTCTTAATCCCTAAACTAATTGGACTCAGTACAACTCGTTGACTAGCAATAACATGTCTTACAATAATCCTATCAATTAATTTAATAATTACTCAAATTAACAATTATGGGTAAAAATTATGTTTACCATACGACAGTCTTAACCCGTATACTAATTAGGCTCGGCACAATCGTTGACTTGCAATAATATGTCTCACAATAATTCACCAACTAATTATATTAAAACATTAAAATCAAATAAAGGATATACATTAAAATCATGTGAATTAATGTTTGACAAACAAAAAAAATCTGTAAACATGATCAAAGCAAATATATCT
This sequence comes from Artemisia tridentata subsp. tridentata, assembly GCA_021014915.2. NCBI lineage: Eukaryota > Viridiplantae > Streptophyta > Magnoliopsida > Asterales > Asteraceae > Artemisia > Artemisia tridentata. The sequence continues at coordinate 283,478,352 of CP139504.1, forward strand.
TTTACCGGGAGAGATTACAAGAGGGTTTAGCCCGACATGACGATATATGTTGTGCCCAGCATGTCGCACGAACTAATAATGTCAAAAGCTAAATAATTAAAATCTTTGCTTGCACGCTCGTCGAGAACAAGGTTAATTAATATATATTCTGAATATGCTTATAGTTTTCGAAGGAAAAAAAATGTGACGGCTGAAATTGGTTTTTGCTTCCTCTGGTCTCACGAATAAAAAAATTGACGGCTCAATTCTCCTTTGTGTTTATGTGTCGAACCATATATATGAAAGGGTTCAACCCTTTTGTTTACTTTCCACGCCAAAACCGCCCAATATGGCTTTCTTTCATTCATGTATAATCAAGGCCCAAAATAGGCTAAAAGCTAGTACCACGAACTGACTTTTCCAGTAGATTAAATCACGAGCCAACTCTAGATTTTCGGGTATTTTATCATCTAAAAATAAAGATCTCTTTTTTCTCTTTCCGTGGCCTTTTGAATCAACAAAAACGGAGCTCGAATGAAAAAGTTGTGACCAAAACATTGCAACATGTCCAAATCTCTCATATCTTTATTTTAAGCTTGTAATATCACAACTTTAGCTCCTTTATGCGCCAAACCTACATAATCATAAAACACATCAAAGTACATGTATAACAATGAATAACAATACAACAATGCGTAATTAACATGCTATGAGGTATATGTAAAATACACCGATCATTAGTACTGCTGGAGTATTAGAGTCGGTTTATGTTTGTAGAATATCTTGTAACGAAAATTTAGTAATAGATAAATATAGAATAAATATTTATCTTTCATAGAAAGTTATTGTAAGCCGATTAGGACTCCTTAGTCTATAAAAGGAGGTTCTAGGGCATAGAGATGTATATACATAAACACACGATTTTTATAGAACTTCAAAGTTGTAAACTCTAATACTTTTGAGTATTCGTATTATATCAATAATATTGAAGTGTTTAGTTTGATATACTTGTGTTCTTGTTTAATGTTTTATACAATACAAAGTTCTTCTTAAGATCAAATACAAGATTCTACATTGTGCTTGATAAACTTCAAGGCAGTTTCTATACCTAGTTGTTTTAAATTTATCTAAGATAACTAACCCTTGCAAGCTAAGGAATTCGATCAAGTTAATAACTGGGATCAACATTTCATTTAAAGGGCTTTGGTCTTGGTAAGTATAGAAAATATGTAAGCCTTATATTAGTTCATGCAAACCAAGCCCAAGCCCAAGCCCATAGAAAGCCTTTTAAGGCAATATGTTTTCGACTATAAATACGCCTCAAATGACACATTTGAGGTGTGTGCGTGAGTGTGTAAGTGTGTGTTTTATTAATGAAATTCTCTCTTCATCTGTCTACTTTCTCTATCTAGAAAACGCCTCTTATTTACTCTTGTACCACCATATCGTGCCATATAAGCTTCATAAATACGTGATAGAGTTGATATCTAAGGTCATACAAGTGGTATTAATCGCCTAACAATGATTTAGGAGTGTGTGGAAATCGTTTTTTGTTAAAACTTTGCATAAAAGTTGCGTTTTTTATTAAAAACGTGAGTTTTTCTTCAAAAAGTTTTGATTTTTATGTGTTTTAGTGTTAAAGTTGTTGTTTTTATTAAAGCTTTAGTGATTATAAGTGAGATTTGGCAAAAAGAACGGTTCAAAAAGGTCAAAAAGTGGGTGTTAAACGATTTTCAAAAATCTGACCATTTTACGAATAAGTGGTCAAAACCCTCTTTTTACGCATAAGGTCAAAACCCTTAGTTTACGGGTAAGCACCAGTTTTAACGAATAAGCACCAGGTTTATGAGTAAGCACCAATCTTACGAATAAGCACCAATCTTACGAATAAGCACAAGTGTTACGTATAAGAACTGAGCTTACACATAAGCTTTACGAACTTGCTCCTGTTGAAGATTCTTCATGCATCAAGGATTACTCAGTACTTCTCTAGCTTGGATAAGTTTGTGGAATACTTTGACTTGTGAAATCTCGCTAGCTTGGACAAGTTAGTAAGATACTATTCCAAATCTTACGCGTAAGGACAACCTTTACGAATAAGACCAAATATTACGTGTAAGGACAACCTTTATGAATAAGATCAAATTTTACGCGTAAGGACAACCTTTACGAATAAGATCAAATCTTACGCGTAAGGACAAACTTTACGAATAAGACCAAATCTTATGACTAAGGACAGACTTTATGATTAAGACCAAATCTTACGAGTAAGGACAGACTTTATGACTAAGACCTAATCTTAGGAGTAAGGACTCAGTTTACGACTAAGAACAAGTTTTCAGACCAAATTTTCACTACAAAAACTTGCATCAACTTACAACAAACACAACTCCTACATCGTTGAACCGATCCAAGATCAACTTTACCATTCATCAATGGCAACTCAGCAAGATATGTTAGGAATTAAATGTTGAAGACTTAGCACTACTGAAGATTATACTAACTGTACAAAGTGCTAGTATATGCTGAAGACTGCCGATATAGCTAACAATACAAATTGCTAATGTTAGTACTGCTAGTATTGATAAAGATACTGCTGCATGATACTGCTTCAAGAAGATATGTAGAAGATAAGTATAGAAAAGATTGCATGTATATCTTATTTAGTTAGAATTATACGGGCAGATACTTATCTTGTAAAGGACTCCTTGTGCCTATAAAAGGAGGTCCTAGGTTAGAGGTAGAGATACACACATTGATATACATTTTTGTTAAGATTCAAGGTCTTGTAACCCTAGTGATACCAAAGATCACTCGTATTATTATCTAATAATATTGAATCATTTGGAGTTATATTCTGTGTTCATTGTTCATACAAGCATTACTTTACTGTTACATCAATCCAACCTTCTAAGTATCATCAAGTAGATTCCGCATACTTGGTGATATAAACTCAAAGTATCCTCAACACATTCTAAGTGTGTTTGATCCTCTCAAGTGGTATCAGAGACTGGTTCTGATCTTTTGATTTAGAAGAAAAGACAATGGACATGGAAACCATACAGACCAACATGGCTGCAAAGTTGCCTATGCTGAAGCAAAACGATTTTGAGATGTGGAGGCTTCGAATAGAGCAGTACTTCCAAGTGCAGGACTATGCACTCTGGGAGATCATTGAAGATGGAAACTCTTTTAAACCATCAACATCTGTAACAACAGTTGATGGTGAGGAAAATATTACTGTGAATACATATCCCGTTACTGCAGAAGAGAAGCTGCAAAAGAAGAATGATGTCAAAGCTAGGAGTTTGCTAATGATGACCATCCCCAATGATCAGCTTTTAAACTTCAGCAAATACAAGGATGCAAAATCCTTGTTTGAAGCAATCACTACTTGGTATGGTGGTAATGAAGCCACCAAGAAGACCCAAAAGACCCTGCTGAAGCAAAACTTTGAAAACTTTTGTGCTTCAAGTAATGAGTCTTTAGACTACATGTTCAACATATTGCAAAAGGTTGTCAGCCAACTGGCTGTGCTTGGTGTTGAAATCCCTCAGGAAGACCTGAACTCCAAGTTTTTAAGGAGTTTACCTGCTGAATGGTATACTCATGTGGTGGTATGGAAGAATAAGCCAGAGATCGACACTATGAGTCTTAATGATCTATACAACAACTTTAAGATTGTTGAACAAGAAGTGAAGAAATCTGCAGGTTCTAGTACTAGCTCAAGCTCTGGGAATATGGCTTTTGTGTCATCTCCCAGCAACACCATTTCAGAAGAAGTAAAAGTGGCTACAGGAGTTAGTACTGCTAACTCTAATGTTAGTACTGCTAGCTCATCAACTAGTACTGCTGGTATTAGTGATAATACCTTTTATGCATTCCTGACCAGCCAAAACAATGGGTCTATGCTGTCACATGAAGATCTAGAGCAGATTAATGATGATGACTTAGAAGAGATGGATCTCAAGTGGCAGATTTCACTTCTTAGCATGAGGGCTAAGAAATTCTTTCAAAGAACTGGCAAGAAGATCAACATAAGTAGTAATGATATTGCTAGTTTTGACAAGTCTAAGGTGGAGTGCTTTAACTGTCACAAGTTGAGGCATTTTTCCAGAGAGTGTAGAAGACCCAGGCAACAGGATAGCAAGAGTAAGGGGTATGGAAGCAAGCCAAAGGCATTGGAAGAGGTAGAGACATCTTCAAAGGCTATGGTTGCAATTGATGGTCTAGGTTATGACTGGAGCTTCATGGCAGATGAAGAGGAAGCACCAGCTAAGATGGCCCTTATGGCCTTCTCTGACTCAGAGGTACAATCGGTTAAAAATTGTTCTAAAACTTGTTCTGCTCTTAAAGAATATGAAACTTTAAAGAAACATTATGATGAGCAGAGAATTGAGCTAAATCAAACCAACTATAATTTGTCTAATCATAAAAGAGGTTTAGCAGTTTTAGAGGAACAAATTTTGCATTATAAGAATAATGAGTCAGTCTTTACAGAAGATATAGCTGTTCTTAAGAGAGATTTGACTCTTAAATATGCTGAGATTCGTATGCTAAAATCTGAGTTAGATAAAATCAAAAAGGCAAAAGATAATATTCAATTAAGTGTAGACACTTTAGAGTTTGCTTCTAAGGGAGTAAATAAAATCATAGAGTGTCAATTGATTAATAAGGCTAAATCTGGATTAGGCTACAACACATGTCCACTTCCTCATAGAGGACTGCCTGCACCCCCAGGAATAGACTTAGAACAAACAGGTCTAGCTGAGTTTCAAGAGCCAAAACTAGAATATGGTTGTAAGGCTAAAGAAAATGTGACAGTTAATAAATATAATGTGTTGAATGAGATTTTTGAAAGTGCTAGTGACACCTCTCTTGCTAAGGACACGGTGTCAACTGATAGGAACTCAGATGCTCCCATCATTGAAGATTGGGAATCTGATGATGAAGATCAGGTTTTAGCTAAACCTGATATAGTAAAGCTAAAAGGAACTGATGCTCCATAGGTGGTTAAAACTGAAACTGTTAAACCAAGAACCAATGAAAAACAAGCTAGGAAAACAGTTAGATATTATGAGATGTATAGGTCCACAAGCAAGCCTAGAGGTAACCAGAGGAACTAGAATGACCTCAAGTCCCATCAACTAGGTAGTGACTTTGTCATGTACAACAAGTCTTGTTTTACTTGTGGTAGCTTTGACCACCTTCAGGATTTTTGTCATAATCATCGTGTGAAAAAGATGGTTATAGGGAATGATAGGGTACTTGGGAACACAAGTCGTAGAGTGAACTCAAACAGGTCTCAATCTCATCCTAATGCTAATAGAATGACTCCCAGGGTAATTTTAATAAAGTCTGGCCTCAAATTAATTAGTACTGCTAGACCAGCAGTTAGTGCTGCCAGACCATTTAAGACTGTTTACCCTAAACCAACAGTTTCAAGTGTAAAACCAACTTTTAAATATGCACAACAAACTGTTAACAGGCCTTTTTATAAGAAAGCAGTGTTTCAAAATAAATTTTGGAACTCAAAAGTCAAAACTCCCAGGCCAACAGTTCATAATGCTAGACCAACAGTTAGTACTGGTAAGCCTAAAAACACTGCTAGGGATAAAAGGGCAAATGCTGTTAAGGCCTCAGCATGTTGGGTATGGAGACCAATCAAACCCAATGGTGCATCAATTGTATTAAAGAGATTTGACTATATTGATACACGAGGCAAACCCAAGTCAGTGATGGCTTGGGTACCCCAAGGAAACTAATTTCCTTCTTTTATGTGCAGGAACATCCACAAGATGATGAAGAAGATCAATGTTATGCAGATAATGGATGCTCTAGGCACATGACAGGCAACATGTCCTATGTGGAAAACTAGAAGGGGGGGTTGAATAGTTTTTACCGTTTCTTTTGTTTAATTTGTTAGTTCTGAGGAAAAAATCACAAATTAAGTTATCACACAATATAAACTAAAGATAAAGAGATGAAAGATCAAACCACATAACACAAGTGTTTATAGTGGTTCGGTTTGCAAGAGATCCTTATCCTTGCCCTACTCCACTTCCTCGAGTTGCTTACTCGAGAGATATCTTTCACTAAGAAACAAACTCCCTTCAAGGTGGAGAAAACCTTTACACGTCGCTTACTTCCTTTTTCGGTACTAAGCTAAACACCGGGTTCTTTCACAAGGTAGAACCAACCTGACGTCGCCTAATTACTTTACCGACACTAAGCTAGATGTCGAGTTCTTTACACGGGTACAACCACTCCCTACTCTCTTTGTGCTTTGAGGACTAAAGCACTAACCACACTTACTGATCTAACTGATACAAATGATAAGAAACACTCAAAGTGTTTACACAGAACCTATACTACAACTTCACAACAGTCTGCTTGTTTGAAGCTTGTTAACTTGATCTTCTTTGCTACAAAAGAAACATCAATGATATATATAACTACTGTGGTTAGTAACTAAAGTGAATGTATGTGTTTTTCTTTTCTAAGTGGATGATTAGATCAAATGCCAAGCCTGCTATTTATAGGCAAACAAAGAAAGGCTCCTACGGATCCGGTGGATCCCTCAGAAGGGATCCGTCTTTGTATAGACTTGGATCCGCGGTATGACAGCTAATGTTGCATAAGAGATCTTTCCATATCCTTGTGTTGTCAAATCAATATCTTCCAATGTCAACTATATAACTTGAGTATCTAATCAAGATATCACACAATCTTACCAAGATTGTATTTGTGATGTATACCATGATGTCACTTTGTAACTTTTAAATTAAAGTTTCCATTAAAGGAAATACACATGTATATGTAATATAATGTTAGTGATCATGTTAAATAAAAGATGTGTTTTGAAAAAGACATTAACTAGTATTTATAATTTGCTTAAGGAATATACTTTGTGTTTGTCATGAACAAAACATTAAGCAAAGATCGTAAAATATAAATAACGTTTTTAGTACGATATTTGTATTAACAATCTCCCCCTTTTTGTTGATGACAAAACATAAATTATATTTTTAAGCAAACAAGTAAATATAGTTTAAGTCCTTTTAAAAATATAGATTAAGTTTTGAGTTATTCAAATTTTGATTACTATTATGAAATAACTTAGTATGAACTAATTATGCAAACTTAATCCTTTTTCCTTTCTCCCCCTTTTTGTCGAAACAAAAAGAAGAAGTGCGTAGCGGAATGCGATTTTGAGAACTTTAATAGCTACCCCTTGTTTTGTACTCCCCTTAAATGGAGTAACAAGTAAATAATGCATAAACCTACAAGACAAATGGTTAGAATATGAAAAATTAATGAAATGCTCCCCCTCGATGTATACTCCTCATTTCTTGAGTACCAACGTATACTTTGAAGGGTATGATATGCTGTAAATGAAGTGTTAGTAATGAATGAGAATGCTTGTGAATTATTCTCCCAAACAAGTCTTTCAATATGTTTTGACTTATAAAAGTCAAAGTAAGTGTCTGATCATTATTTGTACCTAAGTCAATCATAATCAAGGTATAATATATGCTATATAAGAATGTTAGTTCACACTGAGAATGATAATATGCAATATGTTGATCACTTATAAGCATAAAACATCACATTCATAGATATTGAAAATTTTGTGACAAAAGTCACAATTATGAAATGATGTTACAAGTATAATAAAAAGGCATCCTAGAAAGAAATAAAAAGTCCTAAAACAAATGCCTATGATGAGGATATGAAGTGAAGTTAAGTTAGTGACGCTAGTGTTGGTGTTAGTTTACTAGTGATAACTTAATTTATAACTAAAGGTTGATGCAAGTAGGTTTTTCGCTAATCCATTAGGTTGATGATTAGTGAAAAAGATGATGGAAGGTGGTAGTTTTAAAGAATACAATGAATTCAGAAACTCTAATGTATAGCAAATGCTATAAAGGTATTGAAGATGGTTAAGGTTATGATATTATCATCTACCAAAGATGATGAATCGTGCCATAATAAGTGCTAGAATGGAAATAAAATAGAGTGAAGACAGTGATCACTTAGGAATAGAAATTTCATATGCAATAATTAGAAATACTAGATACCTATATGCGGATGACATCATATGATGAGAGTGTTGGTTGGAATAACGTGTTGAGAATGAGGGTTCTGTTTGCACTGACAATGACGTGCTTGATATGTATCAAGAATGAAAAGGATGAGATCCTATGATGGTGTTTTAGACACTGAAGATGTTCTAAGTTGTGAGATTAAGATGAAAATTCTAGATTCGTTGGTTACGAGAAGGTTGTTTGGTTTCTGAATGGTTAAAAGCTGATCAGGTACCCGCGGATTGGGCGGATCCAAAATTTTGGTTCCGTCATTATTTTCTTTGGGTTCCGTGTGATAAAAATTGATTTGGTCAATTTTTCTCGTTTTGATCTAATAAAGGTTCAAGCTAAGGTTTATTTACTAACAATTATTGATTTAGTTTTATTACTCCTAATCAAAGTTTAAGGAGACTTAAAACATCTCTTTTAAAGAGGTTTGTTAAACACATGATTGTGTTTTCATGAGGTTTTGGTGCAGAACTATAATGTTGAGCTAATAAGGTGCTATGATGACAGTATTGACTAATCTTAATGGGTGTTCATCTTGTATGCCTAAATCACTTTTTGTGTCATAACAAGATATCATATTTTAGAGCACAGTTATACATTGAAAATTTGTTTGTGACGAAAGTCTCAAACATACGATTACACATGAAAATTCCTAGAGACGATAAAATCTTAAAAGTAATTATTGCGATGATACTACAAACTTCTATTTTGCTTGTTTTGATGATGACATGATAGAGACAAGCCATTTAGTTTCTAAATTACTAATGTCGTAGAGGTTCGAGGCAACATTGTTGTCATCTTGAGTGTTTGTTTTATTGATCCACATTGATTCATCCAAGTGTTGAAGAGTGGTAATTATGTCATGTGATGGGTCTATTATTAAGCTTGAAGATGGGGATGAGATTCTTTCTTTAGGTGGTGGTGATTGTGGTGAGGAGTCAATTGTTGTGGAAACACTTGGTGAAGTGACAATTGGTGTGGCAATTGTAGTGTTGATAATTGATGTGATATGGTATTGAGGTTCATGAATCTTCGGATGGAGAGAATGGACTATCATGGGTTCTAAGTTTTCAAGACTTATTTGTGGAGAAGTGGTTGATGTAAGTGGAAGATCTTCTAATTCTTCAAGATGTGGTTGTGGAGATGTTGGTGGTGTCCTAAAGAGTTCCATAGGTTTAAGTTTTGGTGAGGATGGTGATAATGCAGACTTCTTAGTTTGTGGTGGAGCGGGAGCGAGTGGTGGTGTGGTTGTTACAGGAGTAATGGTAGGAGGTGATGTTGTTGTATTGGATGAGTTTGTAGCGGGTGAATTTGAAGAAGAGTATATGTTGACTATGGGAGTCGTAATAGAAGTTGTTGTGGTGTTTGAGGATCTAACGGGAAAGGTTACATTACGAAGTGGGTTTGCATACCAATAAGGTCTGACACTAATTCTAGCCGTTCGTCTGTATGGTCTAGACATGTGAACTTTCTGGAGATGATATGTGAGTTTTGTGGAGGATTAGTGTGCTATGATCATCTCTAACATTCTAATTTATACTTCCTAATTGTATGAAAATTGATGTTTGGATTAAATGAGTGTGAATTTCTATGACTTGAAACAAGATAAAGTTGTTTGTCCTATTGACAAAGTCAAACCATAGAAATGGAGTTGACCTAAGAGTGTGCAGAGAAATAACTCAAAAGGGTTAAATTTGTTTGATTAATAGGAGTAAGTTCAGTCTGTGTGTGATGGGATAGAACAGATAAATCAAATTTTGCAAGAAAATATTCTTTGAATTTCATAATTGTTTCTAATAATTTGAAACAGAGATTTGTGCAGGTCTTATCAAGGAGGTCAATCCATTGAGCTTGGATTGAGTAATGTGTTGTGGATTTGCAGTTAATACAAGGAGATAGTGGAAAATCTGATGATTTGATATTTCCACGGATTTCACGGATCCCTAAAAAGGGTTCCTTCTTTGTATTGGTTTAGTAACTCATACCTAAAGTTCAAAAATTTCAATTGTGGTGGGAAATTTTGTTCCTAAGTTTCTAAGAATTCCTATATGATTCTAAGATGAATTATGATCAGTGAATGAATCCCAAATGATACTAAACACTAAGATTTAAGAATCGAGATGAGTCGAAAAAGTTTTAGACTTACTGAGAAAGCTGCGGATCCAAGTACTATCAAGTGCGGAACCAAAGTGAGGGGTCCGCCAAATCCGCAGGTTGGAGGATGGCGGAACCAACGATAAGCCTTGGCGGATCCAATTTTAAGGATCCGTCGGATCCGTACCCTAATTTTCTAAAACTAAACAGAAGACTTGTTATATTATGCGTTATTCGACGAAAACCTGAAAATTCATTTAGACCTTACTTAACATCTAATATGTATAGCAAAACAACTAAGTGTGATAATATTAACGCACAATTGATCATAGGTTAATTTGTTCTTAGAAACATATCTTAGTAGGAGTTAAACCAAACATAGGTTTAGACATGGTAAATTGATAACCCCGAGTGTTATCAATCTGCAATGATCAGTTAGTTCTCATACACAAAATAAAACACAATCAAGTATAAAAATAGACTTTATCATTAAACTTCATCATGAGCGATGTTTTATGCTAAACAGTGGCATAAGTTTGGAAAATTTATAACCATGAGCATTATCATCAGTTAAAGTTGAGCAAGAACACATAAGCATAAAGTACTAAAGACATGTCTTAACAAACATAGAAATATGATCATATAGGATCTAAAGAACAACTGTTCCCAACGTTCATTTATTCTCGCATTTCTTTTAATATTTTGAGTATTTTCTTTTGATCCTTTCGGAGTTTCATCATCCATTGTCCTGCACACTTTAGAACTCCCTTTGTTTGTCGGCTTTCTGCAGATTCATTATTGAGAGATGGAAGTTGACTCAAGTAATCTAATAGCGGAAGTTTTGAGTTAGGTAATCCATCTTCGTCACTAGCTGATGAAGATGATGAAGATGAAGATGAGAGACAAGCTCGTTTCCCTTTTCCTACTTTCACTCTATGGTCACTAAGAGGAACAAAGGTGTGTTTGATTTCGGGGTAATCTGGGACAAAACCAACAGAATTTGGAAGGATAGGAATGGAAGCTTTGAACAAACGAGTGAGTAGCATTCCATATGGTAATGTGGTTTTCCCTAGGACACGTATATCAACCATCCTTTTGGCGATATAGTAAGCAAGATTGAATTTTTGATGAGTTGAAATACAATAGAGCATATAGCATAGTCCAGCATTCACGTGATCTTTGTTACCAATAGTACTAATGACATTAGATCTTAGAATTTCTTCGAGTCTTTTGAACTCAGGTTTGAGTTCATTGAGTTCCATGGCAAATGGGTCTCGATTGACATCTTTGCCCCGAAGTTTCTTAATTGGATTGGTTCTAGTGTTAAAAAGATGATCTCGGATAATTTCTTTAGGAGTTAGGGGAGTATCGTAAGGATGTTCCCTTCCTAGATGTGAATTTAGAATGGTTAAGGACCATTTGTCAGAATAGAAGCATGTTCCTTCACTTGGGATGTGTAACACTTCCCCAAAATGGTCTAAAGGAAAATTGTAGGAGTTTTGGTTTACATTGAAGTTGATGCTAAATGATCCATTGTCATCAGAAATAAGTTTCACTGAGGCATAAAATTCGAGAATGAATCGAGGAATGATAGGTTCATCTATGTCGAGAAGTGAATCAAATTGAATGGTGGCCATTTGTTCATGAATTTTTGTTTCTTCTAAAAATGAAGAGTCTATGGTTCTACCCTCATGAACATACCGACTTTCTAAAGCTTTGAAAAGTTGGACTTGCGCTTCTGTGAGTCCTTTTGTTTGATGATGTTTGGGTAGGTACTTCTTTGTTTTCTTGTGATCGTAGTTAGTGGCAGGAGGCATGATTTTCCTAGTCATAAACAATTTTATAGTTTTAGTTACACTAATCTAAAATACATGAAATGTGGACAAATATGGAGGTGTGGTTATTTTTGATCAATGATGTTTGAAAAATATGTGTTGTGACAAAACACTTTATACCCCAAACATTTCTGTTTGACGTTTTCTTTGATTTTGTATTAGCAATGTTTCATTTTATCTAATTATGAAAAGACTTCTTATGAGGTTTTTGAAAGAAAATTTATTCTAATTGTTTAGAGAAGGTTTCTTTGGTTTTATTTTGTTAAAGAGTTTAACAAAATGGAATTCCTATTAATTTTTGACAAAAAGACTTATCTGTAGTGTCTAATTAAGAATAGTAATCTTAAATAGCATGAACCCTAATTTTGAATTGAAATAAATTAGTGAACTTACAGTGAGTGATCAAGCATGAATTGATATGAGATGAAAGATCTAATTTTTGAGTTAGGGATGATGAGAGTCGATTATGAGTTGATATTGAGGGTTTAATTAAGTGTGTAGTGCAGTAAGGAGTGTTTGGTAATTCATAGTCGAATTTGACAACTCACGGATTCGGCGGATCCTTCAAAAGGGTTCCGCCCTTGTTGTCAGTTGGATCCGCAGGATCAGAACACGGTTGTGATATTTTTGTTTTTGGTTAAATTAAGATTTGGACGAATGTTTTAATTTCTTCTAAATGTTAGTATGTTTTGTAAGGAACGAAGATTTCTTTCTTGAGATGTTTGTAAGAGGATTTACTACTGTAGTCTTTTGAGAGACTTTTTCAACATATTGTATTCACTGTTTAATTTGGAAATAAGGATAAACCAGTCGAGCTAAGTAATGAATGATTGCAAGGTTGACGAAACAGGAGAAGATTGGTAATAGAGACTAAAGACACAAACTACGGTTATTTTCTCCACACTTCTCCTTAACCACTTAAGTATCAGGAACGTCAGTTTCTTAGTGACTTGTGGTACAATGTCTCACATTGGTACACAATATGTTTAGAGATCTACCTAATTTGTTATGATTTCATTATTTATGATCTAAGAATGATAGTTATACCCAATGTTTGGTGTTCTACTAATGTATTACTACTTTTAAGGTTATCAATGAGTTAACTATTTTGATCCTTAATGCAAATGATTTTTATCCTTAATTTTCATGAGTGAAAGCATTTTTTTTTATTTCTAGTTGTTTGACACTTATCATGCATGATTTTTGGTCATAGCATATCTTGATAAGGAGATGAGGTTCTACTAAGTTTGTTTGTGTTTCCATAACTCTAAGATATTTAACTAAAGCTAGTATGTACGAAAATAGGAGAATATGTTTTTCCTATATGTTAAAATTTTAATTAGATAGCTTTGATTAATGCTCTTATTTCTAGAGTTATCAATCTTACTTAGATTCTAGAGAAAAACTAAATTATTTAAATCTTAATGTTTTCTAAAGGATGGGATTATTACAACAATATTGTTTAGATCTATGTATTATCATTATGAGTTATGGAGAGATAAATCTTTATAATATGGTGAGATTATCCTAAAATTAATTTTCTTCCAAGTATTTTTTTTAAGGTTATGAATAATTAAGTTAGAACTTACTTAGTAACATTCTGGATGTGATAATCACAAATGTGTTGGTTAAATCTTGTCTTGGTTAGAGTTCTTGCAAGTTCTAAGAACTCATCCATGTATGAGTATTACCTAAGTGCTGAGATATAACATAAGACTATGAGACAACATTTGTCTTGAGGTGTTATATCCGGTTTTAGCAAAGGTTAAAAACCTTTTCCTAGTAATCATCCTATCTTATACACATAGAATCTCTATTATTACATATGTAGTAGTAATTAATCATACAACAAAGAGATAGTTATGAAATCATGAATTATCTATAAGAATAATCATTATAAGTAGGGTTATGAGAGTTCATACCTTTTTGATGATTAATACCAAAAGTGCTATAGATCGAGATGAGCACTTTAGTGATTAGAGAAGATACCTTAGTATTCATCAATGTATCTTGGGATTAAGTAAGATCATAAAGACCAAATCTTTTTAAGCATACCTAAAGAAAACTTGAATGTTTGGTCCCCAATATCTCATGGGTCCTTATTGGGTTAAACAACATATTACCATGGTTCACTAATATCTCCGAGATAGTCAAATGGTATTTGTCTACTAAGCTCATTTTCTATGTATGAACATGATTTTACTGTTGTTTTAACTACATCCCTGTCTTTGATTGTTTTTGAATTAGTCTTACTTGAATATTGATTTTTCAAATTTTCTACTGTACTCACGGATCCTTTGTTTATACTACGCGGATCCAAAGTTTTGGATCCGTGGGATCCGCGGGTTACCAACTCAGTTGGTGTGATTTGATTTTCATTTATCGTTTGACTTTCAAAATCACTTAAATGACCATTTTCCATAAAATCAGGCTTGAAGCTACCATGAGATGTTTTAAGAATTCTCATAGTGTCATCTACACAGTTTATATGTTTATTGAATCTTTGAAACTTGAGATTTTGTTTTATGTATTTGCTTAGTGTGAGTTTATGTGACTCTAATTCAAGTTTTATTTCTTGACATGATGCACAACATTCAGTTACCATATTTTCTTCTAAGCTTTTAACTTTTTCTTTCAATTTATGTATTTTATTCATCAAGTATTCTTCTTTGGTTTTCAAGATCTTATTTTTACTTATGACATTTATAATGAGCTTACTTAATCTATTGTGTTCTATATCTAATGTGTCGTATTTATTAAATATATATGAAGAGTCAGAGGATACCTTTTCTGTTATGTTAGCCGTACTATCCACTTTGTTGTCTTTTAGCACATCTTTACTGTTGAAACTAGATCTGGCTATAGTGCTAGAAGCTATCCACTCCTTTATGCCTATAGGTATCACCGAATCTTTTTCAATTATTGCTAGATGAGCTTTGAGGTATCCTATGAGCTCGTCCAATGTCATTCTTGAATGATCCTTAGAATCTTCAATATTTGTTGCTTTAACTTTCCATTTTGGGTCAAGATCTTTCCTGTCAAAATACTTACTAGAAATGGATTCATCAGGAGCTTTAGGTGAAATATTGTGTCTAGCTAGATCTGAGTCTTTTGACATTTTAAAAATGGTTTTTCCGAACTATAAAAACTGTTTTTGAGGTCTGGTGATCTTTGCAAGGATTTCCCTTCTTTAAAGTTTTCAAAATCGATTTGATCGTTTCAAGTTTTAAAATACAGTTTATTTTAAAAATCTTGAGTAATGTAGCTCTGATGCCAATTGTGGAAAACTAGAAGGGGGGGTTGAATAGTTTTTACCGTTTCTTTTGTTTAATTTGTTAGTTCTGAGGAAACAATCACAAATTAAGTTATCACACAATATAAACTAAAGATAAAGAGATGAAAGATCAAACCACATAACACAAGTGTTTATAGTGGTTCGGTTTGCAAGAGATCCTTATCCTTGCCCTACTCCACTTCCTCGAGTTGCTTACTCGAGAGATATCTTTCACTAAGAAACAAACTCCCTTCAAGGTGGAGAAAACCTTTACACGTCGCTTACTTCCTTTTCCGGTACTAAGCTAAACACCGGGTTCTTTCACAAGGTAGAACCAACCTGACGTCGCCTAATTACTTTACCGATACTAAGCTAGATGTCGAGTTCTTTACACGGGTACAACCACTCCCTACTCTCTTTGTGCTTTGAGGACTAAAGCACTAACCACACTTACTGATCTAACTGATACAAATGATAAGAAACACTCAAAGTGTTTACACAGAACCTATACTACAACTTCACAACAGTCTGCTTGTTTGAAGCTTGTTAACTTGATCTTCTTTGCTACAAAAGAAACATCAATGATATATATAACTACTGTGGTTAGTAACTAAAGTGAATGTATGTGTTTTTCTTTTCTAAGTGGATGATTAGATCAAATGCCAAGCCTGCTATTTATAGGCAAACAAAGAAAGGCTCCTACGGATCTGGCGGATCCCTCAGAAGGGATCCGTCTTTGTATAGACTTGGATCCGCGGTATGACAGCTAATGTTGCATAAGAGATCTTTCCATATCCTTGTGTTGTCAAATCAATATCTTCCAATGTCAACTATATAACTTGAGTATCTAATCAAGATATCACACAATCTTACCAAGATTGTATTTGTGATGTATACCATGATGTCACTTTGTAAGTTTTAAATTAAAGTTTCCATTAAAGGAAATACACATGTATATGTAATATAATGTTAGTGATCATGTTAAATAAAAGATGTGTTTTGAAAAAGACTTTAACTAGTATTTATAATTTGCTTAAGGAATATACTTTGTGTTTGTCATGAACAAAACATTAAGCAAAGATCGTAAAATATAAATAACGTTTTTAGTACGATACTTGTATTAACAGGCAACATGTCCTATCTTTCAGACTTTATACCTATGGATGGAGGATATGTTACCTTTGGGGGAGGAATAGGTGGAAGGATTACTGGTAATGGCACATTGAAAACCGGTAAACTTGACTTTGAAGATGTGTATTTTGTGCAAGAGCTCAAGTACAATCTCTTTAGTGTCTCACAAATGTGTGACAAAAAGAGTTCTTTTTACCGACTTTAAGTTACCTGATGAAAGTCAAGTATTACTTAAAGTTCCAAGAAAGGGAAACATGTACATTGTTGATATGAAGAAAATTGTTTCTAAAGAGGCTCTCACTTGTCTTGTCGCAAAAGCCACATTAGATGAGTCAATGCTATGGTATAGAAGACTTGCTCATGTCAATTTTAAAACCATAAATAAAATTGTTAAAGATGGTTTGGTAAGAGGCTTGCCTCGAAAACATTTTGAAAATGACCAAACTTGTGTTGCCTATCTCAAAGGCAAACAACACAAGGCTTCTTGTAAGCCCAAGACCCAGAACTCTATTACTTTATGTTGCATATGGACTTGTTTGGTCCTACATCTATGAGTAGAATTATGCATAAGAAGTACTGTCTTGTAGTTACTGATGATAATAGTATATTCACATGGGTTTTCTTTCTAGGATCTAAGGATGAGACACCTAGCATTCTTAAGACATTTATAACTGAAATAGAAAACCTAGTGGATAAGAAAGTAAAAGTCATCAGGTGTGACAATGGGACAGAGTTTAAGAATAGAGTTATGGATGATTTCTGTACTGAAAAAGGTATTAAGAGAGAGTTTAGTGTAGCTAGAACTCCTCAGAAGAATGGGGTTGCTGAATGGAGGAATAGGACACTAATAGAAGCTGCTAGAACCATATTAACTGATTCAAATCTGCCCATTACTTTTTGGGTTGAAGCAGTTAGCACTGCTTGTTATGTGCAGAACAGGGTTTTAGTAGTCAAATCTCACAACAAGACACCATATGAATTGTTTAGTGGTAGAACATCTGCGTTAGGTTTTCTAAGACCATTTGAGTGTCATGTCACTATTCTCAATACCTTAGACCATCTAGGCAAATTTGATGGTAAATCAGATGAGGGTTTCTTGGTTAGGTACTCAATGAATAGCAAAGCCTTTAGGGTATACAACACAAGAACCAGTAAAGTAGAGGAAAACCTGCATGTTCAGTTTCTAGAGAATAAGTCTAATGTTGCAGGTGAAGGTCCAAAATGGCTATTTGATCTTGATACTCTAACCCAGTCTGTGAATTATGTGTCAGTTGTTACAGGAACATTTTATAATGATTTTGCAGGTCCAGAAGATGATGTTACAACAAATGAACCAAGCTTGGAAAAAGAGAAAGATCAAAATCATATACTGATGCCTATTTAGAATAGTGTGGATTCATCTTCAAAAGATGCTGAACCTTCTACTGATGCTGACAAAGAAGGTTTTGAAGATGGAAACAATGAAGATGGAGTTCAAGAACCAGAGAATCATGAAAACAATATAAACGAAGATTGTATTGCTGAGCCTCATGCTAGTACTGATGGGCAAGATGTTCATACTACTGGCTCATCAGGTCTTACTACTGATGATTTCTCAGAAGATGAAGTAGATATTAACAACATGCCACTCACCTATCAAGTTCCCACAACTCCACACACAAGAATACACAAAGATCACTCCCTAGATAATGTGATTGGAGACATACAGTCTGGTGTGAAGACAAGAAGGCAGACCATGACTTCAGATCAACAAGGCTTTCTTAGTGCTGTTTATGAAGAAAAGAAGCATGAAGATGCCAACACTTGTCTATTTGTATGTTTCCTTTCCCAATCAGAACCCATGAACATACTTAAAGCCTTAGAAGACTCAAGCTGGGTGGAAGCTATGCAAGAGGAGCTTCTCCAATTCAAGATTCAGAAAGTTTGGGTATTGGTTGATTTACCCAAGGATATGAGGGTATTTGGTACTAAATGGATATTCAGAAACAAAAAGGATGAAAGGGGGATAGTAATCAGAAACAAGGCTAGATTTGTAGCCCATGGATATACACAAGAAGAAGGAGTAAACTATGAAGAAGTTTTTGCACCTGTAGCTAGGATTGAAGCTATAAGACTGTTCTTAGATTATGATTCTTTCATGGGCTTTACTGTTTACCAAATGGATGTCAAGAGTGCCTTTCTCTATGGTACTATTGAAGAGGAGGTATATGTTTCTCAACTTCAAGGTTTTGTAGATCCTGAACATCCAGAAAAGGTGTACAAGGTGGTGAAGGCTCTTTATGGATTGCACCAAGCTCCAAGGGCCTGGTATGGAACATTGGCTACTTATTTGATAGAGAATGGGTTCCACAGAGGCAAGATTGATCAGACTCTTTTTATCAAGAAGAACAAGGGGGATATCTTGCTGGTACAGGTCTATGTGGATGATATCAATATTTGGATCCACAAATGAGTTCCATGGGTGAACTTACCTTCTTTTTGGGGCTGCATGTGAAGCAATCAACTGAAGGCATATTTATCAGTCAAGATAAATATGAGACTGAGATCTTAAGGAAATTTAAATTTACTGATGCTAAAGTGGCAAGCACACGTGTTGATCCAGAAAAACCTTTGCTTAAAGATGTAGATGGAGAAAGTGTTGATGTACACACCTACAGGTCAATGATAGGTTCCTTGATGTATCTTACCTCATCAAGACCAGATATCATGTTTGTTGTGTGTACATGTGGAAGGTTTCAAGTCAGTCCTAAGGCATCACATTTAGTTATTGTAAAAAGGATCTCTAGGTACCTTAAGGGTCAACCTAAGTTGGGTCTATGGTATCCTAGGGAATCACCTTTTGATTTGGTGGCATACTCAGACAGTGTTTATGCTGGTGCAAGTCTGGATAGGAAAACAACAACAGGTGGTTGTCAGTTCATAGGTTGCAGACTTATATCATGGCAATGCAAAAAGCAGACAATTGTGGCAACTTCTACAACTGAAGCTAAGTATGTAGCTGCTGCAAGTTGTTGTGGTCAAGTACTATGGATTCAGAATCAGCTGCTTGACTATGGGTATAACTTTATGAAACCATGATATATATTGACAATAGCAGTACAATATGCATTATTAAAAATCTAGTGCAACATTCTAAAACAAAACACATAGAAATTAGGCATCATTTTATAAGAGACTGCAATGAGAAAAAGTTAGTTCAGGTTGTTAAGATCCATACTGATCAAAACTTTGCAGATCTTCTCACCAAGGCTTTTGATGTTGGAAGGTTTTAATACTTGGTAGCAAGTATTGGAATGCTTAATCCTTAATGTTTTTAATATGTGTGTTTTTGTATATGAAATTGGATTTGTACTGCTCAGACTTGTCAATTAGTACTGCTTTGTATTGTTTGTCCTGCCAGTACAAATTAGGAATGTTTAAACAGTTAGTCATAAGTTTATACTGCTATGAAACGTATGCTTTGCATTTTGTTTTTGGACTAACATTTGTAGGTATGGAGTTTAAGCATAAAGGAGTTACTAGTGCATTGTATGAGCAGCAAATGGTGGATTGGTTACTAATATAATAGATTTATGATGGACATAATTTGGGGGTCCCTTAACAAAGGTTTTATACCTAAGTTACGAGATTCTTTAAAATATGTTTCATGAAATCTAATTATGAGGTTTTTGCATATGATTTGATGGCATAGTTAGTCAGATAGTAACTGATCTAACTCACTCTCTACCATTTTATACTTTAAGTAGTATAATGTGTTAGTCCAAGGACATCTGATAGAGTCAACAGCAAGCAAAAGTGAATCTAACACATTTGTGTTAGAGGCAACACCTGCCACGAGATGGAAACCCTGTCAAGAAAGCTCTTTGAATGAGTTTATCTGATCACAGGCAGTTATCTATAACTGAAACTATTGGTTCTCACACAACCAGAGGTTGCATTAAACCGAAATTTGATTAAATGTCTGTCTTTACACTTAATTCCTTCATAATGAAAGTATGCAGCATTGCTATGTCAAAAGTTTTATTTATTTACTTTTTATTATTATTATTTTTTATTTTTTTTAAGTTAGTACTGCTAGGCCGAAATTAGTACTGTTAGGCTAAAGTTTGTACTGTTGGATAGCCGTTAGTACTGGTGAGAAATAACCACTTGATAAAAATAGCCGTTGTAAAACCGTTGAGATTTTAATGGTCAATTACTTTACTTAAGGGTTTTCTTTATTGGATATTTCAATTTTTATTTACTTTATTACCTCTCTTCAAGTCAAAGTTATATTTTATTGAAGACGGTCCAATAGAAACCCTAAGCATCATTCTTTACATCTCAATTCGTTTTACTCACTTTACTTTCTTATCTCATCAATCAAATCCCAGTAGTAACAACCAACTTTTACTGACAATAATGGCCTCTTTATCTTTTGTCGATAAACATAACATGGTGGCCTTTTTGGAGAAAACAGAGGAGGGTGTACAATTTCATCAGATAGTGGATTTCTTGAATGCTTCTCACATAAGGTATTCTTTAACTCTAAATCCAACTATCTATGTCTCCCAAATCAAGCAGTTCTGGCAGACTGTTACTGTCAAATCTATTGAGACTGGAGACAAAGAACTTATTGCAAAAGTAGATGGCAAAACCATTACTATTACTGAATCCTCAGTTAGGAGGCATCTCCACCTATCTGATGACAATGGTATTAGTAACTTGCCAAATACTGAAAATTTTCAAATATTATCCAGAATGGGGTATAACCCCACATCACAATCTTTAACTTTTCAAAAAGGTTGTTTTGCCCCACAATGGAGATTTTTAATTCACACCATCCTTCAATGTTTAAGTCCCAAGAAAACTTCATGGGAACAGTTCAGTAGTAATATTGCAACTGCTCTCATTTGCTTATCAACAAATAGGACTTTCAATTTTTCAAAACTTATTTTTGAAGGAATGGTAAAGAATGTAGACAGTAAGTCAAAGTTTTTGATGTACCCAAGGTTCATTCAAACAATTTTGAACATGAGGAAAAGTCAGCTTCTACCTCATCAAACTGTTTATCAAACACCCAAACTTACCCAAAAACTTTTTAGCAACATGAGGATGGCCTCAAAAGGGTATAGTGGGGTAGAAGTACCTTTGTTTGATTGTATGATACAAGTACAGGGTGAAGGATCAACAACCCTAGTTGACTCCCAATACACACCCACAAGCTCAGAACAATCAGCCTCACAACCCACATCATCACCTGATAGGAGTTTATCCAGAGAGGGCTCTGTTGTTCCTCAGCACAGAGTTCCTACCCATTCCCATGATGCAGATGAGGCTGACAATGTCAGTATAGGAAGGGCTGCTCCTAATGTCACAGGCTTAGAAGCTGGGCAAGACAGGGGTAACATAAGTAAGACCCAACCTATGGCAATACCTACAGTACCAAGTTCTTTTGAACCAAGTACTAGTAGTGGAATCCCAAGCCAAATGGAACAATTGGGTGGCTTAGAGGCTCACCATGTGGTGGAGTCTGAGTCTATGCCCCATGATGCACCTCTCCCTGAAGGTCACACATCAGGAAGTGCTGAGGGCAGTAAGAAACTTAATGAATTGATGGATTTATGTACCAAATTGTCATATAAGGTTTCTAACTTGGAAGCTGAGCTCACAACACACAAATAGGTCTTTGGAAGAGTCTACACCAAATTAATCTTGAAGGTGAAGAAATTGGAAAAGAAAGTCAAGACTCTTCAAAGCAAAAGATCAGCTCACTTGGTGGAATCTTCAACGTCTTCCAGTTCAGATGATGGTCAAGATGAAGACAAGGATGAGGAATCTTCCAAACAGGGGAGGAAGATAGCTGAGATAGATGAAGACCCTAATGTCACATTAGTTCAAGAGGAATCTGGTACTCAGGGGAGGCCAGATGAACAAATGCAAGAAGGTACTGCCGGTGAAGATAAAGGTACTGCTGATGTTTCTCAAGGTACTGCTATTGCAGTTTACACAAGAAGACCAAGAGCAGACAAGGGAAAAAGTGTAATGATTGAAGATGAGCCACCATACAAGAAGATCAGTCTGAAATCTCAGTTCATGACTGAACAAAAGCTATTAACTGAAGTACAAAAAAGAGCTGTTCAAGAAGCTGCTGATAGGGAATTAGCTGCTAAGCTGCAAGAGGAGGAAAGGTCACAATTCACAACTGAAGAAAAAGAACAAGCAATTAGTGACTTATTGGAGCAGACCAGGAAAAGTCAAAGGAAGAAGCAAGCTGCTCAGAAGAAACCCCCTACAAGAAAGGAACAACTAAGCTACATGAAGACATATTTGAAACATCAAGACAACTGGAAGGAAAAACACTTCAAAGGAAGATCTTATGAAGAAAAAGAGAAGTTGTACATTAGTGCTCATAGAAGAATCCAGATGTTCTTAAGGGGTTAAACAGAAACGGTTGAGACTGAGACTAGCAGGGGTGAGAAAAGAGCAGCTGAGCAATTGGAATCTGAGGAGTCTAAAAAGCAAAGGGCTAAGGAAGAAAAGAAAGAAGAAGCAGTTGAAGAAGAAGAAGTGTTGACTAATGAACAGATCCATGTAGATCCCATTCAAGCAAAACATCCCATAAATGACTGGGAGGTTTATTCAGATGGAGTTATTAAAGGCTGGAAAATCATCAAGGTAGGAGGACAATAAGAAGTTTATAAGTTCTTTGAAGACTTGATCAAAGCATTTGACAGAGAAGACTTGGATAAACTTTGGAGTTTAGTTCAAGAGAGGTTCAAGACCACTGATCCTACTGATGATATAGACAAAGAGTTATGGGTAGAGTTGAAGAGGATATATGAGCCTGACTCAGGTGATGCACTATGGAGATTTCAAGCTCATCACTTGGCTACCACATGGAGACGTTTGACAACTGTGGAGTTCATAAGGTATCTACTAAAGCAGGAATGGAAATCTACATGCTTGTTGAGAAGGATTATCTACTAAGAGCAGATATACTACTTGTCATGCTAGCTGCCAGACTCAAAGTTGATGATGAATCAGAAATTGCAAGAGAATTGATAAGAAAAATATTTCAGTTAGCAGAAGAAATGAAGGCTAGAAGACTAAAATTGACAACGTAGTGTTTGGAAGAATCCTCACAATCCTCATAAGGTACTCATTTAATTCAGAAACTTGCTGATCTTGGGTAAATCATAACTTTAGGGGAGGATTATTAGGAATTAAATGTTGAAGATTTAGCACTACTGAAGATTATACTAACCGTACAAACTACTAGTGTATGCTGAAGACTGCTGATATAGCTAACAGTACAAATTGCTAATGTTAGTACTGCTAGTATTGATAAAGATACTGCTGCATGATACTGCTTCTAGAAGATATGTAGAAGATAAGTATAGAAAAGATTGCATGTATATCTTATTTAGTTAGAATTATACGGGTAGATACTTATCTTGTAAAGGACTCCTTGTGCCTATAAAAGGAACTCCTAGGTTAGATGTAGAGATACACACATTGATATACGTTTTTATTAAGATTCAAGGTCTTGTAACCCTAGTGATATCAGAGATCACTCGTATTATTATCTAATAATATTGAATCGTTTGGAGTTATATTCTGTGTTCATTGTTCATACAAGCATTACTTTACTGTTACGTCAATCCAACCTTCAAAGTATCATCAAGTAGATTCCGCATACTTGGTGATATAAACTCAAAGTATCCTCAACACATTCTAAGTGTGTTTGAACCTCTCAAGATATTCACGCAGCCAGTGCGGAAAACCGACCTCCCATGCTGTCAAAGGGTGGATACTCACAGTGGGCTAGTCGTATGATGCGCTATCTTAAGAGCAAACAAAATGGAAAACTTCGTATCAATTCAATTTTGAAAGGACCCTTTCAACCACGATAAGTCCTAGACCCTGGAGATCCTAATGGAACCCCCCCCCAGTACAACCATACTACATAGATCAAACTGAGGCTGAGTACGCTGAGGAAGACAAACTACAAATTGCAGCTGATGAACAGGAATTTCATCTAGTTGTTCTTGGGCTACCTGAAACGACTTTTGCAACTGTGGAGAGTGAAGGAAGTGCTCATGCAGTCTGGGAAAGAGTCAAGAGGTTAATGTACGGGACAAACATCGGGAAGCAGGAAATGGAAACACAATTGCTCAAGGAACTAGACAAGTTCACTTCCATTGCTGGTGAATCAATAGAGTCGTACTATCACAGGTTTTGTAAGATCATGAATGACTTATCTAGACACAACCTCATACAGAAGAACATAGCTAACAACACCAAGTTTCTGAACAAGTTACAAACAGAATGGGGAAGATACGTCACCATTGTTTATTAGACAAAGAACTTGCATGAAGTTAACTATGATCAGCTGTACGACTTCTTAAAGCAGAACCAAGATGAGGCAAATGAAGTTAGAGCAGAATTACTTGCTAAAAGGCATGATCTTCTCGCACTCATTGCTAATACACCAACAATGATAACGCTCAAATTGTGCATGTTTTTAGTAGCGTTATTCGTGTTTTTATATATGTTATTTGGTTATAATTATATGCTTTTGTTACTAAATCATACCAAAGCTTGTTTGCAAAGTATATGTAGCCAAAAATAGGAAAAACAAGAAAAAGATAAGAAAAATGAGGAAGAAGGAAATATTTATGATAGTGCAAAGATTTTCTTGTCAAGATCCAATCAAAAAGGCATTTCAAAGAATAAAGATCCAAGTATTCAAGTTGACAAGCCCCAAGATAAAGAAAAGATCAAGTTTGGAATGAAGAACCAAGAACCAAAAGGAAGGAACAAGGCCAAACAATAAAAGTTCACAAAAAGAGAAAACAGCAGTGCTCCATCCGATCGAAGGATGCCCGCAACCGATTCGGATGGAGGCTAATTCTGAAGACCAACCAATCGGTTGGACGAAATACCGATCGGTTGGATGTTGTCTGATTTTCTAAAACTTCATCATTAAGAGTCCTATCCTTAGGTGCATGATTCCAAAACCTTCTATTGAGCATTCTAGACTATTCTATCTGCTTGGAGGCCAAGTTGAACCATTAATAACCCTAGGCTTGAGAATAGTATAAATAGAACCATTTGTGAGGTGTTTTACACACACCTTTTCAACAATCCTCATACCAACTCTCATACAATCATCAAGATACTCTCTCAAAAATCCAAATTCGTCCTTAGAAGTTCAGGAAGCTTTGGAGGTTCAAGAAGTCAACATTTGGAGGTCAAAACATCAAGAAGTCAACACCAATACTTTGGGTATCATTACCTTATCATTTGTAATCTATTTCCAATCATTTTAAGATTGTCAATTATGGTTTCTAATGTTCAAAGTTCTGAGATTATGTTCATGTTTGCTATGAGTGGCCAGTGCCTTTGTGCACTTGCTTAGATGATGTGTATTGCTTATTGATTTGCGTATGATTGTGATAACATGTTTTAATTCAATTTCAAGTTGATTCTAAGATCCAATTGTGATTAAGTTTCGTAGTGACATTTGTTGATCAAGTTTAACTAGTTGTTAATAATTTTAAGGGTCGAAAGAACTATTGTTATTCAACTAGTTATAATCATTTGTCTATGAATGATTGTTTTTACCCATTATTCTTGATTAAACAAAGAAAGTTAATTGTGGTTGTAATAAGAATGCTTTTGTCTATCAAAACAGGATTGATTGTAAACCATTTCAAGGGTCGAAAGATTAATAGTTTACTATCAATTGTGACCTTTTGTCTATGATCGGTTACCTTTTGTATTGACCATTTCCTAAGCTTATTTGATAAAACAAAAGAAAATTTTTGTGTTTAAGCTACACCAACTTATGAACCTTGAATTGATTGGTTAAACTTAATGCTTGTTTTTATGAACTAAAATCTTGACGAAGGTTTAATTTGTAGAAACAATAGATTAGTTCACCAAACTAATTATCATAACCAACATGTTATCCTAAGTTATCACAATCATGCTTTTCAAGAGTAGTATATTAGTCTAAGAAAATGTAGTTTTTAATCATTTGAATTATTATATTTACATCATTTCTTGTTTAAGAGATTTACTTCTAGTAACTTACAATTCGATTCACTACACAAATCCCTGCGAACGATCCCGACTTACCATCATAATCTTACTATAACGGACGAGTTCACTTGCTTGTATGTGTTGTTTCTAGATTCGGTAATTCGACCCTTATAAATTTAAAACTTGTACTCACACACGACACATCAAGTTTTTGGCGCCACTGCTGGGGATTTTGATTGTGTTTCTGTAGGTTTTAGCAGTCCATTTCTTTCATAGTTCATTTTTTTTATTAAAAAAAAAAGGTTTTCCGAGCTGACCATCCGATCGGTTTCACATCCATCCGATCGGTTGCTCATTTTCAAATTTACCGAGAGCACCATCCGATCGGTACCACGGCTCATCCGATCGGATCCCAAAATAAAAAGTTTTCTGAGAGCTCTATCCGATCGGTTGTCAATCTATCCGATCGGTATCCTTTCAAACCTAATTTTACCGAGACAACCATCCGATCGGTACCACATCTCATCCCGAACGTTTAGTCCGAAGACCAAGAAGAAAAAGAAAACCCTTTGTTCCATTAGCTAATCGTGTACCAAGAGTACGAAACCCACCGTTTGATAACCTTTTTGAAGCCAAAGTCGTTTATAACCCCTTCACTGATCAACCTTTTCCCATGGCTGACGATAGACCCATGTGGGAAGTCAACCGAACCGTAGCACCCACTCCTAGAGCTGCTATTGTTGTTGTCAACCTAGGTGACAATTTCACCGTTAAAGGTCACCATCTTTCTATGATCAAAGATAGTCAATTCGATGGCCGTTCGAGGGCCGATCCTCATAAACATATTGCCGAATTCATCGAAATTTGTGGCATGTTCCGATATGGCGACACCAATGTGGATGCCATTAAACTCAAACTTTTTCCATCATCCCTTGCTGGAGATGCAAAAGTGTGGTATACTGAATTAACCCCAGGAACTATCAATACTTGGGAGGAGATGAGGCAAGCTTTTGTAAGCTGATTATTTCCACCTGCCATGTTTGATCGACTCATGGGAGAAATTCGTGCTTTCACACAAAACCCTAACGAATCACTCGTCGAAGCCTGGCTTCGTATGAAAGATTTGCTTCGTAGTTGTCATGGACATGGTTTAGGACGAGGAACCATTATCCAAATCTTCTACCATGGACTTGATGAAGCATCTCAAGGAATTCTTGATGCTGTAGGAATTTTTATTTATAAGACTCCTAACCAGGCATACCAATTGCTCGAAGACCGAGTTATTCTCAAACTCGATTGGTCAAAAGATGCCAAAACCAAACCCTTACGAAAAACCGTTGCTTTTGCTGAAGGTTCCGATACCTCTAAACTCATGGAGAAAATGGAAACCTTGACTTCCAAAATCGATTCGCAATACAAAGATCTTAAAGGAGAAATGAAAGAAATGCGAGACGGTTGTAACAACTGTGGAGGTTATCATCCATCATCAGAATGTGACGATCAACCAATGGACCAACCCAAAGAAGGAGAAGCTAATTATGTCCAAGGAGGATACCGTGGAGGCGGTTATCATGGAAATTATTACGGACAAAATTCTATAAATTGGCAAGATCGCCAACAAAGGGATAACAACCGTGATTCTCAACCACGTGTAGACAATCAGACTCCACAAACCTCTGATAAAAAACCGGAAGAATCCGATTTTGAAAAAATGATGAGGGAATTCGTAACTGCTCAAAAATCCACCAATGAGTTCGTCAAGAACCAATTTTTCAATCTCAAAACCAAAGTTGAGCAAGGTCAGAAAAATCATCAAGCATCTATTCAGGATCTTGAAAACAAATTTGGTAGACTTTCTGATCAAATTTCTTCCCGACCATCAGGTTCGTTACCAAGTAATACCCAAACCAACCCTAAACCAACATCATCTGGATCAAACGATAAAACTTATCGTCCACCACAGACTCGAAATGAGCATATCAATACTGTATTCACGAGAAGTGGCCTCTCTTATGATCCACCACCCAATCCAAATGATACCACGATCATCGATGATGAAGTTGAAGAAGCCGAGAAGGAAAATACCACAAAAATACCACCCAAACCCATCCCACCAGTTAAGGCGTACACACCAAAAATTCCATATCCTCAGAGCCTTAAGAAAGAAAAGATGGAAGAACGTTATAAGAAGTTTGTTGAAATAATCAAAGAGGTTAGACTCAATGTACCCCTCGTTGATGTTTTAGCTGGAATGCCCAATTATGGGAAATTTTTGAAAGAACTTCTTAATAACAAAAACAAGTTGGAGCAAATATCCGCCACCTTTCTCAATGAAGAATGTTCAGCCATTGTTCAAAACAAAATTCCACCAAAACTGGGAGATCCCGGAAGTTTTCTGATTCCATGCACGTTAGGAAACAACATCACATGCGATGCTTTAGCCGATCTAGGTGCAAGTATCAATTTGATGCCCTATTCGTTGTATTCTAAACTTTCCATCACTACTTTGAAACCTACAAGGATGAGTATTCGATTAGCAAATCATTCTTACCAATATCCTGTTGGAATTGTTGAGAATATGCTTGTCCAAGTTGGTAAATTCATTTTTTCCTGTGGATTTTGTGATCTTAGAAATGGAGGAAGATAGTAGAGTACCTCTTATTTTAGGAAGACCTTTCCTAAACACAGCCGATGCGATCATCAAAGTAAAAGGAAAAGAACTCAATCTTGGAGTTGGAGAAGATAGGATTACCTTTTTAATCGATAAAGCAATGCAATATCCATATTCCAGTGATGACACTTTTTTTAACATTGATGTGATCGATGAAGTCACTGAGGAAGAATTGGATGCATTACTTGACGATTCTGATCCATTCATGACTACTTCAGAAAAAATTAGTGAAACAAACTTTGATAAAGAATTCGCTGATTTTATGGAAGTAAAGTTTGAAGAAGATGAAGAAGAAGTAGAAGAAGGAGAAATAATATAGGAAGATTTTGAGGAAATCGCTTTCAATGATCAATTGAGAATCAAAACATCTCTTCAAGAACCACCAACTGATCTTGAGCTGAAACCACTTCCCGAAAATCTTGAATATGCTAACTTGGAAGATAATTCACTTCTTCCAGTAGTCATATCTTTGTTGCTCAATGATAAGGAAAAAGAATGTCTCATTTCTATTCTCAAGAATCATAAAAAAGCTTTTGCGTGGAAAACATCTGATATACCAGGAATTAGTCCTGCTTTTTGTAAACACAAAATCAATTTCGAACAAGATGCTAAACCGGTTGTAAAAAGACAACATTGACTCAATCCCAACATGAAAGAAGTTGTTAAAAAAGAAATCATCAAACTTCTTGATGCCGGTATCATTTACCCCATCGAGGATAGTCCTTAGGTGAGTCCAGTTCACTGCGTTCCGAAAAAAGGAGGAATGACTGTTGTGACTAACGAACGGAATGAATTAGTTCCTACTAGAACTGTCACTGGATGGCGAGTATGTATTGATTACAGAAAATTAAACAAAGCCACCAGAAAAGATCATTTTCCTTTACCTTTCATGGATCAAATGCTTGAGAGATTAGCAGGGAACGAGTACTTTTGTTTCCTTGATGGTTTTTCAGGATATTTTCAAATTCCCATTGATCCTGTTGATCAAGAAAAGACTACATTCACATGTCCCTTTGGAACTTACGCTTACCGGCGTATGCCTTTTGGTCTGTGTAATGCACCTGCGACTTTTCAAAGATGTATGATTGCTATATTCCAAGACTATGGAAGTTTTCATGGATGACTTTTCAGTTTTTGGAAGCTCATTTGAAGCTTGTCTTTCTAATCTCGATAAAATGCTCGAAAGATGCGAAGGTGCACATCTTGTTCTCAATTGGGAAAAATGTCATTTCATGGTGACTGAAGGAATTGTGCTAGGACACAAAATTTCCAATGCAGGAATGGAGGTTGACAAAGCAAAAATTGATGTTATCACCAAATTACCACCTCCAACAAACGTTAAAGCCGTTAGAAGTTTTCTAGGACATGCCGGTTTCTACCGTCATTTCATTAAGGACTTTTCCAAAATATCTCGTCCAATGACGAAACTTCTAGAAAAAGATTCTGTTTTTGACTTCAATGCAGATTGTTTGAAGGCATTCGAAACATTGAAAACCCAACTGACTAGTGCACCCATTATGGTTTCACCTAACTGGTCACTACCATTCGAGCTCATGTGCGATGCAAGCGATTTTGCTATTGGAGCTGTATTAGGACAACGTGAAGGAAAACATTTCCGTCCTATATACTTCGCTAGCAAAACACTTAACAATGCTCAACAAAATTATACGGTTACAGAGAAAGAATTGTTAGTCGTTGTTTTATCTTTCGAAAAATTCAGATCTTATCTTGTGCTTTCAAAAACGATTGTGTTCACTGATCATTCAGCACTCAAATATCTGTTTACCAAACAAGATGCAAAGCCGCGTCTTATCCGATGGATTTTGCTACTCCAAGAATTCGACATCGAAATCAAAGATAAGAAAGGAGCAGAGAATCTAGCTGCTGATCATTTATCTCGTCTTGAGAATCCCAATTTGGAAGAGTTAATGGAAGACGAAATTGACGATTACTTCCCTGATGAAACTCTCATGGCTGTTAAAACAAATGATGAAAAAGAAATTCCGTGGTTCGCAGATTATGCAAATTACCTCGTTGGAGGAATTCTCAAAAAAGGTTTAACTCATGCCCAACGAAGTAAATTCTTTTCAGAATTAAAACACTATTATTGGGAAGAGCCTTATCTTTTCAAG
This sequence comes from Artemisia tridentata subsp. tridentata, assembly GCA_021014915.2. Classification (NCBI taxonomy): domain Eukaryota; kingdom Viridiplantae; phylum Streptophyta; class Magnoliopsida; order Asterales; family Asteraceae; genus Artemisia; species Artemisia tridentata. Next base: position 283,509,593 of record CP139504.1, read on the forward strand.
ATGTGTCCCGATGGGATGGTCAGAAGATGTGTTTCTGGTTCTGAAACAAGAAGAATTCTTGATGAATGCCATCATGGCCCGACTGGGGGACACTATGGTCCTTCCACCACAGCTAAAAAAGTTTTTGATGCTGGATTCTATTGGCCAACCATTTTCAAAGAAGCTCATACTCTTGTTCAAAACTGCGATGCTTGCCAAAAATCCTGTAGTCTTTCTCGTAGAGATCAAATGCCTCAAAAGAGCATTCAAGTCTGCGAAATATTCCATATTTGGGGAATCGATTTTATGGGACCATTTCCTAAATCGCACAAATACGAATACATTCTCGTTGCTATTGATTACGTTTCCAAATGGGCTGAAGCCGAAGCTCTACCCACAAATGATGCACGAGTTGTTGTTAATTTTCTTAAAAAGCTTTTCGCTCGTTACGAAATTCCTAAAGCTTTAATAAGTTATCGAGGAACCCATTTCTGTAACAAACAAATGGAGAAAACTATGAAACGATACGGAGTTCATCATCGTTTCGCCATAGCTTATCACCCACAGACCAGTGGTCAAGTCAAAAATACCAACAGAGCCTTAAAAATGATACTTGAAAAAACGGTCAAAGACAATCCCGCCATTTGGTCAAGAAAACTAGATGATGCTCTGTGGGCATTTCGTACGGCTTATAAAACACCAATTGGTACAACACCATACAGACTTTTGTATGGGAAAACTTGTCATTTGCCGTTTGAAATCGAACATCGCGCTTACTGGTCACTCAGAAGCTGTAACCCTGATCTCAAAATAGCTGGAGAGAAGAGATTTTTGCAATTGCATGAACTCGATGAACTAAGACTCCAAGCTTACGAAAACTCCAAGCTTTACAAAGCTAGAACCAAAGCGTATCATGACAGAAAGCTTAGAATCCGGAAAGAATTCAAAGCTGGAGACAAAGTTCTGCTTTTTAATATGAAATACAAGTTCAAAGCACCTAAGCTAAAACCGAAATGGTTCGGTCCGTATATAGTGAAACATGGATTTCCATCTGGGTATATTGAATTACATGGCAAACAAGGTAGAAGTTTCATTGTTAATGGCCACCGAATTAAATTGTATTATGATAAGGAGCAAATAAACGAGATTTCTATCAAAGAGATTCCGCCTGAATCAGAATATGAAGCAATAACATTCATGGCACCCTTTCCGGCCGATTATAAGAAAAACACTCCTTGGGCCGAAGAATCTGGTTATATCTATGATGTTCTTCCTAGACCTTGGGAAAGAATCAAATTGGAGGACATAGATGAAACTGGAGAAGGAATAGTGATAGGAAACGTGGTGTATGTTCCAAAATTCTCAAAGAAGAAACCAAAAATTACACCAACGTAGCAAGAAGGAAGTTTGAGTCCGGCTAATGACTCCTTAATAAAACAAGCGCTTCTCGGGAGGCAACCCTAAAGTTTATCTAATCCCTTAGCTGAACTTAAGTGTGGGGGTGCATCACTAACTTTTAAATAAAACGTAGAAATATTTCGTGTGTTTCTTTTGTTTTAAGATTACTGCCGGTAATGATTACAAAGTATGGACACTTGGATCAAAGAATCATCTAGAGCAGGAAAATATGGTTTATTCTCTTATTTCCCTATTTTCATTCCTTTCGTTTATGTTAGGAACACATTTTAATATATTTCAAGTCTTGTTCATTAGCGATAAATGTTGATTAAATAGGGCTTTATATTTGCAATATAGGTGCGGTCCATTAGAAGCCCATGGACCGCCCAATCATGTATTTATTCTTCTAGAAACATTAGTGTATGAGTTGCCCTAATCCCTTGCCTATAAATAGAAGGGTAGGGAGCTCATTTTAAGTGTTGGTTATTCATGTATGGTGCGAAAGCCTTGTCCTTTTATCGTATGAATTGAATTACCGTTCCAAATCTCTCTTTTCTTCTTCTTATCTTATTTGCTTATTTCCTAAATCGTAGCTTATTAGATTACTAGTAGTACGTATTTAAACTTTGTTATACGTGGGTGTGTTTGAGATATACACGACCTACAAGTGGTATCATTCGCCAAAGGGATAGTTAGGATAGTGTGTTGAGTAGATCTAATCGTATTTTAGGTTGGTGTTAAGGATTTAGTAAAGTTTCTGTTCTAGTTTCATCGTTAAAACTCTTTTTGTTGGAACGTATTCATCATCTCGTCAAAAAGCTCAACAAATCTCATCAAATTTCCATTTACAACGTTGTTGATCTTAAATTTCATCATACTTTGTGGTTTCTAATCGTTAACAATCAAAAACAATTGGTTTGTTATTGGTTTTCTAAACGTTTTAGTGAAATCCAGGAAAATCTCGTATTGGAAAAGTTGGTGAAAAGTGCATTTTGGCTTCTGGGTGAATAGCGACAAGTTAGGGTTTATCGCGATTCGAATAGCGACAAGTTAGGGTTTCATCGCAATTGGCAGATCTTCAGATTATCGGCATTGGGACTCAGTATTTTACTTCCTTGTAGAAGAAAGTGAAAATACTTCGACTTGGTTGCTTCTCTTCTCTTGTATGAGAGTTGAGAATTATTGAAATTGGAATTTAGATAAAATTATCGAAATTGCCATAAAATATCGCAATTCTGATAAATTATTGCAAATTGCCTTTTCTATCGCAATTTAAGATAACTTATTCAAATTGTCATTTTTATCGCAATTCTAAGTTTTATCGCAATTTCTATTTTCCTTATCGCTATTTGGAGTTTATCGCAATTGGGTGAACAGTACTTATCGCAATTGGGTGAACAGTAATTATCGCAATTGGAAAAAAATCTTCAGTTAACCAAAACCAACTTAACATAACTCATCACACAAATCTTAATTATCTTCAAGATCTAGACATGTCTCAACCACCTCACTTCAATTACTACTATCAGCTACAGCAATATCCTCAACAACAACAATTTCATCCTCAGTATCAACAACAACAAGCATTCGTGCAACAGCATCAATTTCTCTTTCCACCACAAGTATCCCCACAACAAATCATGCAACAAAATCAAATGATGAACAATCCATCCTACTCCAGAGAACCACATTGGTTTAACAAGATGTGTGAGGCAATCAGCAGTCAGTAATCCCGACATGAGGCTGGGAATCAGGACACTCCACCTATGCTGACACCTGGTAACTATGTGCAATGGGCTAGTAGATTCCTCAGATTTATTGAACTCCGTAAACCCCATGGGAAATATCTTAAGTAAGCCATTGAAGAAGGACCCTTTCCACTTCCAGTAACTGTTATTTCAGGAACTTCAGAAAGAGAAGAAACATCAACTCCCATTGCTGTCGCTAATTACACAAATGAATAAACACTGCAACAAGAGGCAAATCAATTGGCAATGTCTTACATACTTCAGGGGATTCCCAATCCTATTTACCGAAGTATTGATGCTCAAAAGACTGCCAAAGACATGTGGGAACATGTGCATCTTCTAATGGAAGGGAATGAGTTAAATCAAGAAGACCTTGAGTCAAAGCTTTACATGGAATACAATAATTTCATCATGGAACCAGGGGAGACAATTGAATCATACTACCACCGTTTCACAAATGTTGTAAATGACCTCGATTGTCATGACATCAAGTTACCTAAGATTGCTATCAATTCAAAATTTCTGGGTTGCCTTGGACCAGAATGGCAGAAATATGCAACATTTGTCAGGCAAACTAAGAAGATTGGTGAAGTCAAGTGTAAAACCCAAAATTTCTGTTCATTTGAAATTCCCATTTTACCCCTCTAATTTTTGATTTATAAAGAACCCACAATAAATTAAGCAAGAGTATTATAAGTTTTAACCTAAGTTTAAATAATAAGAAATGACATTAAGACTATATGTTATATAATATTTACACATCAATAATATCTATCCTAAACTAATTTAACTAAATAATTCTTCACATTCCTAATCCATCCTAGACCTTATAAAATGCCACACTCTTAATTCCTATACACCCTACACGTTTATTTTGATATGATAGAACCAAAAAATTTGAGCTCCATTTGCTTTTACACGATTAAATCAAGAGGAGGAGATAGGAACAAATAAAACACAAAGTAATATCCTACTAAAATAAAAGGTTTCGATTGCCCTCTTGACTAGCCTAACATCACGCCAACCATAGCAATCAAATTATTAGTTTCTTAAAATATTCACACGCTCCAAATCCTGTTCAAATAATATGTTTCACGCTCCATTATTGTGATTACCTTTCCATTCTTATATTGCCTCACATGTTACCCTCTCCAGCCCATTCTTTTTGAAATAAGAATATATCACTCTCTGTTATTTGTTTCACTAATTCACGACTCTCTTCACAATACCGCTAACCATAAACAATTAAACGCTACTATATATATATTACAGCCTAGTATTTGAGTGCCGTTTATCGACGGGTTCGGTTCGCGTTTGAGTTTAATGTTCGTCGTGTATCGCGATAACTTTGCTCTTGTTTCGGTTCGTGCGAAGAGTGAAGAGGAGCGGGTATTGGCCTGGGGTACGCATGTCGTGAATTTGGTTCGTAGCTGATAGTTGTTTCGATCTCATTCGTGGGAGGTTCTTGTTTGGGTTCGAGTTCAACCAGATTCACATTTAGTACATGTAGTTTCGTTTGAGTTGGAAAACCTACCCACACCAACATCTATCAAAACCAACCGATCCATTTTGATAGTCAAGTCACGACAAAGATTAAAGGTTCGAATATTAGTAGCTCTTGGTGATCGATGGAGATTAAGGGTGCAACCTTGTGTTGGTGTTCATATCAGTTTGTGGGTGAGGCGAGTGCTGTTTTTCCACCCATTCGATCCATCCTAACACCACTTTAAGGTACCAATCAATAAACATTCTTTGTCATACAATACGCTAGATAAATATGATACTATCCTTAATTCGTTTAGTTTCGCTAATAGAAGAGTTCACTTAGGGAATACATATGTCACGAAATAATAATAATAAATAAATAATAATAATAATAATAATAATAATAATAATAATAATAATAATAATAATAAATAATAATAATAATAATAATAATAATAATGTCTTTGTCGTGGATCGTGGTTCTTTGTGTCGATTGTTGATGGTGGTTGTGAGTCGCGAATTATGGCAGTTTGGTGTTGCGTTGTGACTATTTTGGAGTTGGGTCTTAGCAGCCCATGTCGACCTAAGTAACATATAAAACGCACCCTTAAGTCCTTAACAATCTATTAACAAATATGAGAACAAGTAATATAGGGTGCGAAACGATTTCGGTATTAGAATTATACGAAGGATTATAGCATGCATGGAATGGAAACGATTTCGATATTATAATTAGACGTAGGATTATAGCATGCATGAAATGGATGATCTGTTATTCATATGAAAAGTTAGAATTTTGATTATTTCACATTTTTAAACCTTAATATTTGGAAGTTATCACATTAAACCCTAACTTTTGATAATTTATACAATTAACCCTAAAACTTTATTAGATTGGCATAATTAACCCTAAACTATTATGATTGTCATTTTAAACCGTAAATAATGTAATTTGTCAATTATAACCTTAGAGTATTAAATTACTAAATCGAGAAAATTACTAAATATGACAAGTTACTAAAAATGGCAAGTTACTAAAGGTGGAAAGTTTCTAAAAATAGAAAGAGGCCTAAATGATGTAATCTGTTTAAAATGAGCTTACAAGTAATGCGTGATTATTAATTCGTATAGGTTCCGTGAAGAGGGAGTAACTTCTGTTCCGTGTGCTTCTTGGTTATTTCAGTCATTGTCTTTTGCTAAGGTACAGATATTCTGCTTCTTTAATAAGAGGCCTTCATTCTCTTATTATGATTCATATTAGGGTTCCCTATTCCATTGCTATGCTCCCTTCATTCATGAACTCCGACTATTGAACCATCATGATATTGAACCTTTTGTGATTATGAACCTTTGCTTATGAACCTTTGCTTATGAACCTTGCTTATGAACCTTGCTTATGAAACAAGATATTGACCTATGCAAGTAAACTAAAAACATGATTCATGATACTTGACCTTTACCCTCAGTTTGATACTACGAGCCACTCACTAGGCATGAGGGTTTCATGTCCATGTCAGTCGATGCACCGATGGCATGACTCTAGGGTAGGAGAGTGATGACCTATCCCGTCCCTGCATGTTATGTTTATGATTCATGTTTATGTAGAGGCAGATTATGGCCACCTGGGGCGTATGGATGCATCCTAGATTTGTTATGTTCATGTTATGTTATGTTATGCATGGTGACTGATGGTGTGTGCGATACACGTCTTTCACACTCCGGGAGCTAGCTACTCCAACCCATGATTGAGGACACCCCTCATATTTACAGGATACTAAGAGGTCTCCCCTCTACATGTTTGTGACTATGATTATGATTATGATTTCATGTTATGTTATGGGCTCGTAGTGGATTACTGTCCTAAACCTTTACTCTTTATACCTTTTCCTATATCTCATTCATTATGATATGCCTGTTCATTCCCATTTGCTTTTGTTTCCGTTTATTATATATCTGTTCACTGGGCTTTTTAAGCTCAGCCGCACGTTTTCTTTTCATGTGCGGCAGGTTTTAGTTGGAAGCTGGGTAAGAGTGAAGAGACTTTTGGACTTAGAAGACCTTGATAGATATTCTGAAGTAGAAGTCATTAGAAGAATTGCATTTACAGGCTTAGTATTTAGCTTTTGTTTCCTTTGTATCCTTGTGTATTCAGTATTTCATTTGTAACCTTTGAGAATCTTTGTATTACTATTGAATGTATGTTTTGTTTGATCTGATATGAAGCCATTAATGTGATACTTCTACCCTTGCTGGGTTGGGGTGTTACAATTATGGTATCAGAGCGACAGGCTGCGATTCGTAATACATTTACCCTTGGCCTGTGTAAGTTAGGACCACTAAGTTTTCCCTGTAGGCGCTCGTAAGTCAACCTTTGAAAATTGCTTTAGGATTTCCCATAGGAACCTAAGTCTTGACCAGTGAGGAATAGGTAGACTATAAGGCATGTGTTTAAGTATCATTGCTTCCGCATCACTCTGATTCGTGCTTTGTTTTTGGTTAGAGCTTGTTGATATCACTTTTGGAAATCGAAAGCTTATGCTTTGCACCACCTAAGATTTGAACCTGATTAAATTTGGAAGGCATTGAGAAATTTCATAATAATTGCCTGACACTATTTGATCCTTATCTTCAGATTTCTTTTGTTAATCATTTTGATAAAGACCCACGTTGCACTCTGATCCTTTCGTTAATCATTTGACGCCTCTTCGGGCACTCTGAGAACCTCCATGGCGATAACGTACTGGATATGTTTTGATTGTCTTTTGCTTTTGATAAGTATCTATGAATCTTCCAACACTATTTGATTTCGTTTCACCCATCTCTGTCCTTATAAGAAGCCTTGTGGTGTGTAACCACGAGTATAAGAATGTTTTCCACCTCACTTTTGAATGATAAAGCTTTGATTTGCGAACCGTCTTTCTTTGGATAGTTAACTTCGATTTTATTCTGACAAGGAACTTGTTGAGTGATCAGTCGAATATTGACAACTACTCTCCTATATCTCACCTTTAACGTTTACAACAATTTTTGAACTCCCTACCATGATTACCGATCGTTAAACGTTCGCTATTACTCTGGAGACTCGTGTGTTACTTTCGCGGTTATAAAGTCTTCTTAGAAACCATTTCGTACACCAATGAATGAACCTTATCTTGGAAGCTATTTGGCACTTTGAGTCGTCTGAGCATGAACCTTGTATTGAACGTTATTTGGCACCCTGCGTTTCTGAGTATGATTCCTGGTAGAACCACCAAAATTTTTCCATCGGAGCGTGAAGTAGGATTTGACATGATACCGAGAGATTTCTAGTCGCTAAACGAAGATGCCTTTCGGATCATACCAATTGATTGGAGCAACCGGGAAGAGCAGCAACCGAAGACCAGGAAGTGAGTTTACTTAAGTGTATTTTCTGGGCGTGTTTTAGTTTCATTCGCGATTATGAAGGATGATGACTGGAGATATGTATCGATTATAGGAAGCTGAATCGTAATACTGTTAGGAACCAATATTCCTCCACCCTGAAATGACCATTTGTTTGTTTAATTTCAGAGCGCGAAGTTTCTTCTGATAAATTGATTTTATTCTTGGAATCGCCTTCCATATTCGTAAACGACTGCTATGACGGTTAGTGACGCTAATAGTATTAGCTACAGCTCTGACTGTTTTGTGAATTTGATAAATGATGTTTTCTCGTGAGTACTTGGACAAATGGTCATTGTATGACTTAATAGTACATTCGGAGATGAGGAAAAGCATGAAAATCATTTTTGCACTTTGTTAGAAATTTGTCGACCATTTGTGCACTCTGGAAGATGTATACAACTTATGATACCATTGAGAAATTTCGTGAACCGAGAGAAACAGCTTAGTTTGATTGAGAATGGAGTTTTGGAAAAGCTGAAGTAGAAATTAGTTTCCTCACCCTCGGGCGGAACAATTTTGGGATAAATCAGAAAGAGACTCGGTGACACTCCCCTTCTGCACAGAATGTTTTCAGTATGCATCAAGACAACTAGAAGCGCATCAGAAGAATTATTTCTATACCTGACCTGGAGTTGACAACAACGGTGGCTACCCTGATGAGAGAAGACATTCCTTACAAGGCGGAAGTGTTGGCGATGCAGAAGAAGAAATTCTAGTCAAGCTGGCGAACCTGGAGCTGATGAAGACATGCAGTCTCTCTTCCCTATTCATCTTGGTTGTACAAAGATGAATTGAGGGCGGAAGTAGACTGGATGATGAAGAGATTTAAAGATCGTGCCAGAAATCCACGTTAATCCATCACATTCCAAGAAGAACTGCATGAGGCTTGATGAACCAGACAAAAGTACATGATTCTGTTTCACTTCTAGATTGACAGACCAATGAAGACAGATTAACCGGACTTGAAGAGGTTGGATGTGTTGAATGAACGGATTTTGAAACAGACCCTTTATGTTTGGAAGAATTGATTCTACGAAGGCCGAAGATTTTGATGACAAATTTTCATTTCCGTTGACCCTCTTAAGTTTCGTTATATAGTAATAAGATCCTTTGAATGATTCGGGTTCTCCATTAGTATTTCCGTTTAGTGTCCCTTCTGCGTATGTTGGATGACGGTTTTGTCATGAGAATTTTGATGTATTGTGGAAAACCTGACGCTTTGGACGACGTACGTCATTGATGCTTACTAATTCCGTTATGTTATTTGTACGTTCTGTTTCTCTGATTTTAAATTCGTAATGATGACCGATTCGGACCAACCCTAAGGTATAGAAGGACTGTTAGGTGGTTAGATAGTTGATTTACACGACTTGAGATTAAGTATGGTCATCATGAGAGCATATTTATATGATGCTAGTATTATGACGTCTGGCCAACGTGATAATACTTACATCATATAACGTGCACTTATTGTGATCATAGGATATTTCGAGAAGTGCCTTAGAATCCCTAGAATTTCCGATATCGGATTGAGACTTTAGGTTCGTTCTGCCTATTCGCGCAATCTGCTTTCGCTGTTATACGATTTGATATGTTGGGATACTCGTCACGCGTTCTGCTGACCTCTGTACTTCTGGTAAATCTCTTAGGTTCTGTCGTAGAACTTTCTGCCAATTGATGTTATCGACAATCTATTTCTGTACGTTCTCATCAGATTTGTCTAATCAAATTCTGTGGACGGCATATCCGACAAAATCCTATGTAATTCCTACGTCTCTTCCGAGAGAATTCGATTATCATCTATTACGTCTGGTATATTATTCTTTTGATCTGGATTCAGTATGTTATGTCTGTTCTGAGGATCTGAAGAAATTTTGATCGACAAGTTCGAGTCATGAGAAACAAGTCTTTCATATTTCTGTTCACAGTCAGTAGTGTTTCTGTTTCGTTTCACCTCAATTTTCGAGGACGGAATTTTTTTTTTAGAGGGGAAGAGTTGTAAAACCCAAAATTTCCGTTCATTTGAAATTCCCATTTTACCCCTCTAATTTTTGATTTATAAAGAACCCACAATAAATTAAGCAAGTGTATTATAAGTTTTAACCTAAGTTTAAATAATAAGAAATGACATTAAGACTATATGTTATATAATATTTACACATCAATAATATCTATCCTAAACTAATTTAACTAAATAATTCTTCACATTCCTAATCCATCCTAGACCTTATAAAATGCCACACTCTTAATTCCTATACACCCTACACGTTTATTTTGATATGATAGAACCAAAAATTTTGAGCTCCATTTGCTTTTACACGATTAAATCAAGAGGAGGAGATAGGAACAAATAAAACACAAAGTAATATCCTACTAAAATAAAAGGTTTTGATTGCCCTCTTGACTAGCCTAACATCACGCCAACCATAGCAATCAAATTATTAGTTTCTTAAAATATTCACACGCTCCAAATCCTGTTCAAATAATATGTTTCACGCTCCATTATTGTGATTACCTTTCCATTCTTATATTGCCTCACATGTTACCCTCTCCAGCCCATTCTTTTTGAAATAAGAATATATCACTCTCTGTTATTTGTTTCACTAATTCACGACTCTCTTCACAATACCGCTAACCATAAACAATTAAACGCTACTATATATATATTACAGCCTAGTATTTGAGTGCCGTTTATCGACGGGTTCGGTTCGCGTTTGAGTTTAATGTTCGTCGTGTATCGCGATAACTTTGCTCTTGTTTCGGTTCGTGCGAAGAGTGAAGAGGAGCGGGTATTGGCCTGGGGTACGCATGTCGTGAATTTGGTTCGTAGCTGATAGTTGTTTCGATCTCATTCGTGGGAGGTTCTTGTTTGGGTTCGAGTTCGACCAGATTCACATTTAGTACATGTAGTTTCGTTTGAGTTGGAAAACCTACCCACACCAACATCTATCAAAACCAACTGATCCATTTTGATAATCAAGTCACGACAAAGATTAAAGGTTCGAATATTAGTAGCTCTTGGTGATCGATGGAGATTAAGGGTGCAACCTTGTGTTGGTGTTCATATCAGTTTGTGGGTGAGGCGAGTGCTGTTTTTCCACCCATTCGATCCATCCTAACACCACTTTAAGGTACCAATCAATAAACATTCTTTGTCATACAATACGCTAGATAAATATGATACTATCCTTAATTCGTTTAGTTTCGCTAATAGAAGAGTTCACGTAGGGAATAAATATGTCACGAAATAATAATAATAATAATAATAATAATAATAATAATAATAATAATAATAATAATAATAATAATAATAATAATAATAATAATAATAATAATAATAATAATAATAATAATAATAATAATAATAATAATAAAAATAATAATAATAATAATAATAATAATAATGTCTTTGTCGTGGATCGTGGTTCTTTGTGTCGATTGTTGATGGTGGTTGTGAGTCGCGAATTATGGCAGTTTGGTGTTGCGTTGTGACTATTTTGGAGTTGGGTCTTAGCAGCCCATGTCGACCTAAGTAACATATAAAACGCACCCCTTAAGTCCTTAACAATCTATTAACAAATATGAGAACAAGTAATATAGGGTGCGAAACGATTTCGGTATTAGAATTATACGAAGGATTATAGCATGCATGGAATGGAAACGATTTCGATATTATAATTAGACGTAGGATTATAGCATGCATGAAATGGATGATCTGTTATTCATATGAAAAGTTAGAATTTTGATTATTTCACATTTTTAAACCTTAATATTTGGAAGTTATCACATTAAACCCTAACTTTTGATAATTTATACAATTAACCCTAAAACTTTATTAGATTGGCATAATTAACCCTAAACTATTATGATTGTCATTTTAAACCGTAAATAATGTAATTTGTCAATTATAACCTTAGAGTATTAAATTACTAAATCGAGAAAATTACTAAATATGACAAGTTACTAAAAATGGCAAGTTACTAAAGGTGGAAAGTTTCTAAAAATAGAAAGAGGCCTAAATGATGTAATCTGTTTAAAATGAGCTTACAAGTAATGCGTGATTATTAATTCGTATAGGTTCCGTGAAGAGGGAGTAACTTCTGTTCCGTGTGCTTCTTGGTTATTTCAGTCATTGTCTTTTGCTAAGGTACAGATATTCTGCTTCTTTAATAAGAGGCCTTCATTCTCTTATTATGATTCATATTAGGGTTCCCTATACCATTGCTATGTTCCCTTCATTCATGAACTCCGACTATTGAACCATCATGATATTGAACCTTTTGTGATTATGAACCTTTGCTTATGAACCTTTGCTTATGAACCTTGCTTATGAACCTTGCTTATGAAACAAGATATTGACCTATGCAAGTAAACTAAAAACATGATTCATGATACTTGACCTTTACCCTCAGTTTGATACTACGAGCCACTCACTAGGCATGAGGGTTTCATGTCCATGTCAGTCGATGCACCGATGGCATGACTCTAGGGTAGGAGAGTGATGACCTATCCCGTCCCTGCATGTTATGTTTATGATTCATGTTTATGTAGAGGCAGATTATGGCCACCTGGGGCGTATGGATGCATCCTAGATTTGTTATGTTCATGTTATGTTATGTTATGCATGGTGACTGATGGTGTGTGCGATACACGTCTTTCACACTCCGGGAGCTAGCTACTCCAACCCATGATTGAGGACACCCCTCATATTTACAGGATACTAAGAGGTCTCCCCTCTACATGTTTATGACTATGATTATGATTATGATTTCATGTTATGTTATGGGCTCGTAGTGGATTACTGTCCTAAACCTTTACTCTTTATACCTTTTCCTATATCTCATTCATTATGATATGCCTGTTCATTCCCATTTACTTTTGTTTCCGTTTATTATATATCTGTTCACTGGGCTTTTTAAGCTCAGCCGCACGTTTTCTTTTCATGTGCGGCAGGTTTTAGTTGGAAGCTGGGTAAGAGTGAAGAGACTTTTGGACTTAGAAGACCTTGATAGATATTCTGAAGTAGAAGTCATTAGAAGAATTGCATTTACAGGCTTATTATTTATCTTTTGTTTCCTTTGTATCCTTGTGTATTCAGTATTTCATTTGTAACCTTTGAGAATCTTTGTATTACTATTGAATGTATGTTTTGTTTGATCTGATATGAAGCCATTAATGTGATACTTCTACCCTTGCTGGGTTGGGGTGTTACATCAAGTATGGACTAATGTATGACTTTCTGAAACAACATCAATTTGAGGTAGATAAGGAAGTTGCAGCACGAGGCGGTTTCATACCAGCACCAACACCTAACTCACTTGCTCTTGTTACTCAATCCAACTTTCCACTACCAAACCAGGAATTTGGTCAAACATCTTTCCAACCAAGTTTTCATCCACAACCTTCTAACCAAATCATTCCATATAAAGCACCATCACAATACTCTGACAACCAAATGGTTCCATATAACAACTCCGATTCCATGCTGTACTCAAACGCTGATTATGATGAAGAAGAGGATGCATTCAACTCTCTTAATGAAGCATTTGGATTAATTGCTAAGGCATTTGGCAAGTTCACCAAATCCAACAATCGTCTTCGTTCATCATCCAATACCAGGAATCAAGCTGTCATTAACGATGGTAGAGTGGAAATTCAGAATCGCTCTTCGGGCAGATATGGTTCAGGAAACAGTGGAAACTATGGGTCTCAGAGGTTTCAGTCAGGAGGGAACAGGTTCAATTCTGCAGGGGGTAACAGCAACAGTATGGGAACTACTCAGAGAAGAAATCAGATGGCTGGGAATGCACAGAAAGGCATTGCAAATACTTTAATCACATGCTACAACTTTGGTGGGAATGGTCACATGGCAAATTCGTGTCCAAAGCCTCGTACTATGGGCAGTGCATATCACAAGGAAGCTCTTCTGATGGCCCTCAAGGATGAAAAAGCTGTAGGAATGTTAACTCAGAACGAGCAGAGCTTTATGGCCAATGCTGCATCTGATGATGAGATGGAAGATCTTGAAGCAAATGCTGCAGTAATGCTCATGGCAAACATGCAGGAGATGAACATGTACGAGACAGGCTCGGTTAATGATACCGATGGTCTATCTCAGGTACCTGATCCACAATGTCTTATACATGAAATTGCTTCACCATCTGCATCTTCATCTACAAATGACAATTCTGTTCAACATGATTCATCATTCTCATCTCCATCAGATGATCAAATAAACACTGTTGTATCATTTGATGATGATAAAACCGTCATTTCATTTGATGATTCTATTGACGATGACAGTTATGATCATCTTGAACAAAATGATCCTTTGCCTGATCAAGATTCAGAGCTTCAGGCCTTGTTAATGACCACCCAATCACAAATTGAAAAATGCAATGAAATCAATAAAAATCTGAAAGAAAAAATTGCATTGTTAACAAAGGACAATGAGTGCTATAAACTACAACTTTCAGGATATCAAAAACAAGAAAAACGTGAAAAAGGTTTTGAGATTGCTTTCCAAAAAGAGTAGGTCAAAGTTCAAAATTTAGAAAATCAAGTTCGTGAGCTAACCATTTCTAAGGCTGAGCTCCTCTCTCAAAAAGAAAAGGATCAATTTGAATTCAAAAAACAAATTAATACTTTAAATTCTGAGCTGTTAAAAACTCAATCTGAGCTTTCAACATCTCAAAATAATCTTCTTGAAGAAAAGCAAGCCTCAAGTAAACGCGTCAACTCATATCTTGAAGAAATTGTCACTTTGGAATCCAAACTTAAAGAGTTTCAAACTATTGTATACAAGAATGGTGAATGAATAACTCAAATTCAAAGGCTATCGGTAAAACCAGTTCCGAAAGGATTTGGATTTGCTATTGGCAGTGACCAACCACGTTTTCTTTCTAAAGCACTCAGCAAAAATCCCAAGTTATACAATGCAGAATTATTACTTGATGATAACTTTCAAAGAGTTGTTGTGCTTAGTAATGATGAAGAACTTGCACATCTTGAACGTCAAAAAGAACTTGAGAGTCGACCAAAAACAGAAAAAGATTTTTCCAGAGTTCATCATGATTATAATGCAAGACGTCATATCACATTTGTCCCCTCAAAGGACGAACCAAAACAAACGTTTGTTAACACAAACATACATGCTTCTCCTACAATACTTCCTGTTTCCAAAACTGTTGCACAAATCAAGGATTCTTTGACTAAGGATGATGTTGATCCAAAATTACCAGAAAGTAAATTATTTCGATATTTTGATACAATTATGGAAGACATATTTCTTTTGGAAAATGAAATTGAGTTTAGTTCTCAAATCGAAGTCTCTACTTTTCTTTCCCCAGTCGCGAAAGAAAAGCGAGATATTCTTCAAAAGAAAATTCTGCCTCATGTCAAACATCTAAAGAAATGTGCAACACAATGGGAACAAGAATTATTCACGGAAGTTGCATCTATGAAGGGCATTTTCAAAGAACAGGACGACAAACTTCAAAGACAAAAACATCAAAAGAAAACTTTGAAAAACGAGAATGATCGACTCTTAGAAAAAGTTCTGTGTTATGACGTTGTTTCTGTGATAATGAATTCGCTTTATGAGTCATGCAATGAGTTACTTGTGAATGATCATGCTGTAAATGTTGAGATGTTGCAAATGGAGATAGAAAATTTGGTAAAGGAGAATGAGGATCTTCGACAAATCAACAATGATGTGGAAAACAAAGTTTTTAATCTTCAAAAAAGGCTTGATTGGTGTCAAAATCAAAGTGCTGAATTTGAACTAAAATTTCAAAATCTCATAGGATCTTTATCATTTCAAAACAGTCATGTTCCTGACAGTAATAAGGAAACAAAGGCTTTCTTAAGGCTTAAACTGATTAAATATGAAAAGGATCTGGATGAAATTATTCAAAACAGAAATGACACAGTTCGCCTCAACAGAAAATTAGATTCAAAAAATCAAGAATACCAACACATCATTGTTGATCTGAAGAAGAAAATCAGAGTTTTAGACAACGGCAAAGCAAAAGTTCATAAGATTGCCCCAGGGATGTATGTAGTAGACAAAGCAATTACCCAAGCATCAGACTCAACCACTAATGCAAACACTTCTACTTCCACAGGACTAGAGACTATATCTAAGGCTAGCAGTTCCAAGACTCCCAAGAAACAACAGAAGCGTAGAGTTAGGAAGTCTAGGAATGGATCATCTAAGTCTTCAGAAGTTAAAGCAAGTAGTTTGATTAACACACATGTAATGTCAGGAATAGAATCAATCTTATCTAAAGTCCAATTCTAGGAATGATGTAACAGATGTTGAATCTATGAATGTTAATGATGATGTTATGATTGATGCTAGTTGTATTGTTTGTCGTGCTAGTATATTATTTGGTGATCATCAAAACTGCATTGCTAAAACTCTGTTGAAACAGAAAAAGAAACGAACTAGTGGCTCTTCCTCTAGGCTCAAAACTGTTGCCAAGTCCATTTTAGGGAAACCACCACTAGTTGTTTCTGAGCAAACCATTGAAACACCCATAGCCAAACCTAAGACAACCAAATCACCTAGTGCATTCATTAGGAAAAAGGCTGAGACTAGTTGGACATGGCAACGTTGGTTACAAAACACAGCAAGCTTTAAATGGGTCCCTAAGATAATTAAATCTTGTGTTTCTAACCCAACGGGTCCAACCGTTATCAATTATCCACCTGTTTCCAATATTTGTGATGCAGGTGATTCAAATTGTCCTCTGGATTGTTGATAGCGGGTGTTCCCGACACATGACCGGCAACCTCAAGCTTCTCACAAACTTTATCGCAAAGTTCATCGGAATGGTCAGGTTCGGGAATGATCAATTCGCAGCAATAATGGGCTATGGAGATTATGTTAATGGGAACATCAAGATCAGTCGTGTATACTATGTTATAAACTTGATCTTATGGCATAAAAGATTGTCTCATCTCAATTTCAAAACCATGACTGACATTGCAAGGAATAAATTGGTTGACGGATCACCATGCTCACTTTCCTCCCAAAACAGAACACAGCACAGATCATGTCCTCCAGCTGCTACATATGGATTTGTGTGGTCCAATGCGGGTTCAAACTATAAACGGGAAAAGGTACATTTTGGTAATAGTTTATGACTACTCACGATGGACATGGGTCTACTTTCTTCGGACAAAAGATCAAGTTCCTTCAATGGTCATCACGTTTCTCACAAAGATTCAAGTTCAAGTCCGTAACACCGTCAGGATTATTTGAACAGACAATGGCACTGAATTTAAGAATCAAACCCTTCGGGAATACACTGAGAAGCATAGGATTGTTCATCAATATTCAATTGCTCGCACTCCCGAACAGAATAGTGTAGTTGAAAGATGAAACCGTATGCTTGTGGAAGCAGCTAGAACAATGTTGATCAATGCCCAATTACCAGATTACCTCTGGGCTGAAGTTGTTAATACTGCATGTTATACCCAGAACCGCGGCATGATCAACAGACGACACAACAAAACTCCATATGAGCTTATTCAAGGCAGAAAACCAAACATCAACTACTTTCATGTTTTAGGAGCACTGTGTTACCCGAAAAATGATAGAGATGATCTTGGTAAATTAAAGGCTAAATCGGACATTGGGATATTCGTTGGCTACTGTGAGAATTCTAAGGGATATAGAATTTGGAATCGTCGGACCGGGGAAATTCAAGAGACTATACACGCCAATTTTGATGAACTCACGGAGATGGCTTCTGAGCAAGACCGCTTAGAGCCCGAACATAACCGTCTAAACTTCCCTAAATCTTCGGCTGCACCTTTACCTTTTAACAGGAAAGATCTGGAAGATTTGTTTGCACCAATGTTTGATGAAGTTTGGGTTAGTAGTGCATCAGATGCTTCCACCAGTTCCGCTGCTCAACATGTCTCAAATCAAGCACCTGATCAATCTGCAACTACTACTACAGTAGTTGACAACAATGCACCTCAACCTGAACCCTCATCACCCATGGTTCAAACACCTCCACCTGCAGTTGAAGATTCTTCCCCCACTTCTAACCAAGTTCCCACACCTTCAGATTATGACGGGAATGCATTCTTCAATCCATTTGCTCCACCACCAACCATTCCAGAAACAGGAGAATCATCCTCGAGCAATATGGACCCGTCATATCACCATAACAACATTCAACATTTTCCATCCACCTACAAATGGACAAGAGATCATCCCTTGGTAAATATAATTGGAAATCCTGACAATCCAGTCATGACACGACAAAAACTTCACTCAGATAGTGAACACTGCATGTATGCACTCACTGTCTGTCAATCTGAACCTAAAAACATCAAAGAAGCCCTTACTTATGACAACTGGATTGAATCCATGCAAGAAGAGCTGGAACAATTCAAACGTTTGGAAGTTTGGGAATTAGTTGAAAGACCAGATGGAGTTTATGTTGTTGGATTGAAATGGATTTGGAAGAATAAGCTGGATGCAGATGGTACAGTAATTCGTAACAAGTCCCGACTGGTAGCAAAAGGGTATAGCCAAGAAGAGGGTATTGACTTCGAGGAATCGTTTGCTCCAGTGGCTCGGATTGAGGCAGTTCGAATGTTTCTGGCATATGCAGCCCACAAGAACATCACAGTCTATCAGATGGATGTGAAGATAGCATTTCTCAATGGACAACTCCGAGAAGAGGTGTACGTGTCACAACCAGAAGGCTTCGTGGACCCAGATCATCCTAACCATGTATATCGGCTTAAGAAAGCCCTATACGGTCTTAAACAAGCCCCGAGGGCGTGGTACGATAAACTGTCTACATTTCTCCTTGCTAATCATTTTACCATAGGAACTGTTGACCCGACTTTATTTATACAAACACACGGGGAAGACATTCTCATTGTTCAAATTTATGTGGATGATATTATTTTTGGTTCAACCAATAAAAAAATATTCAAACGCTTTTTCTAAACTGATGAAACAAAACTTTGAGATGTCTATGATGGGTGAACTTAAATTCTTTCTAGGATTGCAAGTTCATTAGTCACCCCGTGGTATATTTCTAAGTCAATCAAAATATGCTCAGGAAATCCTAAAAAAGCATGGTATGACCAGCTGTGACACCTATAACACCCCAATGTCCTCCTCATCCCCGAAGCTAGATGCTGACATACATGGGACACCCATTGATCCTACGAAGTATCGTAGTATGATTGGGTCAATCATGTATCTTACAGCTAGCAGACCGGATATTGTATTTGCCACATATCTTTGCTCCCGATATCAGTCCTAGACCGACTGAACGGCATTTGTCAGCCGTTAAAAGAATCCTTAGATACATAAAGGGAACCATTAATTTGGGGATCCGGTATCCAAAGGATTCTGGGTTTGAACTTGTTGCATTTTCAGACGCTGACCATGCAGGGTGCTTAGACACACGCAAAAGTACATCAGGGGGAGTACAATTCTTGGGTGACAAGCTCGTCTCTTGGCAATCAAAGAAACAAGACTGCACCTCACTGTCGTCAACAGAATCTGAATATGTGGCCATGTCTGCCTGCTGTGCTCAAGTCATCTGGATGCGATCACAACTGATGGACTACGGATACGTATTCAACAAGATTCCTATGTACTGTGATTCCAAGAGTGCCATCGCTATTTCATGCAACACCGTGCAGCATTCCAAATCAAAGCATATTGATCTCCGGTACCATTTCATCAAGGAACACGTGGAAAAGGATACTGTTGAATTGTATTTTGTGGGAACTGAACACCAACTGGCGGATCTGTTCACAAAAGCCTTGCCTCATGCAAGATTTGTGGATCTGGTTCACCGGATTGGTATGCGATGTTTGACTCCAAATGATTTGGAAAACTTTCTCAAAAACAATTAAATGAGTCAAACATCTAAACTATCTTTGTAAATATATATTAAAAAAAATGCAAGTACAAACCCTTATCCAACACGTTGTTCATTTTAAAATGTCACAAATTATTTTTGAGCACGTGTTGAGGGGGAGACATAATCTTTTCCAAAATTTTAAACTTGTACTTGCATACTTTCAGAAATTTGTTGCTTCACAAAGTTTTTGGTGATAAGATCTCAAGATGAAAAAGTTGTGTGCCTTAAATGTAAAAATGTGAGACTTAGAGTTAGTATGATGGTGGTTTAGGACTTAGTATTCAAAGTCGTTAAGGTTAGGGGACTAAAGTTGTTTAGATTGCAAAGTTAAATAATAGATATAAAAAGTCAAAAATTATTCAACCGCAGTTATTGCTTCAACTGTTTTTCACCTACCATATTAAATACTACCACCCACCATCATCTACGGCTGTCCTTCGATCTGTAAATCTACTCACGATCATAAAATTTTGTGAGTAATTTTGTGCTTAACATGTCAATATAACAGATGGTTTTTAATTTTATCATGATCCAACGGTTAAAATTATCGCAATTGTGAATTTGAGTTCTAGGGTTTGCGTAAAAATTGGGGATCTTTGAATGAGAATGTTTTAGTTGAGAAAAATTGTACAATAATGCTTAAATATTGATAATAAACCTAGATTGTATGCTTAATTACTCCCAGAAACTTCAAATCGTTAGAATCAAGTTTTAGGGTTTAAGCGACAAATTTGGGGAAATCCGTATATAAGTGTTATTGTGTAATTTGTATGTTGGGATGTTGTTGTTTTGAGCTTAATTGAATATTTGCATGCTTAGATTGTGCCCAGAAACATGTTGAGTGAATTAATTGAGTTTAAGGGTTTATGAAGAACAACGAACACTAGCAGGTTGATTATTGAGTGTTTATGGATGAATATTGTTATAACTTGGTCAGATTGTTTAGAATAGTCATTAAAACTGATTTAGATAATCTGTGGTTGTAAAATCTAAGTTATAATGAATTTTGATAAAAATCTACGTGGTTGTTCATCTTCAAAGTTATCGAAAACTCTTGTATGAGAGTTTATCGAGATTGCCAAAATTATCGCGATTGGATAATTATCGCTATTGCATAATTATCGCTATTGCATAATTATCGCTAATGGATAATTATCGCAATTGCATAATTATCGCAATTGCCATAATTATCGCAATTGTGATATTTTATAGAATTTGATTTATTTCCTTAGATATATCTTTTATACTTATCGAAATGAATCAAATTTTATAGAAATTGGTAATTTCTTGATAAATTCTTTGATCAAGCATGTAACAATCAATCATAAATGCAAATGGATGCCATGTGTTGTATCTAGTTTTAACATATGCTAACAATCATGTATATTGCATATTTGTACTTGATTGTTGCTTCTGATAACCTCAAATGGCTGCACCAGAACAACAACCTCTTCCAACACTCACTAAAGCAGAAGTTTTTCCTCATGGGTATTCTTTGGAGATTAGGAAAAACAATGCACGAGTAGAGCTTGATAAGATAAAGTGCTCTGACCCAAGCTGCCAGATAGGTGTGGAAATTCTCAAAGCTCATAAGTGCATAAACCTTCTTGACAGCTCTGACACCATTCCAGAACTGTACATACAACAATTCTGGGATACTTTCACACTGAGCAGTGATGATAAGTACTTCACAATCCAACTGGATCGTAAAAGGATCAGAGTCACACCTAATCATCTCCGCAAAGCCTTAGACCTTCCAGATGCACCTGAACCTTCCTACCAATTCTACCCGACACCATCAGAATCTGAAATCATGCAATTCCTTGTAGACATTGGTTATGATGTTCAACCCGACACCCCATTAACCAAGATCTCTAAAGTCAATGCTAAATACATACCTCAGCCATGGAGAACTATCTTCTACATTATAACCCGTTCAATATCCGGTAGAGATAGTGGCTTTGAGCACCCAAGACTAAGTCATCTTCAAGTCTTCTGGGGGTTCGTGAACCAGGAAAAGATTGACTTTGCAGCTCTTATCTGGGAAGATATACTATTTCAGATGCGAAAAGCTTTCAAACAAATCCCTTTTGTCCATTATACCAAAGTTCTCATAAGTTATCTGCTAGACTTACATAAGGACATTGATCGACGACCTACCAATCGAGAGGTTCATCCATACATGCTGGATAAAACTTTCCGCAAAGTCTACTTTCCCAAAGGGAGCACGCACAAACAAGGGACAAGACTGCCAGAGTTTCTAATGACCGATAAAATAAAAGAAACTCCTGCATATCTTGCATATGATAAGGCATTCCATGAACGTCGAGTGGGACTTTCTAATTTGGTTGAAGGGTCAGGATCTACAAAGACCCGTTCTCGAAGCAGGTCTAAGACTGGCAGTGCATCAAGTACCTTACTACCAAGGAAACCACATCCAAGTTCTCACAAGAGAACTGTACCTAGTAAACCCCAACCAAAGTCTAAACCATCTGGGATTATTGATGAAGATTCTGACTCTGAATCATCTGAATCAGAAGAGGAGACTCCTGTTGTTATGACTGTTGAAGAAGCTGAACTTCAAAATCAGATCAACTTTGAAAATGCACAAAAGATGAGTCTAAAGTCAACTAAGGAGGATGAAGAAAGAAGGGCAAAATTGGCTGTTGAAAAACAAAGAGAGTATGAAATGAAGCAAGGAGCAGGAGGATCAGGCACCGCTCAAGAAGCAGCTTCGATTCACACTAATCCGGTTAATCAACCCGGAGGATCTGGAGTTGCTACATCTACGATTCAGCCTGATACGGTTATTCAACCCGATAAGGCTGAATCTGTCATTCCTCAGCAACCAAGTTCGGTTAATCAACCCGACTTGGAAGGACAAGCTCAGAATGAGAAGGAGATTGATCAGGAGAGCAATATAGTCTTAACTGACAAGGAAATCTCAGACTCCATGTTTGATGATGATCAGGGGGGAACAACTCCATCAGGACAATATGGACTAGAATTCTGAAGATGAAAAGGAAATTCTTGGCAATAAGAAAACTGAAGCTGCTAAGGAACTTGAGGAAGCTATGGCAAGACAAGAGGAATTAGAAAGGAAACTTAAGGAAGATGCTCAAGCTGACTTGGAAGCTGATAGCTACATCCGTTCTCCATCAGTTCCTCCACCCGAACTTGCTTTGGTTGTTCATAACCCTCAACAGGAGCAGAAATCACCACCAGTTCAACCTTCACCTGTATCATCACCCAAACCGAATAAACCTCCTGAATCACCTCCTCACACTCCAACACCTCCTTCTTCCCCTCCAAAGGACTCAGCACCTAACTCTGAAGAACCAATTCCCTCACTTACTCCATCACCGAAGAAATCACCATCACCTAAAGAGAAAGCAACAGTTTCTGATCACATCAAATCGGCCTTGAAAGGTAAGCATGTGAAAAGAATTGTCCATGTTACCAAAGTGGAAGTTGTATCTCCTGCTGCAAGAAAACTTAAGAAAGCAGTAAAGCATGCACAAGTCAAGAAGGACAAACAAACAAGTGTAAAAATGGCTGAGATGGAAAACTTAGTCAAGAACTTATCTCAACAAGTGGAAGAGATGCAACAAACTAAGCTAAAGATGGATGAGTTTCTTGAATCTGATATTGATGCAAAAATGAAAGCAAATACAAGGCATTACATCAAGAAGTACATTCCTGATCTTCAAAAAATCATTGAAGATTATGTTGATTCTACATTTGAAGAAAAGCTCAAAGCTTTAAAGATTCAGCAACAACAACTTCTGGAATATTCTGTTGAAGATCTTCAAGATGCTCTCCACACCAAGTTGCTTTTAAAATATTCTCTCAATTACACTGAACTGTCCATCTTGAATGATATTCGAGAAAATATGGAATCTTGTAAGGTTCAGCAGATAAGGACAAAAGGAAACGTGATGATGATGAACAAGATCCAGACCCTGCTACTAAGAAACAAAAGATTGGTAGCGGATCTAGAATTCACATAGCTGAGCCTACAGGAACCACAACTTCTTCTCCACCTCAACCAAATCCTGAATCTGGTCCTACAGCAATAGAACATCATTTTGAGCATATTCATGAAGAAAATGTGGAATTTCAAACACAAAAAGATCAACCACAATCACCACCACCATCTCCACCAAAGTCTAAACCTTTCAAATCAAAGCCATCTAGCAGCAAGAAATCTTCTCAAAAACCAGCTGTTGTCACATGGCTTGATGATGATGAAGATGTGAACGGCAATGAATGGTTTGATCAACTTGCCAGTGCTCAGATCCAAGACGACGAAGCTTCTAAAGTTGAAGACAGTACGTTTGAATTTACACACAAAATCAAACATACTCTAAATGTGAAGAAAATGACAAAGAGAGAACTTTGTAGGATCAAAAATGATGCCTTTACTCTTCTTAAAGACAAATCTGCAAATGCGGCTGAGCTGGAGTATCACCTTGAAAACATTGCTCGTGCAATGTCAAGTGAGTTTGACTGGGCGAATCCAGACATACTCAGGGTGGGTGGCCATGACAACAAAAACCGTTCATACATCACAGACTGGACTAAGCCACTACCCGTGATCAGAAAACCTCATGGCACCTCAGAAATCCCCTTCCAGTTCTTTTTCAACAAAGATCTTGAACTACTCATGCATGGAGCATCAAGCAAAACGAAGTATGCAACTTTTATTACCTTCACTCCTGCAGCAAGTTACCAAAATCCTGCCATTGAGGAAGCTGCAATTCACCAAAAGATTTTCATCAAACAACAAGTGATCTATGATCGTGATGCTAAATTGGGAATTCATCACTGGTATGACAAAAGGAAGACCTGGTACAAGTATAAACTCAGCCAAAAGTCTCCTGAACAAGTCTACAGTGACCTCAGGATCATGGCAGTGATTAGTGTTTCAGGATCGAAGAAGTATGATTACACATTCCTATCTGCGATCACCGTCAGACGACATGACAACCAGATCTACTCGTTCTCAGAAGCAGATTTTCCTGACTTGAGTCTCAATGATATTGAAGACTTATACCTCATCAAAATACAAGGAAAACTGCAACATCTCTCTACCGATCTTCAGTATGCTTTTAGTGCAGCTATCTGCCACTTCATCCGAAGAACGATTATCAAAGAACGAGTAGAAGATCTTCAGTTAGGAGTGGAAAGTTATCAGCAGAATTTGAATCTCGTTGAGCCCATAATGTTCTTGGAAAACAACCGTGATGCTCAATATACCATGAAGAAATACCTAGTCTTTGGGTTCGTCTGCAGAAGTGCAACACACACAAACCATTTCATGTCATTTCACGAGATTCATAAATTCTGTGACGATACGCTGAAAAACGTTAGAGATGGGTTAGTTCTTCGAGTTCGAGATCATGAGTTGAAAAAGTCAACAAGGTGGACACATAATGAGCTCAAACAAGTGATGCAGTTCATCTTGAAGATTGAAAGAAGGTTGTACCGGAGGGATCAGATTCAGAGACTAGAGAGTTATGTAGGCGGTCTTCCACCATTTCCTATCAGACTATATCAAAGGACGGACCCAGAATTCACCAAGTTTAACAAAGGAGGTTGATGTGAGCGTTTGAATTCATTGTTCATAAATCTTTTTCATTATTCTTACCATATGGCCTGTGACATTACGGCTTGTGCACACATAACAGTGTAGAACCCGGACCCCAAAGAAAGGACCCTGAGGTACGCTTCAGTGCCTCAATCCTGAACAAGGAGCGAAAGCTTCTTACTTATGAGCAGAATTAAAACCAGAATGTTTTCTAAAGTTTTTTCAAACATTCTGCTCATAAGGACAAGTATTCCCTTGTCAACGGGGAGTATTTGAAAAATAATCTTTGTTCATAAATACAAATGTTCTTGAAATTCTTCCCTAAAACTCAAAAACAGCATATTTTAATCATAAAGTTTTTCAAAAACATCATGAGTATGCTATTTTTGAGGGGGAGAAGTAAAAGATGATTAAAATATGGTGTCTCATTGCTGGAATCTCACAAGTGCTCATACTCATAATTGACCCTCGAATTGACGGTAGGAAAAGTCAGTAGTCGAAAGGACATGTCCCGGACGGGTAATAATTTCAAGCCAGTTTATCTGGTGATGTAAGCGTGTCTCGCAAAGGACGTGTCTGAGTAGAATGTACCGATTTCGAGCAATAATCTTTGAATCTGATCTGGACGGGTAATAATTTCAAGCCAGTTTAACTGGTGATGTAAGCGTGTCTCGCGACGATCAGGCTCATTGAAAGTCAATCAATTCAAAAGTGCCAACTCTTTCCGGCATGTGCAAATTTCAAATTTATTACTTATGCACACATGTTAAGGGGGAGTATTTCTGAAAATCATCAAACTCTCAAGGTGTCAACAAAATGTCTTTACAATTATCGACACTTTGAGAGATTTTCAAAGGTTTTGGTAAATGGCATCATTAGGATAGTCATGGAGTTATAAGGTGACTAAGGTTAGGGAAAACCGTCCTATGATCCGCCAGAGCCGGAGGGATCTACCCAAGGACAATACCAATAGTTTAGAACTAGAAAGTCCTAGGTAGGATATTACACATGAGAAAATGAATGCACGGAGAAAGAAGAGGTTGAAGAATGAAAAAGAAAAGCAAAGAAAAGGGTGAAAAGAAATAGCCCTCCATTTGTTCAACCTTAGGGCAGACACTGGGTTCAATTCATAATCTACTGGTTGATGAGCATCACCGGTATTGAAGACCAAAGACATCATGGACCCAGTGACGCACTGCACTAAACCTTCTAAGCCACTCAAGTGTCTCTCAAAAGACATTTGTTTCATTCACACGGAGAACCCTTCATAATCTATTGACCTCTCATTATGAGAGTGTTGATATTGAAAAGGAGGCAATCTGCTCCACGCCTCCGACGACCAAACAATTGTGCACTAATTGAGTCTAGAGCCATGAGATTCATCAAAGATCTCTTAGGTACACTTAGAATTACTCTGGTGTTCTACATCATGGGCATCAGGTGTAAATTAGGAAAGTGTCCTTCGCAGATCTTAGCAATCTGCCAAGAACATTCATGAGAGAAGTCACAATTGTGACTATCAATGATTGAATGGAAATCCTGCCAGGGTCAACATCAAACAGCCCTGACAGCAGGTCACTTCGGTAACTCCTTGTGGGTTACGCTTAGTGTTTGCTCCAAACGGTCTACAGTCGTGAAGTGATCTCCAGCGACTCACTGAATCGTGGGTGCACTTTGGTGTGTCCGTGTTATCCCTTTCGGGAGAATCCGGTTCAGAACGGCCTGGGTTAGGATTTAAGAAAGTCTTCACACTATGCTGTTGACAATCTCAAGTCTGAGCCTGTAAGTACCGGTTGGTTCGTGATGATGCTGCTGCTGCTACTGAGGATCTGGAGTTCAACCATCAAGACTCCATCATGTTCATATCTTGAAGAAATGTTCTCTCAAAGACTCAGTAACAACAAAAGTTCAACATATGATATAGTAAAGTCAAAAGTTCAAGCATCTCAACCTTTCTCAAGTTTAAGATTGAAAAGAGAGAACATGTTGCAGAAGAAACAAGTCAAAGACATATGAGCATGATGGAGAAGACTAGAAGACATTGGAGATTGGCAGATCGAGACAACATCATATCATCTTAGAACAAGGACAAAGAAACAAAGATTATAAAGACGTCGGAAGCCAAAGAAGCAAAGAAGACGTCAAGCAACATTGATGATCAAGACTTAGGGGGAGATTTTTAGGAACACGTTTTAATATATTTCAAGTCTTGTTCATTAGCGATAAATGTTGCTTAAATAGGGCTTTATATTTGCAATATAGGTGCGGTCCATTAGAATCCCATGGACCGCCCAATCATGTATTTATTCTTCTAGAAACATTAGTGTATGAGTTTCCCTAATCCCTTGCCTATAAATAGAAGGGTAGGGAGCTCATTTTAAGTGTTCGTTATTCATGTATGGTGCGAAAGCCTTGTCCTTATATTGTATGAATTGAATTACCATTCCAAATCTCTCTTCTCTTCTTCTTATCTTATTCTCTTCTTCTCTTATTTGCTTATTTCCTTAATCGTAGCTTATTAGATTACTAGTAGTACGTATTTAAACTTTGTTATACGTGGGTGTGTTTGAGATATACACGACCTACAGTTTATCACATTGAAGACAATGCTTAACTTAAGTGTGGGGGGGGGGTGAATAGGAAAATAAGAGTAGATTGTAAATTTTGAGCTAAATTTCAAATTTTGTTTGCCCTTGTTATCTAGTTATTTGTCATTTTAAGGTTTATATATTAAAATAACTGGATCTATCCACTGGTAAAACTTGTAATTTTTAAAAAATTGAGATGTGTCCCGATTAATATTGCAATCCATTTTGGGATCGATAACATTAGCTAGCACATATTATAGCCCTTTCCACTATAATGTGAGGATTTAAGCCTGTTTCGTATCTAGCATACATCTTTTATGCTTTGAATCTTTTTGCTATGAGTGTGCCGGTGATTTTATTTATTCTAGAACTTGTGCTTGTAAATCATTACGAGACCGTTGTGAGATCACTTTTCATTTGTGATATAAGTATATATGCGTGATAAGAGGCAATCTTAGGATTTAACCCAAATAAGCCTTCCGTATTGATATTTAGCTAGTTACACTGACTAGTTAACCACCAATATAAACCCTTTTGTTAGCGTTTATCTTTAACGCTAGATACTCCTAGTTACACCCTCTGAGCCTATCTTTTTCTTTTGATAAAATCCAGAAAAATACAAAAAGATTTTACACTTTAACCTAGCCTTACCCTTAGTCAAGTCTTGGTTGGTTGCTAGCTATTTGGCAAGATGGATGTTATGTGGGAAATCATGAAAGTACGAAGAAAGTTGCAAACTCCAAAAGTAGTTATCCTAGTGAAGTCATCGCAACTATAAGATGACAAGTTTTTATGTTAAAAAAAAAAAAAAAAAAAAAAAAAAAAAAAAAAAGGAAAACAAGTCATCGCAACTATAAGGTGACAAGAATAGCCAATGAGCTATGTAATAATGTATAGTGCAATCAAGTATGGAGTTTTTCAAGAATGCATGATAGCGGTTCGAAATAGCTAGTAACATCTGGGCAATAGACTTTGACTACTTTGTATATTCATTATTGTCAACCCTTTCTAAAACATATCCCATGTCTTATCCTACCCTTTTGAATTTGTGAAATTATCAAGTGTATGGACATGTAGTGACCATCCGATTTCTTGAGGAATTAGATAACGTTGCTAGCGATCTAGTGTGTATTTTGGTGACCATCCGTTATGTGAATAGCGCGCTAGCGATCCAAGATATGCCCTAGTGACCATCCGTTATTTGGTAATGCGAGAATTCGTTGTTAGCGATCTATTATGTTTTGCATAAGACAGTTGCACATAAGTCTAATTCAACCCTTGAAGCCTTTAAACCTGAATAAAATCCCTCTTTTATATCTATACTTGGTGCTCACGCCATTTCGGTGTAGTTTTGTTTCTCGTACAAGCCTATGGTAATATTTAAATCATGACTGAGCAAATGAGTGTGATTCTTCTTATACTCCACCAACCATACAAATGAGTGTTTTGAGTGAATTATATTTCATTTCCCTTTCATGAGGTGTTTAGTAATGTGTATCAAGCAAGAAAATCATTTGGGTATTGTCAAACATCTCGATGCTTCAACCATAAAAGCTTAAAATGATGAATCTAACTTGTACTTGTGCTTGATAGATTTGCATCACATCTTCGTAATCATACTCGTGTACCATGTGGATAATTGTTTTTTTTTTCTAGATTTGCTTGAGGGCAAGCAAAGTTTAAGTGTGGGGGAATATGATAACGCTCAAATTGTGCATGTTTTTAGTAGCATTATTCGTGTTTTTATATATGTTATTTGGTTATATTTATATGCTTTTGTTACTAAATCATACCAAAGCGTGTTTGCAAAGTATATGTAGCCAAAAATAGGAAAAACAAGAAAAAGATGAGAAAAATGAGGAAGAAGGAAATATTTATGACAGTGCAAAGATTTTCTTGTCAAGATCCAATCAAAAAGGCATTTCAAAGAATAAAGATCCAAGTATTCAAGTTGACAAGCCCCAAGATAAAGAAAAGATCAAGTTTGGAATGAAGAACTAAGAACCAAAAGGAAGGAACAAGGCCAAACAACAAAAGTTCACAAAAAGAGAAAACAGCAGTGCTCCATCCGATCGGAGGCTGCCCACAACCGATTCGGATGGAGGCTAATTCTGAAGACCAACCGATCGGTTGGAGGAAATACCGATCGGCTGGATGTTGTCTAATTTTCTAAAACTTCATCATTAAGAGTCCTATCCTTAGGTGCACGATTCCAAAACCTTCTATTGAGCATTCTAGACTATTTTATCTGCTTGGAGGCCAAGTTGAACCATTAATAACCCTAGGCTTGAGAATAGTATAAATAGAACCATTTGTGAGGAGTTTTACACACACCTTTTCAACAATCCTCATACCAACTCTCATACAATCATCAAGATACTCTCTCAAAAGTCCAAATTCGTCCTTAGAAGTTCAGGAAGCTTTGGAGGTTCAAGAAGTCAACATTTGGAGGTCAAAACATCAAGAAGTCAACACCAATACTTTGGGTATCATTACCTTATCATTTGTAATCTATTTCCAATCATTGTAAGACTTTCAATTATGGTTTCTAATGTTCAAAGTTTTGAGATTATGTTCATGTTTGCTATGAGTGGCTAGTGCCTTTGTGCACTTGCTTAGATGATGTGTATTGCTTATTGATTTGCGTATGATTGTGATAACATGTTTTAATTCAATTTCAAGTTGATTCTATGATCCAATTGTGATTAAGTTTCGTAGTGACATTTGTTGATCAAGTTTAACTAGTTGCTAATAATTTTAAGGGTCGAAAGAACTATTGTATTCAACTAGTTATAATCATTTGTCTATGAATGATTGTTTTTACCCATTATTCTTGATTAAACAAAGAAAGTTAATTATGGTTGTAATAAGAATGCTTTTGTCTATCAAAACAGGATTGATTGTAAACCATTTCAAGGGTCGAAAGATTAATAGTTTACTATCAATTGTGACCTTTTGTCTATGATCGGTTACCTTTTGTAATGACCATTTCCTAAGCTTATTTGATAATACAAAAGAATATTTTTGTGTTTATGGTACACCAACTTATGAACCTTGAATTGATTGTGTTAAACTTAATGCTTGTTTTTATGAACTAAAATCTTGACGAAGGTTTAATTTTTAGAAACAATAGATTAGTTCACCAAACTAATTATCATAACCAACATGTTATCCTAAGTTATCACAATCATGCTCTTCAAGAGTAGTATATTAGTCTAAGCAAGTGTAGTTTTTAATCATTTGAATTATTATATTTACATCATTGCTTGTTTAAGAGATTAACTTCTAGTAGCTTACAATTCGATTCACTACACAAATCCTGAACTCCCGACTTACCATCATAATCTTGCTATAACGGACGAGTTCACTTGCTCGTATGTGTTGTTTCTAGATTCGGTAATTCGACCCTTATAAATTTAAAACTTGTACTCACACACGACACATCAAACACCTTTACCAATGAACACACCACATCAACCATCATCATCCACACACAACTACATGCAACAACAATACATTCCACAACAAACTACTGTCATCCCACAACAACAATTCTACCCATAACAACAACATGTTATTCCACAACAACAATACCCACAATTCCAAGAACCATAGTTCACTGACAATGATGAATCTACTGCTGCTTTGACACAAGCATTTGCTTATTTGAAAAAGGCATTCCAAGAACGCTATTCTACACCAACAAACAACAACCAAAGGATTTCATCGAACACTCGCAATAAGCAGATTGCTCAACCGAGTTTCAATATGGGTCATGGAGGAGAAATGGTTGGAGTTATTGGGAATCAGCAGGGATATGCTACTGGATTTCACATGGGTAATCAGAATAAGTAGAATGCAGGACAATATGCAGGGAATCAGTTTGGTCAGTATGCAGGGAATCAGATGGGTCAGTTTGTTGGAAATCAGAGGGGTCAGAATGTTGGGCATCAGACAGTGGGTAATCAGATTAGGAATGTGGCAGCTCTAGTTGTTGGGAATTATGGAAATGTGAATCAGGGTAATCCGATGAAGTGCTTTAACTGTCAAGGTGTAGGTCATATTGCAAGGAACTGTCCTACTAAGCCAAGAAAGAAGGATATTGTGTATCTGCAGAAAGCGTTGTTGTTGGCATAGAAGGAAGATGCAGGGTTTCAATTGAACGCCGAGGAAAATGATTTTATGGCTCTCATGGATGAAATGGAAGATCGAGAGGATATCAATGCAAACTCCATCTTTATGGCAAATCTTCAGGAGGCTAAGTATGCGACAGATTCTGACACACCTCTTGTTTATGACACCAGTGCACTCTCTGAGGTACCAACCTTCAATACATGCCACTATAATGATATATTTGATATGTCTCCTCATGAGCAACAACATTCTGAGACTCCAACACCCACTTATGATACATACCTGGATACGCCGAGTAGTAGCAATATTAATTCAGCAACTCTAGATATGAATCATAGTGGAGGCTCAGTTTCACAGCATGCTGCGAATGATGAGGAAACACGTGCTCTATTTGAATCATTATTGAACAATTGTAGTATTGAAATTGAGAAAGTGAAAAAGGTCAATCTTGATGTTAAGGCCGCGAATGAGAAATTGACCGCTGAGCTTGAGAGATACAAGGAAAATGAAAAAAGTTTTCAAATTGATATAAAACGCGAGTCAGAATTTGAAATTGGCTATAAGAAGTTACTTGTTAAAGATAGGCAATTGCAAACCAAATTTGATGATCTTCATATTAGTTCAATAAAAACCATCAACTCTTTAAAACAAGAAATTTCTGAACTAACAAACCAACTTTCAAAACTAAAAATAGCTTATACCAATCTTGAAAAAGAATGGAATGAGTTGAAAAAGGACTTTGCAAAGAAAGAAGATAAACTTTTGGATGAAATCATAGAGTCAGAACATATGATCGAAAAACTAGAAAACTTACTGGTTAAAACGGGTCATTCAAGTCAAAAAATTCATATGATTACTAGTCAAACTGATCCAATTTACCATACAAAACAAAAAATGGCTCTATGGAACAAAACTACTTGCAATCTCAAGAATGCTCAGAAAGAACAGAATGGTTTGTACAATGGAAATGCTATATATACAAAACATGATCCTCCTATTGTTCATGATTACGTGGAAACAATAGAACTTGCTGAAGAGAGTCAAACCAAAATGAAAAAAAAGAATCCAGACCAGAAATCAATTGATTACAACAAACTGAACAAACTTTTTGGAATTACTTTTGTTCCACAAAATCAAACATCCGAGTTTTCCAAAAATCGAGGCATCTCAAAACTAGTTTCTAAACCATTAGTTGCTTCCAAATCTCTTTCCAAAATGGAGCAGATGTCCTCAAACAACACTTTTAACACAAGTGCTGCCAGAGGATTTCTTGACAATATTAAAACCAGAATTGGGCAACTTCAAACGACTTTAGAATCTAAAATGAGACTAACTGAGAACAATTGGAATTCAACGGTTCATTTACAGCTGAAAAAGATTCTTGAAAGTGAATTTGCTCCTCAAATTAATAACATTAATGCTTGAGTAATTCATTTTGAAAAAGCATTTTTAACTGAAACTATTGACTTTGTCAAGGACCACAAATCCCTGATAAATAAGGCTAATGAATCTATCGAGCAAATCAATGTTTTGGAAAATTTAAATGATTCTCTCATAGAAGTAGTTATGTCCACTGATATTATGTCTATAATTTTACAAACATACTCTGTTGAAGACGATGAAAGACTGCAAGCTGAGACCTCTGAAATTGTTTCAAAATATGAAAATGCACTTGTAAAACTTGAAAGAAAAATGTGTCCTATTTTAAAAAACTTGATCGAAAAACCGAGGAATGCAAGTATGACAAACTGTCGTATGAACGTGCCTACAAGGACATGAAATCACAAAATGATCTTTTTTGAGCTCAGCTAGAAAGTCAAAAAGGGAAGGGTGTGGATACTAAGTTTGCAAAACTATCGACTTCGGACAAACCAAAACCGGTTGTTAAACCAAAAATGTCGATTTCTCAATCTGTTCCAAAAGTTGATGTGAAAATGATTTAACAAAACCAATCACTCCAAAACCCTTACCGAAACAAAAAGAAACAAATGTTAATAAAGGAAAAGCGGTTGTTGAAAAACCAAAAGTGATAGCACCTGGCCTTTATAGGATTAGTCCCACTATTACGTCTACCTCCACATCTAAAACATATGGGACAAACGACTAGGGCGTAAAAGATAATCCTAATGAGTCTAGGAATGTTACAACAACTTCTAAGGACAACAATATAAATCCTAATGCGTGTGCCTTACCTTCTACAGGATTAGAAAGCACCTCTAGGAGCAGCAGACTACATCCTAGGAGCAATACAAGGAACAATAGAGTCTTGCCTGTCTCTTAGAGTAGATGCCAGAATAAAGTTGAAGAAGTAGAAGAACACCCTAGGAATTTACCGCTTTGTAATAAGAGACATATGTCATCTGAATGTAATATCAAAAGTACTGTTTATAATGCATGTAATGACTCTGTTTGTTTAATGTGCAAGAAAATTTTATCTAATGATATTTGTGATGATTATGTTTCTAAAACTGTGCCTGTTACGCCTGAACAGTAGAACGTTCCAAAAGAAACTAGTGCTAGATCTAGATCAATAGGAAGACTAATTGCACGATTTCGGTCAACCACTAGTAGTCAAATGCCTAGGAACTATCTTATGTATTGTGTATGGAAACCAACGGGTAGATAGTTCATACTCCAGAATGGCAAATTGAAAGCTATTCAAATTGAACCAGTAGAAATCTTCTATGAGTGTGATCCGGATTTTACCCCTAACCCCATGGAACCAAATTCAAAACGGTTTCCAAATACAAACTCTTCTGTTCTTCGCAGGTTATCAAAATATGTCTTTGGATCGTAGACTCGGGTTGCTCCAAGCAAATGACTAGGAATCTAAAGCTACTGATTAATTTCGTCTGGAAATTCATGGGAACTGTACGCTTTGGAAATGATCATGTAGCAGCTATTCTGGGTTATGGAGGTCTTCAATTTGGGAATTATTTGATCCCTCAAGTTTACTATGTCGGAGGGTTGGGACACAACTTGTTTTTAGTTGGCAGTTTTGTGATGCAGATCTAGAGGTTGCATTTAGGAAAAACACATGCTTCGTAAGAAATTTAGAAGGAGGTGATCTCTTAACTGGGAATCGCGGCACCAACTTATATGCTATTGACATCAACCAAATGGCCTTTTCATCACCAATTTCTCTTATGACAAGAGCATGCGAAACAAAGTCCTGGCTATGGCATAGAAGATTATCCCATCTCAATTTCGATAACATCAACAAACTTGCCAAAGACAACATCGTCACCGGACTTCCTAAGTTCAAATACACCAAGGATCACTTATGTCCATCATGCGAACAAGGAAAAAGCAAAAGGGCATCATATAAACCTAAAACCGTACCCAGTTCGAAAGCAAAGTCACATATGTTGCACATGGACTTATGTGGCCCAATGAGAGTTAAAAGCATAAATGGGAAGAATTATATTCTTGTTATCGTCAATGACTATTCAAGATATACATGGGTTAAGTTTCTCAGATCAAAGATGAAGCACCAGGCATCATCATCACCTTTCTGAAGCGTATTCAAGTCCTACTTCAAGCTCCAGTAAGAATTGTACAAACAGACAATGGCACATAATTCACAAATCAGGAGTTAAGAATTTATTTTAAAGATGCTGGCATCACACATCAGACATCCATTGTTAGAACTCCACAGCAAAATGGGGTAGTTGAAAGTAGAAATCGAACTCTTGTGGAAGTTGCTCGTACTATGCTAATCTATTCTAGTGCACCACTATTCTTATGGGCTGATGCTGTTGCCACTGCTTGTTTCACTCAGAACCGTTCCCTAATCCATCCAAGATTCAATAAAACACCATATGAGCTAGTGAACAATCGGAAACCTGATATCTCCTACCTTCACGTGTTTGGTGCTTTGTGCTATCCAACGAATGACATAGAAGATCTAGGGAAGCTGAAAGCGAAAGGTGATATTGGAATCTTCATTGGATACTCAGAAAACTCGAGGGCATTCAGGGTGTATAATAGAAGAACAAAAAGGATAATGGAGACGATGAATGTGAAGTTTGATGAGATTTCACAGATGGCTTCTAAGAGACTTGCTCTAGAACCCGTGCTTAATCCGATGGCTTCTAATCAACACAGATTAGGACCCGCACCAAACCTACAGACTTCTGGACACATTAGTTCAGGACTCGTACCTCAAGGAGCTCAATCAACAAACACTGAAAAACCTTCAGAACAAGAACTGGAAAATTTCTTCGAGTTAATGTTTGATGAATACTATGGTGGAACTTTGACAAATGCATCACAACATCATTCCGCTGTACCCGCTCAAAACCATTAACCACCACCACCACCACAAGATACATCTACTACAATCGAAGCTGACGCACCAACTCCCTCAACATCATCTACATCTACTCCAGCAACTCTAATATTTGAAATTGTTCTACCAAGGGATGATGAGCAAAACCAAAGTACACCACTTCAAGAAGAAACAACACATAACCAAACCGATGTTGCATTCGAAGAAGAAGTATTCGAAAACCCGTTTGCAACGGACTCAGCTGAATCATCTACAAGGTTACAAGAACTATCTAACACACATACGTTAAACCCAAGGTACCCTTCTACACTCCAATGGACAAAAGACCATCCAATTGAACAAGTTATTAGTGAACCTTCAAGGCTAGTTCAGACGAGAAGACAACTTGCCACAGACCAAAAAATGTGCATCTACATTTACTCAATAAGCCTCAAAGAACCAAAGAACATTCGAGAAGCAATGGCAGAAAAAGCATGGATAGAAGCAATGCAGGAGGAACTTCTTCAATACCAGTTACATGATAGTTGGGAATTAGTTCCAAGACCAATTGACAAACTTGCCATTGATCTCAAATGGTTATGGAAGAACAAAAAGGATGCAGAAATGACTGTAATTTGCAACAAAGCTTGTCTGGTGGCTAAAGGATTCAGACAGGAAAAAGGGATAGATTTCGAAGAATCATTCGCGCCAGTAGCAAGACTTGAAGCAGTCCGGATTTTCTTAGCCTATGCAGCTCACAAGAACATCACAGTATATCAGATAGACATCAAGACTGCATTCTTGAATGGAACTTTGAAAGAAGAAGTGTACGTGAGTCAGCCAGAAGGATTCATTGACAAGGAACATCCAGACTATGTCTACAAGCTAAAGAAATCCATTTATGGTTTAAAACAAGCTCCAAGAGCGTTGTATGACGAACTATCATCTTTCCTGATAAAAAAAATTTCACCAAAGGAACTGTTGATTCTACCTTGTTTACAAGAAAATAAAAAGATGACATTTCGATTGTTCAGATTTACGTGGACGACATTATCTTTGGGTCCACTAATCCGAATCATTCAAAGCATTTTGAAAATCTCATGAAAAGCAAATTTGAAATGTCCATGATGGGGGAACTTAAATTTTTTCTGGGTTTACAAATACATCAATCCCCTCGTGGTATTTTTATTAATCAAGCTAAATATACAATTGAGATATTGAAAAAACATGGTATGGAAAATTGTGATTTTGTTGGTACACCAATGGTCTACCAAAAATCGGTGCTGATTTATTTGGGAAACCCATCGATCCGAAGAAATATCGAAGCATGATTGGTTCTCTCATGTACCTTACTGCTAGTTGACCCGATATTCATTTTTCTGTTTGCTTATTAGCACGGTTTCAGGCAAGGCCTACCGAACTTCACCTCCATGAGGTCAAACGGATCTTTCGGTATCTACGAAGAACCATTAACATGGGACTTTGGTATCCGAAGGTTTCCGAGTTTAAACTAATAGCATTTTCAGATGCCGATCACGCAGGGCGTCAAGTTACAGCAAAAAGCACATCAGGAGGAGCACAATTTTTGGGTGAAAAGCTAGTAGGCTGGTCATCAAGGAAACAAGATTGTACTGCATTTTCAACCACAGAAGCCTAGTATGTGTCTCTATCTGTGTATTGTGATTTGAAAAGTGCCATAGCCATCTCGTGCAATCCAGTACAACACTCGAAGACCAAGCATATTAGAGTCCGCTATCACTTCATCAAAGAACACGTAGAAGAGGGTACTGTTGAATTATTTTTCGTGAAGACAGATTACCAACTCGCCGATCTATTTACTAAAGCCCTTCCAAAAGATAGGTTTGATGATTTAGTTCGACGAATTGGCATGCGAAGCCTAACTCCTGAGGAGCTAGAATGTCTTCTCGAATCTTCTTGAAAATATCTTTCAAAAAGCTTCGTTGTAAATATTTTTTGAAAAACAAAATACAAAATTTGAAAAACCAACAAAATCAAAATAAAAAAAATACAAAATTTCAAAATTACAAAAAAACAATATAAAATCAAAAAATACAAAAATATTCTTCTCACGACATGTCTCTCGTATAATCGATATTCTGTACGTTTCTAGAAATGTCATTCAACAATGATACGGATATGTACAGATGCTTGAGCGAGAGTTTACTAAAATGTTTTCTAAAACATGTCGTTTCTTAAAATTTTCTTCACAATTGCTTTCGTATTCTTCAGTACGAAACCCGTTCTTAAGTGATTACTTCTGATTATTTCATATCAGGACTCGTATTTTCAAAGTCGAAATCATTTTCAGAAAGTTCGAGTATAAATAAACGAAAATATTTCAATCAAAAACTCATTTTCCCAAAAAGTCTTATATACATTTTAGTACATAACTCGCATTTCAAGAGGATAACTCCCTCCAAACCCTTCATTGATTCTAACATTTCTGTTCGAAGTATGCTTTCATTAAGGGGGAGTATAAAAACGAATAATGTTACAACTTCATGCAATACAAATCCATCTATCTCTCCAAAAACTTTTCTATTAATCAGTTCATATAAAAAATATCACAAATATGCTATTTTTGAGGGGGAGAAGACGTGATTAAAATATGATCAAAATGTTTAAAGATCATAGTTGAATCTCAAAAGAGCTCGACTCAGATATATCCAATGAATTGACGAAGCTTAAATGTCAGTAATCAAAAAGACTTGTCTTGGACGGGTGATAATTTCAAGCTGGTCTAACTAGTGATGTAAGCGTGTCTCGAATAGGACTTGTCTAAGTTGAGTGTACCGTCTCGAGAGGCTTTCTCTGAACTTTACCAGGACGGGTAATAATTTCAAGCTAGTCTAACTAGTGATGTAAGCGTATCTCAAATCGGTCATGTTCACTGAAAATTGATCAATTCAAAAGTGCAAACTCTACCCAACATGTGTATATCTATCTTAAAACTTATGAGCACATGTAAAGGGGGAGTATTACAGAAAAGGCAAAACTCTCGAAGTGTTAACAAAATGTGTTTTATAATCATAAACACTTTGAGAGATTTTCACAAAAGGTTTTATGGCATGTGATCAATGAACCTAGGATAATCATGGAGTAACAAGGTGATTATGGTTAGGTTTATGTCCGATGATCCGCCAGAGCCAGAGGGATCTACCCAAGGACAATTCCAATAGATTAGAATTAGAAGTTCTTAGGTATGATTGAAAAAAAAAAGGAGTAAAGTAATGAAAGGAGAAAGAAGGGGTTGAAAAATTAAAAAGAAAAGTTTATGAAAGAGTGAAAAGAAATAGCCCTCCATGAAAACTTAGGGCAGAAACCGGGTCAATACATCTGCTATCGGTTATCACAAAGATGATACCGATATTGAAGACAAGACATCATGGACCCAGTGACGCGCTGCACAACCCCTCCTAGCCACTCAGGTATCTCTTAAAAGATATTTGTTTCATTTCTCACGGAGAACCTTGCATAATCTATCGGCCTCTAACTCCAAGATGTGTTGATATTGAAAAGGTGGCACTCTGCTCCATGCCTCCGTCGACTAAAACCAAAATGCACATAATCGAGTCTAGAGCCATGAGATTCATCAAAAGATCTCTTAGGATACACTTCCAACATCATACACTTGTATTCGCCAAAAAGGACACAAGTTGTATAAGAGTCTTTTATGAGATCTACGGATCTTGCCTTATCTATCATGATGGTTACTTGTTTCAAACAGTCTCCAAGGTGAATGGAATCAAAACATTCATCAATAAAACAATCGTAGTGGTCTATTCTCTTAAGAAAAGTCCACGATGATCGATTGGTGTTTTCAGCTAACATTTTTATGCAGGTACTGATGATAGTCCCTTGGAGGAAATGCCATTTACCACCATCATTTCATCAACATCTTCACCTCCACATACTCATACTTAAGAAGTTCATTGTCAACAAGCTCAAATTTGGTTTGTGGCAGCGGAAAAATAAATTGGGTGTTACGGTGAGGATCGAAGTTTAAATCTCATAAAACGGTCCAGAATATGCATTTTGAAAACTATATGTCATTCAAAGAATATTCTTGATACAAAAGTGATTTATTTGATTTGAAAATCCCATAAAAAAAATGACCATTTTGAAAGAATGACATATTTGATTTTTACACCATTAAAGTTATCAGAGTAAAGGATGCCCACTCCGTGTCTTGTCCTGCTCCGTTAATTACCTGAGATAAACATGCTTAAAACGTCAACACAATGGTTGGTGAGTTCGTGGAGTTTGATAGAAAATATCTCTCTTTGAAAGGTGTATGGTGATAATAGTTCTTCATGAAATAAATAAAGAGTTGCGTTATATAAAATCCACAAGTAAATAATGTATGATCTTTAAAATCAGAAGTTTCATATTTTAAAGTTGAGCTACATTGTTATATGTCTGAAAATGGGATGTTGAGTCAGCTTCTAAATGAAATGATATATCAAGAATTTTGGTTTGCCTCGTGCAGAATTTCTCATTTAAGTCACATATAGTACAGTTAAAGTTCAAGTACAGGATTCACAGTCATATCACGTAATTTAATAATAGTCTAAAGTCTGAGATCTATCAGTGAAATGTGGTGGTCTTCTAATACAGCTGTATCCTATATATATGAAACATTCATATATTCATAAAGTTATATTGCCCTAAGCCTCATGACACGCAAAACGTTAACAGAGTACCGTAATACGGCGGTGTCCCACCAGGGTCACTGATGGGTTTTTATGGCCCTCGTGTTAATAGGTACTTGCCAATTCCTATTTTTCTCAAATATAGTGCATCGCGACTAAATACGACTAACCATATAGGCATTCCGTCACAGTACTTAGTGGGATAGGTCGTCAGCCTCTAACAGGTTTCGAAGCTGTTCACTATATTCGCGCTCACCGCAGTGATTAATGGCTCATGATAAAGGGACTTTCGGCAATAAAGTGTGCTTAGGCAATATAGGTGAATCATGCGTAATTTTAGTATTGGCAATTATTTATAGTGAAATGTAGAAATATCATGTTAAAGTAGCAGTACATTCATTTGTCACATAAATGCATACAATGAGTTTCAGTATCATGTTACATCAAGTAGCTTAAAAATGTTATCTTCCATGTTCCGTGTTTAAGCTAAACAGACAATTTGCACATATAATGAGCATGTATTCCTTTCAAGTATAATTCAAGCATGTAGAGCATAGTTGAGGATTTTGAGTAAATCATAAGATATTTCAAGTAATATAAAACAGTTAAAGCATGTATCTCCCCCAAAAGAGTTATTAAAACAAGTGTGAAAAATAGGGGCCACGACTCACGATAAGTCGTGAGAGTTTTCATAGTACTTATAGAAGTATAAACGTCAAGCAAATCATATATTTGATAATGAGTAAAACATTTACAAGCATGTATCTCCCCTAAAAGAGTTATTAAAAGCAAGTATTAAAATAGGAGGGGCCACGACTCACCTTAGCCACAGCAAGCAAAGATCGCACTGACATGACTGGCATCTAGAGCATATCACAACGGTCTCAAAACATATAGCACGATGATACACAACGATCTAGTATCGGCACAACCTAGTACGTATACAGTTATCTCAAAACACGTCTAGCACAATAATAAAATCTATAAAAGATAAAGTGTTATAGTTTTCGTGGATTATTCAGTTTTCCAAAACTTATCAAAAGCTTAGTTTAAATGTTTCAGGTGGTGTGGTAAGATAACCTAGACTCGACGTACAACTCACGCCAAAAAGAATAGACATCAACTAACTCAAGAGAACTCAAACCAAGGAAGACAACTTAAAAACTAAAGTCAAATAAGCACCTCAAATAAAATAACTAGTTT
Organism: Artemisia tridentata subsp. tridentata; assembly: GCA_021014915.2. Lineage (NCBI taxonomy): Eukaryota > Viridiplantae > Streptophyta > Magnoliopsida > Asterales > Asteraceae > Artemisia > Artemisia tridentata. Next base: position 283,551,993 of record CP139504.1, read on the forward strand.
GTACGTTTCGGCATTTACCCCGTTATTCCCAAATAGTTGGTATAAGACAATGATGTTTTATAATAAAAATGAGTTTAGTTAGTAAAACTAGTTTTTCTCGAGTCATCGAGACTTGGTTTAATCAAAACTGGAATTACAATATTTGATGAGTCTTATGTCTCGTTATCGTTCGTGTGGATATTAGTTTTAGTTTTATTGAAGATTTTGGGTCCGTTTCGTGTTTAATATATTAAGTTCATATTGAAGTTAATATATTATACCGTCTTGATTCAAAATCTTCAATAAGCTCGCTATCTAATATCGTAAGTCCAATAATGATTCACAATTGTCCAAACGTCCAAGTATAATAATCATAATCCGTATTCAAACCAATTTCACAATCCAAGTAAAATTATTTGTCCCGATATATCCGAAACGTACCAGTGTATACAAGAGTCACGACAAATAAAACACGTTAGTCAATTATATTATCAACACCAAATCTTATAACTAACACTCTTATGTGATAAATGGGTTTGAGGCCCACTTTAAAACTAACACACCCTCAAATGGACTGCTGGGCCCAACGGATAAACAACACACCCAAAGTTAAGCTGAATCTATTAACGAACGCACCCTTTGCTTATACTAGACAAAATGACAATCCAAACAAAATATAAGCCAAAACCAGTTGTAACCTATACATGTTTTCCTATTCGGCTGGTCACACAAACAAGAAAAGGGTCGACAAGCTCTACCGAGATCAACACAACGCCGGGACCCTAATGGACTCGGCTTATTTCTCTTCAGTATCAAAACACAAGCCAAACGGACCAAGAATGGATTTTACAAAAACTTGCCGAGACCATAATACCTATCAACTATATTCAACTAGTAAACCAATAATGACAACGACAACAACATAACAACGAGCAACAACCTCATTTTTAACAATATTGCCGAGACCCTAGCGGTCTCGGCCACAATCCAACACGCGACCATACACTATACCGAGACCAAAACTCAAACGGCACCCTCGTGGGTGGTTTGTGAGCCGAACAACCATTACTCCCGCAATACCAATAACAACGACAATCAGCAACAATACCATATCACTAACATAACCAACGAACCAAATCGATGTATAACCGGGTCGACCCAACCCGGTTGAGTTGACCCGACGATAATGACCAGAACCAGAAACAAATAGGAATCGAACCACAACCACCTTAACTTACCAAACGAACAAGTTCTAAAAGTTATAGAAACGTTTTTATTGAAACTTACGATTTTTAGTTCCAAAATGTTTTAATCCGTCCTTTATCCAAGTAATTGATAAAAATCAATTTAAATCCGTTTTTAACCCACGAAAAACAACAACAATATCAACCGGTTATAAAAGAGAAATAAATAAATAAATAACAATGGCTTTTCTCGGTTTTACCATGACGAGAAAGAGGGCGAGAGGGAAGATAGACGGCGACTGAAATGGTGGCGGTGGGGACAGCCATGGCGGCTGTGGTGATACTCGAACCCAAACGAACTAAACTAACACCTGAAACATATATTCCGTCGTCCTTGTGTTGCCGGAAAATCAGTGAGTTACCGGAAAAACAAAATATATGGGGGTGGGTTTTGAGGCGCGTGATGCACGGGGAAATGATGAGGAAGACACAAGGATCATTTAGGTGGTGGCGGTGAGAGGAGGTAGTCGGCGGTGGAGCGCCGGTAATGGGTTTTGTTCGCCGGAAATGAGAGAGGAGAGAGAGGTGAGTGAAATTTAGTTAGGTATACATTTATATAACAGATGTGTGAAATAAGTGTTTATAAAAGGAATGTGTGGATACGTGTATGGATTAGAGGAAGCCATGAAGCCATATGTTATGAAACCTTACAAGTGTAATTCAGTAACAGTGTTCTCTTGGAGTATTTTACCGACATCCAATATTATATAGAAGATATTTGTTGGTAAGTAGTAGGTTGGGTTGTAGCTTAATTAAATGGGGTTTGTGCAATGAAATATGTTTTATATAAATAATTGTAGTTAGTAAAATATGAATGTGATTGATGTATCAAGTTGTAGGTTTAGTAGTTTTAACTATAATGTGTAATTTGTGTAACATAGATTTAGTGTGAATGGAGTTTTGTGAAACACTGAGTTTTCAAGGTACGTGTCGCTATTTAATATATGTTGTCAAAACGTAATGTGGTAATAATAAAAGAAAAGTTTAAATTTCCCCGTAAAAATGGGTTTTGTTAAATGGTAATTCGAGGTTATTATTAATTAATGAGGATTATCATAACGGATTTTTGTGGGATCTTACAGTATCTACCCCTAAATTTTGAACTTCGTCCCGAAGTTCAGTCTGCGATAGGTGTTGAAAAATGTGATGTTCTGAGGTGAGAGATTATGAAGAATGTTGTCAAGAGGTTTCTATCCGGAAATAGAGGAAACGAGATCTAATTAGATTTACTCATGCTAGATGGAATAAATTCGAATGTTTGGTTAATTAATAAACCTAAAGGTTGCGAATAATGAGAATAACAGTCAGGAACTGTGGGAATTTAACGGCTAGTGAACAGTGTGTATTAATGGTCGTGAATAGTGCCCTCAACGGCTAGTTTTGGTTCCAACGGCTAGACTTAACCTATAATTACTCCATTTTAATTTTTATTCTTCCACAAATTATTTTTCTCTAGTTCCTCATCTCAAAATGCCGCATTTCATAATTATGCTAGCAATTGTGTACGTTATTCTTGTGGTTATCTACTTGAGGTACGCTCCGGAAGAAGATTTCCAATATTTGATTGTGATTTTAGCATTTGTCATCCCGCTGATGATTGTAGCCCTTATCGTGGATATGGCGTATGGAAAATAGGTAGTAGGAAGGTTGGAATAAATAGTTGTAACTTTAGCATTATCGTTGCTAGTTATGTACTAATTTCCGTGTATTCTAGTAAGATTTCTTGTTAATTGCGTTTTCCATAAGTCTTTGTGAATTCTTAGGTTTCTAATGCTTGTACTTTTGTCATTTTCTTATCATAATAATGGTGGATATTATGTGCAGGTATTTATTTGTGGTTGCTCAAAAGTGACGTTTGCTTTGTCTCAAGATTTTGCTTTTGGATGGAAGTTGTTATTAGGAAATCTGAAGGATAACTGTTTCATTCATGACATGATTCTTCCTAAATTAGACATAGTTGATCAGGCTATGTATAATTCGAGGACCAAATGATGTAATGCTTGACTCAGTCACCGTGAGATTTATGCTTTTTCAAGAAGTTTTATATGTTTCAATTATAATGGTTCCGTCACAAAGTCGGACACTCTCTGATTGTCTTCAAAAGAATTAAGAAGTTTTTGTTCATATTCTGAGGATAAGTCAGGAATTTCTAAAGTGAATATAGGATATCCTCGGTATAAACTTAGGTTTTGGGTGAGAATTTCTTACAATGTGGTGATAACCTATTGTTTGGTCAGAAATTGGGTTAAATTAAATTCCCAAAGTGAAATCAGGGTATTGTTACATAACGACTATAAATAGGGAGAATAGAATAGAGATTGAAATAATGTGGATTATGATTATCTCGGGGATATTACAAGGTGATGTCTTCATACGGTAGAAAGATAGTTGTTGTACTTAGGTTACATCCATCGTACCTAAGGTAAAGTACAAGGAGGAATACAACTTAGAAAGCTTTAAACTATGGTTTACTTATCCACAACATGAATTTCTCTTCCTGTTTAAACATTAGTGTCATCCTTCGACGTTGTTAAGGTTCTAAAGAGTTTCCATTCTCTTCCACTGGTCTTTTTGTCTTAAGTGATATTCTGGGTTGGGCATTAATCCTTGTAGTGTCCTGTTTAACTTCTTGGTCTAAAATCCTTGGGTAATGGTGATGGTGGGTTTAGTCACTTCTCCTATATTTTTAAGGTGAGTTGGTCTACAACCCGTGAAACTTTCAAGGGTATGTTTATAAGAAGCAGTCGTTTTCTTTTCTTCGGTTGTCTTATTGTTGCTACTCGGATGAGCTACTGTAGTCGCCCCGAGTATCACAGCAACGATGTTGATTACTAAATTTCGGATAATTTCAGGAGTCATAGTTGTGGTTGGTGTTAGTGGGGTATTTGTAATGCTTATGCTGGCCATATTCTATCAATATCTCAAGAAAAACGGATTTAAATCCACCTGATGGCCATGTCAGAATAATTTGAGTGACAAGGCATTTGTATACTAGTCTTAATAATGTGGTCACAATGTGAAACTTTAACCAGTTGTGAATCTCAAATTACGACGTGTCTGGGTAGTATCGTGGATAAATGCTCAATTCTTGGTATGGGATTGCTAAGGAACAGACTGTTTCATCTACAAAAAGTCGAAGTTCAGCAACTTTCTCTTCATTCATCGTGTTTTCTTCCGAAATTTTGTCTTAGAGATTTCTATGGTCATAGCCTAGTCAGGGCTGGTATAAGGTATCATAACATTCATAGGTAATATAAGGGTAGGTCTGGATATAATCACTGTAAACATCATAATATTAATAACTTGATCGATTGTTTTACAAAGCCAACGATACAAGGTCTTTTATTAATGTTCCATGCAGCAGGTTAATAAATCTCTGTTTTTCCTCATTGTAAGGATTGCCATGTGGGAGTGTTTCTTAATATCTCTGACTGAAACCTTATCAGTCCGTCCTAGAAATCCATCCTGTCGGACAAAAGTTCAGGTAGGGTGTCGTTGGTTGTGAGTGGTGTTTTGTCAATGATGTTAATAGGAGTGTATCAATCTGTTCTTTATGACGCTCCAGTCGCATCATGTTGGTGGGAGGAGTAGGTGTGTGGGTAACTGTTGTCCTAAAGTTCTATCCAGTCTTGAGGATTCGGGTTGAAATAGTGAAAGCATGTGGGAAATAGTAATTATGAGGGAGACCGGAGAGGGTAAATTCTCTCTAGGAGTCGACTCCCGTTGGTGGGGTGTAAACTGGTAAGTCTGGGTGAGTAGTCTTAACAAGTAGTCGGATCCAGCCGACGGTGAGAGGAATGATGATAGTAGTGGTGGTAAAGTATGGTGACATTATCCTGATCATGTCTAGGGGTGAAATAAGGTGAAAATGGTAGTATAATTGGTACTAAACATAGGTATATCTTCTTAATAAGTCCATTGAGGTAGCTCCAATTTAGTGTCATAAAAGGTTCGAGTTCGTAAGGTACTAAAATCCTAACTTTTCTGTGTCTAGTTTCCTGGGCATATGGGTGTGGTAGTTTAGTTAAAGGAGAATTTGGCTCAATCTCTTTTCAAATCGTTTCTTAGTGTGTATTCTGTCTAACCTCGAATGTTGTTGGACAACCAATCAACTCTTCAATGGATAAGATTCAGTAGTCCCTCTAATTTTCCGACGTAAGGGTGAGTGAATTGGTGATAATGAGAGTGGTATGTGAGTAAGTTCCGTATTAGTCTGGGGTTGAGATATTAGTACATATGGATTTTTAGCATCCGTAGTGACATGATAACAAGGTGATGTATGAGTAGTATGAAGGGTAGCCTTGATAATATTAACAGGTTTGGAAGACATGGCATTGTAGTAGCCGAAAATAACAATTATAGGTAATTCGTACGTTAAGAGCGTAACGGTAAGTGTGAAATAATACAGTATGTAACGCGGGAAGAGTAATTATCAAGCATGTAAAGATTAGTGCAAAATAATCTTAATAGGTAATGTATTGAGCACGACAGTCTGCAGACACGGAGGGCGTAAAATGGTATGGTGTAAAATCATTCATTTTTAAAGTGTGGTTATAGTTCAATGTTTTAAAATGTTTGATTCTCTATAACCATTGGCTCTGATACCAAACTGTAACACCCCCAAATTTGGTTTGTGGCAGCGGAAAAATAAATTGGGTGTTACGGTGAGGATCGAAGTTTAAATCTCATAAAACGGTCCAGAATATGCATTTTGAAAACTATATGTCATTCAAAGAATATTCTTGATACAAAAGTGATTTATTTGATTTGAAAATCCCATAAAAAATGACCATTTTGAAAGAATGACATATTTGATTTTTACACCATTAAAGTTATCAGAGTAAAGGATGCCCGCTCCGTGTCTTGTCCTGCTCCGTTAATTACCTGAGATAAACATGCTTAAAACGTCAACACAATGGTTGGTGAGTTCGTGGAGTTTGATAGAAAATATCTCTCTTTGAAAGGTGTATGGTGATAATAGTTCTTCATGAAATAAATAAAGAGTTGCGTTATATAAAATCCACAAGTAAATAATGTATGATCTTTAAAATCAGAAGTTTCATATTTTAAAGTTGAGCTACATTGTTATATGTCTGAAAATGGGATGTTGAGTCAGCTTCTAAATGAAATGATATATCAAGCATTTTGGTTTGCCTCGTGCAGAATTTCTCATTTAAGTCACATATAGTACAGTTAAAGTTCAAGTACAGGATTCACAGTCATATCACGTAATTTAATAATAGTCTAAAGTCTGAGATCTATCAGTGAAAAGTGGTGGTCTTCTAATACAGCTGTATCCTATATATATGAAACATTCATATATTCATAAAGTTATATTGCCCTAAGCCTCATGACACGCAAAACGTTAACAGAGTACCGTAATACGGCGGTGTCCCACCAGGGTCACTGATGGGTTTTTATGGCCCTCGTGTTAATAGGTACTTGCCAATTCCTATTTTTCTCAAATATAGTGCATCGCGACTAAATACGACTAACCATATAGGCATTCCGTCACAGTACTTAGTGGGATAGGTCGTCAGCCTCTAACAGGTTTCGAAGCTGTTCACTATATTCGCGCTCACCGCAGTGATTAATGGCTCATGATAAAGGGACTTTCGGCAATAAAGTGTGCTTAGGCAATATAGGTGAATCATGCGTAATTTTAGTATTGGCAATTATTTATAGTGAAATGTAGAAATATCATGTTAAAGTAGCAGTACATTCATTTGTCACATAAATGCATACAATGAGTTTCAGTATCATGTTACATCAAGTAGCTTAAAAATGTTGTCTTCCATGTTCCGTGTTTAAGCTAAACAGACAATTTGCACATATAATGAGCATGTATTCCTTTCAAGTATAATTCAAGCATGTAGAGCATAGTTGAGGATTTTGAGTAAATCATAAGATATTTCAAGTAATATAAAACAGTTAAAGCATGTATCTCCCCCAAAAGAGTTATTAAAACAAGTGTGAAAAATAGGGGCCACGACTCACGATAAGTCATGAGAGTTTTCATAGTACTTATAGAAGTATAAACGTCAAGCAAATCATATATTTGATAATGAGTAAAACATTTACAAGCATGTATCTCCCCCAAAAGAGTTATTAAAAGCAAGTATTAAAATAGGAGGGGCCACGACTCACCTTAGCCACAGCAAGCAAAGATCGCACTGACATGACTGGCATCTAGAGCATATCACAACGGTCTCAAAACATATAGCACGATGATACACAACGATCTAGTATCGGCACAACCTAGTACGTATACAGTTATCTCAAAACACGTCTAGCACAATAATAAAATCTATAAAAGATAAAGTGTTATAGTTTTCGTGGATTATTCAGTTTTCCAAAACTTATCAAAAGCTTAGTTTAAATGTTTCAGGTGGTGTGGTAAGATAACCTAGACTCGACGTACAACTCACGCCAAAAAGAATAGACATCAACTAACTCAAGAGAACTCAAACCAAGGAAGACAACTTAAAAACTAAAGTCAAATAAGCACCTCAAATAAAATAACTAGTTTGTACGTTTCGGCATTTACCCCGTTATTCCCAAATAGTTGGTATAAGACAATGATGTTTTATAATAAAAATGAGTTTAGTTAGTAAAACTAGTTTTTCTCGAGTCATCGAGACTTGGTTTAATCAAAACTGGAATTACAATATTTAATAAGTCTTATGTCTCGTTATCGTTCGTGTGGATATTAGTTTTAGTTTTATTGAAGATTTTGGGTCCGTTTCGTGTTTAATATATTAAGTTCATATTGAAGTTAATATATTATACCGTCTCGATTCAAAATGTTCAATAAGCTCGCTATCTAATATCGTAAGTCCAATAATGATTCACAATTGTCCAAACGTCCAAGTATAATAATCATAATCCGTATTCAAACCAATTTCACAATCCAAGTAAAATTATTTGTCCCGATATATCCGAAACGTACCAATGTATACAAGAGTCACGACAAATAAAACACGTTAGTCAATTATATTATCAACACCAAATCTTATAACTAACACTCTTATGTGATAAATGGGTTTGAGGCCCACTTTAAAACCAACACACCCTCAAATGGACTGCTGGGCCCAACGGATAAACAACACACCCAAAGTTAAGCTGGATCTATTAACGAACGCACCCTTTGCTTATACTAGACAAAATGACAATCCAAACAAAATATAAGCCAAAACCAGTTGTAACCTATACATGTTTTCCTATTCGGCTGGTCACACAAACAAGAAAAGGGTCGACAAGCTCTACCGAGATCAACACAACGCCGGGACCCTAATGGTCTCGGCTTATTTCTCTTCAGTATCAAAACACAAGCCAAACGGACCAAGAATGGATTTTACAAAAACTTGCCGAGACCATGATACCTATCAACTATATTCAACTAGTAAACCAACAATGACAACGACAACAACATAACAACGAGCAACAACCTCAATTCTAACAATATTGCCGAGACCCTAGCGGTCTCGGCCACAATCCAACACGCGACCATACACTATACCGAGACCAAAACTTAAACGGCACCCTCGTGGGTGGTTTGTGGGCCGAACAACCATTACTCCCGCAATACCAATAACAACGACAATCAGCAACAATACCATATCACTAACATAACCAACGAACCAAATCGATGTATAACCGGGTCGACCCAACCCGGTTGAGTTGACCCGACGATAATGACCAGAACCAGAAACAAATAGGAATCGAACCACAACCACCTTAACTTACCAAACGAACAAGTTCTAAAAGTTATAGAAACGTTTTTATTGAAACTTACGATTTTTAGTTCCAAAATGTTTTAATCCGTCCTTTATCCAAGTAATTGATAAAAATCAATTTAAATCCGTTTTTAACCCACGAAAAACAACAACAATATCAACCGGTTATAAAAGAGAAATAAATAAATAAATAACAATGGCTTTTCTCGGTTTTACCATGACGAGAAAGAGGGCGAGAGGGAAGATAGACGGCGACTGAAATGGTGGCGGTGGGGACAGCCATGGCGGCTGTGGTGATACTCGAACCCAAACGAACTAAACTAACACCTGAAACATATATTCCGTCGTCCTTGTGTTGCCGGAAAATCAGTGAGTTACCGGAAAAACAAAATATATGGGGGTGGGTTTTGAGGCGCGTGATGCACGGGGAAATGATGAGGAAGACACAAGGATCATTTAGGTGGTGGCGGTGAGAGGAGGTAGTCGGCGGTGGAGCGCCGGTAATGGGTTTTGTTCGCCGGAAATGAGAGAGGAGAGAGAGGTGAGTGAAATTTAGTTAGGTATACATTTATATAACAGATGTGTGAAATAAGTGTTTATAAAAGGAATGTGTGGATACGTGTATGGATTAGAGGAAGCCATGAAGCCATATGTTATGAAACCTTACAAGTGTAATTCAGTAACAGTGTTCTCTTGGAGTATTTTACCGACATCCAATATTATATAGAAGATATTTGTTGGTAAGTATTAGGTTGGGTTGTAGCTTAATTAAATGGGGTTTGTGCAATGAAATAGGTTTTATATAAATAATTGTAGTTAGTAAAATATGAATGTGATTGATGTATCAAGTTGTAGGTTTAGTAGTTTTAACTATAATGTGTAATTTGTGTAACATAGATTTAGTGTGAATGGAGTTTTGTGAAACACTGAGTTTTCAAGGTACGTGTCGCTATTTAATATATGTTGTCAAAACGTAATGTGGTAATAATAAAAGAAAAGTTTAAATTTCCCCGTAAAAATGGGTTTTGTTAAATGGTAATTCGAGGTTATTATTAATTAATGAGGATTATCATAACGGATTTTTGTGGGATCTTACTCATACTTAAGAAATTCATCCTCAACAAGCTCAAGTGAAGAACGTTCTAGACAAAGAGATCAAGTTAAACACAATGAGTTATGTCAAAGTCAAAGAGCTAATCAAGAAGTAAATAACAAGTTCATGAATCAATTGAGGAAGACACAAGTATGAAGTTCAAAGTCTTATCAAGAAGTATGAGTATGTTGAAAAAGACGACACAACAAATCAATGAAGATGTTGATAAAAGGCAAGAACGATTAAAAGTAATTAATCAAAGATCACAAAGCATGAAGGAACGAAGAATCAAGACTATTCTATGACGACACACAAAGTTCAAGACCAAGAAGACAAGAAGACCTAATCACGTGGAGCATCTTTTAGATAACCACCCCGTAGGGGGAGATTGTTAGCATTAAGAAAGTGTTGGTCATTCTACTACTAGTGTCTTTGTAACGTGTCATAGAATGTCTTAGTTATATTTCATTTAAAGGGCTTTGGTCTTGGTAAGTATAGAAAATATGTAAGCCTTATATTATTTCATATAAACCAAGCCCAAGCCCAAGCCCACTGAAAGCCTTTTAAGGCAATATGTATTCGACTATAAATACACCTCAAATGACACATTTGAGGTGTGTGCTTGAATGTGTAAGTGTATGTTTTATTAATGCAATTCTCTCTTTATCTCTCTACTTTCTCTCTCTAGAAAATGCCTCTTATTTACTATTGTACCACCATATTGTGCCATATAAGCTTCATATAGACATGATAGAGTTGATATCTAAGGTCCTACAAAGGCGATGATCATAAACTATTTACCAAAGTGTTTTCAGACATTATTATGACTTGTTTTTATGGGACCATTAGACTTTTGGACTTATTTATCGAATTTAAAACTTTGATGTAAACTTGATTTAATTCAACTGAATGTATTTTAACGGAGTATGTATTCCGTTCTTTATTACCTTGTGTTATGATTTCAAATTCAGTAGCACCCCATGACCCGAATGCTTCCGCAATACCAGATTTGGGGGTGTTACAGATTGGTATCAGAGACAGGTTATAGAGAACTAGGTACATATAAACCCTAAACTATAACCGCTTTTTACAAAAACAAGTCCCTATGACCGCCACTTGCTTGCCTGCCTTGCTTGCCAATTACTTGCTGTTTACTTGTTTTATCTACGCGTTACGTTTTTGTTGATTTTACTCTACCATAAATATACTATAAGTATTTTCTATATACTTACACACATATACCGCCTATGTTACAGACTATGCCTTCCTTCGACATCACTGAGGACATCTTGCTCACTCATACTTCATCATCTCCTCTGATCGCACCTCGTTCCGACGATCCATACATGCAGATACTTGAGGCATACCATGCATGAGATCTTGACACCATTGAGCCCACACTTATTCCATCACTACCTACTCCATCAGCACCTTCTCCTATTACTGACCACATTCCTGTTCAGCCTATGCCTAACTTTATTACTGATCCTGCTATACAGTCTACCTCACCTGTTCAGACTCTTCCCAACCGCCGTACAGCCCGTATACACCTCCCAGGGCGCCGACTGCAGTATTCAGACCTACCATCCCCACCTCATAAGAGGACCCGAGCCATTTACATAGGTACCTCCACCACCCCACTATCTCCTTCACCTGTTTCATCCCCTGACCATTCACTACTTCACCAAAGGCTCAGGAGGGTCGATGATTCATATTTAGCTGGGGATGATGAGTAGTCAGAGGATGAACCAGAGGAGGAATCAGAGGATGACCCAGAGGAGGAGACAGAGGATGACCCTGAGGAGGAGCCAGTAGCAGATCCTGCCTCTGAGGAGACCTTACCAGCTGAGCTAGCACTCGATGAGACTTTACTAGTGGAGCATGCCCCTGGGTGTGCATGTACAGGTTTACCAAGACACGGGAAGGTGATTTTGGAGGATGTACTGAGCACCTTCGAGACTGGGCAGAGTTCTAGGGCTGCTCAAATGTTGGGTGGAGATATGGATGTACCTCTTGGGTTAAGACAAAGAGCTGCCATGTTACGTGCTAGAGAGGAGGGTTTGGATGTTGTTCCTAGTACTTTTGAGATTGGGCAGAGCTCCAGGGGAGCTTATCAGGAGGAGATTAATGGCGAGATATGGAGAGACATTGAGTGTGTGCACAATACCCTACCTCATGCTGATAGTCCAGTATATGAGCCATTCTCACCATCTTTTGTACCACTATCTCCATCTATACCTACTTCCCCTCCACCCGCTGACACACTAGTAGCCGAGGAGGAAGAGGATGATATCATGAGGATCTTTGTTCAGCTAGGGGCACATGCGATCCTGCTAGATGTTCACTCAGATCAGCTGGAGAGACTGGGGAGACTCGATGAGCGGACAGATAGGTTAAGCAGATAGCTTGCAGGTGTGCATCACAAGTTTGATGAAGCGAAAAGTGTACCACTTTTAGGGGGTCATTTAAGCCCTAAATCGTATTTATTTGATCAAATATTGCCCTAAATCGTTCCTTTTGTCATTTTAGGTACTTTGGAGAAGAAATCTGGAAAAGGAAGCATTTTGGACGTTTTTGGAGCATAAAAGTGAAGAAAATGACAAAGTCTCAAATTCGGCTGGAAAAGTACATGTGACGGCGTCAAGTATTGCTCTTGACGGCGTCATGTATTGGCAAAAAAGGTGGATATGAAAAATACACATGATAAGCCAGTGAGATTTGCATTGGAAGTCTGACGGCGTCACGCTTTGTGACGCCATAGGTGGTCACGGTTTAATTTATAAAGAGACGGCCCAGAAGATCTTGAAGGTGTCGGCGTCAGGACTCATCCTGACGACGTCAGAAGATATAGAGTGACGGCGTCAAAGTATTCTTACACGAGAAGGAACCTTAGTGAAACCGCCACAAGTTAATCAAGACAATCATAACTCGCGCGCGGAGTGGCTGTTACTGTTTTGGCCATAAAATCTTCATACGAACTCGGATTTTGGTGATTCAAGAGGCCACGGAATCGGGACGAAAAGATCTACAATTTGGTAAAAAAAGGGGAGCTGACGCCGTCACTTGTTAAGGCTGACGCCGTCAGAACCCCTCGGACAGCAAACTGCCTATAAATACAACATCATAACTTCATTATTTGTAAGCCCCAAACCCTAAGTCCGATTCTAGGGTTAGGGTAGGTGTTTTTCCAGCAACTTAGAGGGTCCTAATCATGCCATAAACATCTTGTAATGGTTTGTTTATCGATTCAATCCTATGTTATGTATTCAATTATGATTATTGTTGATTGCTCTTCATTAATTATGCTTGGCTAAATCACCTTGTGTCTACTTATGATTGTGTGAAACTTGTATATAATTAATTAGATCTTATTGATTCCTTGTTGATGTATGTGTCTATCTTCATCAATAAAGGTGTGACACTTCAATAGATCTTATTGGTTTAGCTTATAATTATTGTTTCCTATTGTCTCTTGTTTGATTGGGTGATATCGATGTTAGGCTTAAGAAAACTGGCTAACCTCCTATACGGTAACTTGCTTGAACGTCTTAAGAAACATGAACCAATGCGTACTAGGTTTATTTGGTTGTATTTAATGCATGAGTGAATTCTAGTGATCCCATGTTAGGAGCTTCTTAGTCGGCTCGACATAAGAGTGAAGTAGGAGCTTATAGAGTTGGGGAAGTACGTACGCCACCCCACGAATGGTATTAAGGAATACAACCCGTCAATTAAAACAAGGTGTGACAATTCAATAGGTAGAATTGGATAGCTAGCAAGGAGTAACATATCATAGGTAGACATGCTTCATTTCCCTTGTAGAACCCTAGTTTACTTTTCTTGCATATTAGTTTAATTAGTAGCTTTTGGGTTAGTTGATTAGCAACTAATTCCGCCCCTTCTTCCAAAACCAGAGATTTTTACTTGCTTTCCATAAAATATAAAAATACAAAAAGAATCATCCCTCACCTTTAGACCTAGTTAGATTAATTTCAATCCTAACGAACACTATTCTTTGAGTTGAACGATCAATCCCCGGTACTTGCCACTTCACTATACTACAACGGTCAGGTACACTGCCTGGTGGGGATTGCAAACTTCTCAAGATCCCTTGAGAGGTAAAACCTGTTGTAAGGTTGCAAAACCACGCATCAGCATCACAAGTTAGAGGACATCAGGAGGGATCAGATGGGAGCATGGGATGCAGATTGGTCCGCTTGGCATAGGATGCACTGCATGGAGGCGTCGATAGCTAGGTTGATGAGAGCAGGACATGAGGATCATTATGAGACCATGGAGTCTAGGAGGCGTATAGCACAGTTAGAGGCTATTGTGGGTCAGTTGACAGCAGAGTTGGAGCAGTTACGACTTAGATTGGATTGATGTTAGATTCCTGTAGTTATGATGTATTCCCCACTAAACTGAGTAGTCATCAGTTAGTGGCAGTAGTACTTTTCCTTTATGTGTTCGAAGCTTGTACCTTTCTTTCATGTATTCCAAGTTTGTAATTTTGAGGACATGTACCGAATTCGAAATCTATGACAAATCTTGGTTATTCATTCTATCGTGCCATTCTTTCTGTAATTGATCTTATTCATGTACTCTACTTGTGGTGATTATACTCTTTGTGTGATAACAATCTCTTCCTATGAAATCTTATCTGTTTTCACCTCATTTTGTGATGTAGCAAAATGCCTCCCAAAAGAAGATCAAACGGAACTACTCGTGCTAATCCAGGCCCAGCCAGGGCTACTGCAACAGCTCCACCTACTGTGAACCAAGCCATGCTCGACCAGCTGGTGGATGAGCGAGTAGCAGCAGCACTAACTGCAGCAAATGCAAACAACTCAACCACTGATGTTGGAACTTCAAGACCCACAAACAACAACAACCGTAGCTATACCTATCAAGAGTTCCGAAAGACCATGACTAGAGGTTTTAGAGGAACCGAGGGGCCGTTGTTTTGGTCAGATGGATTGAAAAGTTGGAAACTGTGTTCCGAATATGTAGTTGTGCGGATGAAGACAGGGTTAAGTATGCATCGTTCACCTTCATGGATGCTGCTCTAACCTGGTGGAATAACTATCTGAAGTCTGCTGGCTATGACACCGCTTACGCAATGCCATGGGAAAATTTCAAGGAAATGGTACTAAAAAAGTATTACCCTCGCAACGAAGTTAAGAAGTTGGAGGTCGAGTTTGGGAACCTCAAGGTGCAGGGTACCAACATGGCTGCATAAAACTAGCATTTCCAAGAGTTAGCTTTACTATGCCCTGAGATGGTCCAGACTGAAACTCGTTTATTGGAAAGGAACATTGGAGGATTACCCCTATCCATCAAGGTTAATGTCACTACCTCCAAGGCTGCTGATCTGCATGAGACTATGGAACTGGCCAACAAGTTGATAAACCAAGTGATTGAGGATTCGGCTGAAATGGTTGTGACTAATAAGAGGAAATGGGATGATCACTCCTGAAACAACAACAACAGCCACCACCCAAACAAAAGACAGGAAGTTGCTAAAGTTAATGCAGCTAGACCAGCAGAAAATAAGGTTTATGACGGGAAACACCCGTTGTGCAATCGCTGTAAACTCCACCACAGCGGACCATGCAAAGTGAAGTGCCGCAACTGTCAAAAGGTTGGGCATATGACCAAGGATTGTAGGTCAAGAACTCTCGCGATGGCACAGACAGCACATGGGGAAAACTCGAAGGATAACGTAACTTGTTTTGGGTGCGGGAAAAAGGGGCACTACAAGAATGAGTGCCGTGAATCAAGGAACCAAAGTGCTGGGGGAAATCAAGGCACTGGTGGAAACCGGGGAAATCAGAGGACGGGTGGAAATCAAGGCTACCCAGGAAATGAAGAAGGAGCCCGCGGGAGGGTTTATGGAGTGGGCAAGGTGGAAGCATAAGAGGACCCGAACGTCGTGACGGGTACGTTTCTTCAAAATAACCGTTATGCATCCATATTTTTTGATATGGGGGCGGATAGGAGTTTTGTTTCAACTGCATTTAGTCCACTACTTGGCATTGCCCCGACCCCACTAGACAACGTATACAATGTGGAATTAGCAAATGGAAACGTAGAAAGGGTAGACACTATTATAAGAGGTTTTACTCTAAACTTATTAAACCACCCTTTCAACATCGACCTTATGCCGGTAGAATTGGGTATTTTTTACGTTGTTATCGGTATGGATTGGTTGTCGAAGTACCATGCCGCCATCATTTGCGACGAGAAAATTGTTCTACAGCCTTATGGGAATGAAGTCCTAATCGTAGAAGGCGGCATAAGTGACAGAAGAAACGTGTCAAGACTAAACATCATCTCTTGCACAAAGGCCCAGAAGTACATCGAGAAAGGATGTCACCTCTTCCTAGCACAAGTAATCGAGAAGAAAGAAAAGGAGCCAGAGGGAAAACGTTTGAAAGATGCACCAATAATGAGAGACTTCCCGGAGGTCTTCCCTGAAGACTTACCTGGACTCCCGCCAACCCGAAAGGTTGAATTTTGAATCGATCTAGTGCCTGGTGCCACGCCTGTGGCACGAGCACCTTATCGATTAGCTCTGACAGAACTACAGGAACTATCGAACCAATTGTCAGAACTTTTGGAGAAAGGATTCATCAGGCCGAGTTCCTCGCCTTGGGGAGCCCCGGTTCTATTTGTCAAAAAGAAGGATAGGTCTTTTAGAATGTGCATCGACTACCGATACCTGAACAAACTAACCATCAAAAACCGATACCCACTTATGAGAATCGATGATCTATTTGACCAACTCCAAGGTTCGTGCGTTTACTCAAAAATCAACCTGAGATCCGGATACCATCAACTTAGAGTTCGGGAAGAGGATATCCTGAAAACGGCATTCAGAACTCGTTACGGCCACTACGAGTTCCAAGTTATGCCATTTGGTTTGACCAACGCACCGACAGAATTCATGGACCTTATGAATCGGGTGTAAAAGCCATATCTGGACAAGAGCGTGATTTACTCTAAGAGTGAGAAGGAGCACGAGGAGAACCTTAGACTAATCCTAGAACTGCTGAAGAAGGAGGATTTGTATGCGAAGTTTTCAAAGTGCGAGTTTTGGATACCAACTGTTCAATTTCTGGGTCACGTGATTGATAGTCAAGGCATTCACGTGGTTCCTGCAAAGATAGAGTCAATAAAGGTGATGTGCTCTACCGTGTACAAGTTTTAAAATTTATAAACACGATTTATCCGATTAACTATTTAACACATACGAGCAAGTATACTCGTCCGTAATAGTAAAGGTGGGTAAATCGAGATCGTCCCAAGGGATTTGGTATTTGTATTTAGTATAACAAGCTTTTGCAAAAAGGGTTGTCAATCCAATTTGGTGAAAATTCAAAAAGTAAATAGAATCCAATCAATCAAAAACATATAATTGTGTGTAATTCCTTAACTAATTGCATAGAGTATTCCACAAAGTTTGGTGTAACTTGTAATGATGCACAATTTTATATGAATGATTAACAATCAATGGTTTATATCATGAAAAATCATTTCTAAGAATTCAATCTCCTAGTTAACTCCTTTCGGCCTTATTAACTATTACGACAATTCTATTAAACTCTGGTTGTTTGAAAAGCAATTATTATCTCATAAATTCCTAAGAATCCTTTCGGCCTTATCTCGTGATGAAATCGTTTCAAATCCATTTTAATGAGTAAATATGGTGTTTGTCACACACCATATCCCATACTAATTCGTGCACTAACGTTTTGGAATAAAAACATAAAGAAAATCCTTTCGGCCTTTTTATCCTTTTAAAATGTTTTTACCAACAAAAAAGCAAGATTAGATATTATTCCAAACAACTCATAAAATAAGAAATGTTTTCATGCATCACTTTAAAATAAGAATACTCCAACAATAGTTACATCATACACACAAGTATACCAAAAATTACTCCATAACAATCATAATCAAACACAAGTGACAAACAATACTTTCATTAAACTTAAAGTAAAAGTAGTTCATTGTAAATAAACAAGATACACCAAGCTTAGGATTACAAGAACTAGAATTGTGGAACTGTAGCAACCACACTCCTCCAATCGCCTAATATTACAAGTAAACAACTCCACACTCGAACTAAACTATTGAGACTTTAACTCAAAGTTTCCTGGACGTTTTTACAGCACTTATAGACTTTCGGGCAATGATAATAAGTTAGTAAGGACTTTGGTGTAAGCCTTTACTAGTTTTTGGGGTGTCACACTTAGTATCTAACCTTGGATCCTTTAAATAGTAAAAGAACTATTATTCCCCAAGTAAAAACGACCCAAAAGAGTTAATAAGCAGGAAATGATCAGCCACAAGGATTATGGGACTTAAATCCGTCATTAAATGAAACTTTGTAACAGCCAGCTTTAGCCAACCGATCGGATAAGGGCCCATCCGATCGGATGCTCTCCTCGGTAAAACCCAACTTCTCCCATCCGTATCGGATGCGGGCTCCTTCCAATCGGATGGGGTCTTCCTATACTCACAATCGTGATTTTTCTTTGTCTCTTCTCGGCGCATGCTTTATCCTTCGTTGTGGCACTGATTTCTTCCATAGGACTTGATATTTTCTTACTATATGAACATAGAAATCTTGACACTATCAAATCCTTGAGTCCTTGTGTGGTTTCTCTCTTATCTCCATCTCGGGAATCTTCCAAATGTGCATAATCACTTCAATTCTTCGTCTTTTTATCATCTTTTCCTGTACTTGGCTACATTCACTTGCATATACACTTTTTCATGATTAAGTAACAAATACATATAAATATAACCAAATATGATGCACAAAACTAATGATAACGCAACTAAAAACATGCTCATTCTGAGCATTATCAAATTCCCCCAAACTTGAGTTTTACTCGCCCTCGAGCAAGTCTAGCATTTAGAAAAATGATCTCAATGGTATCGTCATCGTGGTTCCAAAAATTTAACAACCATCCCAAAGGAGCAATTGTTAATTTTAATTTAAATGTGAAAAATTCTTGAAACATAAACAAGTTAATGTTGAGCTTGATAAAATAACTAAGTACCTCACGAAGAATTTTTTTGAAATTCACTCAACACTCTAAGGGTAGATTGATTGGTAAATCACTCATTACTCAGTCATGATTCATGTGTCTTACCATAAGCTTGTACAAGTATCAAAACAACAAAATAAAACATCATAGAGGTCTTTTATTCATGTTTAAGGTTAAAGGTTACCGGCTAATGTTCAAACATTTCATACAAGAATATAATAACTCGCTGGCGCGAATTTTTGACTAGCTAAACAACGGATGGTCACTAGATTATACCTAGGTTCGCTGGCGCATTATTTGCATAACGGATGGTCACCAAAGTACGCACTAGATCGCTGGTGCATTTTTTAACTATTCAAAAACCGGATGGTCACTACAATATCCATGCACTACATATCTTAACAAAGCCATCACTTAATCCGGATGCTCGAAAGCTAACAACGAATAAAGTAATTTGGTAAAGGGTAGGGATAAGACATGGGAATTATTTATGACTGGTTTCTACAAAAATGAAAAATAAGAATCAAGTCCAAATTCCGTTCCCAACTCTTTATACCACAAATGATTACTTCCCAAACTTCTTCGATCGTTATTCCACATCACATACTCACTTATTTCCGATTAGCTCATTGGCTAATTGATACTCATACATTATAGCTCATTGGCTATTCACTTTATTCACACATTTTTTATTTTTATTTTATTATTATATTTTTTTTTACAAACAATCTCTCTTTCCTCGTCACCCCCACACTTTGGATGAGCACACGCTACAAAAAATATAAATAAGAGTAACGACCTCCTTCTTCGTTGAAACAACACATATACATATCAAAGTGTGGCCAACGCGTAATCATCAAAAAATAAATAGTTTTCAAACTTCAATTGAACTTGATTCAGGTAAGGCTAAGGTGTAAAGTGTAAAATATTTTTGTATTTTTCTGGATTTAATCAAAAGAAAAGATAGGCTCAGAAGGTGTAACTAAGGGTATCTAGCGTAAGAGATTAACGCTAACAAATGGGTTCCTAATACTAGGATAATTAACCGATATGTTTAGCAAAAATATTTCTGTAAACGGATGGCCATTTGGTGTAAATCCTAAGTTGCCTCTTATCATTTGAATATATTTTATCACTCGAAAGTGATTTTAACCGTAATGCATAACAAGTACAAGTTCTAGAATCAACATAATCACCGGCACACTCATAACGAAATATATAGCATAAGAAATGCTTTATACAAAAAAGACCTAAATCCTCACAATTTAAGGTAGGTTATAACATGTACTAGTAAATGTTATCGATTTCCAAAATGAAATAGCTCTCATAACTTGATTAAATTCTAAAAAAATTCAAATAGCCTCATTTTTACCATTAAATCAATCTAGTTCTTTAAACTATATGAATTATATGAGAAAACAACTAGAAAATCAAGGGCGAACGAATTCTAGTTACTCAAATCCAAAGTTCTACTAAACCTAAAAATTTAAAAATTAAACCATTTTTCCTATTTTCTTTCCTCCCCCACACTTTTGTTCTTGAGTCAAAGGTTTAACGGTTTGTGGTGATTTAGGTGGTGAATTAGATGATGATGAACTATCATTCTTTAGGGTGGAGGGTTTGGTAAGTTTGTTAAGAGGTGCTTTCTTCCTACTAGCTTTTCCCATTTTAAAAATCTCTTCCTTCACTTCTTCTATTCCTTCACATAACTTCGTAAGCATCACATCTACTTCCTTCTCTTCTTCTAACTCGGTAATATCAATCCTCATCTCACCAAGTGCAAAATCAAGCTTACACTTAGTTGTAACAAGAAAATCTCTTCCAAACACTACCTCCGACTCATCGGCATTTCCATATTTTAAAACAACAAAATCAACCTTGAAAATGTGACCGTGAATATTCACACGTACATCTTTCACTTTCTTTCTCCCGTAATCTTCATAGTCAAGTCGAACAAACCCAAGCTTATCTAGCACATCTTCCGTAATATAATTGTCACCATACTCCATATTCAACTGAGCATCCCAAGCTTTTACTCCTTCCACTCCACAAGGTGTAGCAAACCTCATGAATGGTGCATCGAACTCCCTAGGTAGTGCTCTTGTGAACACAACGACTCTTTTCTCCTTTGGCAAACAAACTCGGTTTTCTCCAACTTCTTCTATCTTTTCAACATCAACCTTCACGTCTTCCAACATATTTTCTAAACGCTCCAAGGAATCACCCGAATCCTTGAACATTTCTTCCAAATTTCTCAAGTACTCCGAAACTTCGCTCAAACTCTCCATCTTACTAAAGCAAATAATACTATAACATAACCACAAATACAAAAATCCAAATCATTAGCATTAGGGTTAGTCATAATCGAAACATATTCAAAATGAAGTCATATCAAGTAAACAAACAAGTTCAAACACTCAAAACACTAAAACAACTAAAAATTGAAAATTTTTGAAAACTTTTACGAGGCATCCATCCGATCGGTTTTCCACTCCATCCGATCGGATGGACAAATCGTTAAAACATCTAACTTGCCAACCGAATCGGATACTCGCATATCCGATCGGTTGGACAGATCGTAAATTTTTTTTTCTTTTTAATAAATAAACTGAATTATAACTTTAATATAATAACTAATACATAAAATAAAACTAATAAACTAAAAATTTTAAAAGAAAATGAATCATAATTAATAACTTTAATAACATTTAACTAACTAATAACTATTATTAATTAACAAAATAAATGAAAACTCTTAAACTACTTAACTATTAATCATAAAATTAAATATGCTAACTACATTAACTATCATAATAAAAACTATAAAAACATTAAAAACTAATCTTATAATTACCATTAATTATCTAATTAAACAAATAATTAATTATATCTATTACTACACTTAAACTAACATTAAACTACAATTAAAAACCTGAATAAAACAGAAAATAAAAAATCTATAAAAAATTTACCGAGAGTTCCAACCGATCGGAAGGGTGACCATCCGATTCGGTTGGTGCCAAAATCAATTTTTTTTTTTTTTTTTTTTTTTTAACATTTTCAACAAGAATTTTTAAATAAAAAACTTATAAAACTACCAAATACAAACAAATCAAATCAAATCAAATCAAATCCCCGTCAACGGCGCCAAAAACTTGATGTGCTCTACCGTGTACAAGTTTTAAAATTTATAAACACGATTTATCCGATTAACTATTTAACACATACGAGCAAGTATACTCGTCCGTAATAGTAAAGGTGGGTAAGTCGAGATCGTCCCAAGGGATTTGGTATTTGTATTTAGTATAACAAGCTTTTGCAAAAAGGGTTGTCAATCCAATTTGATGAAAATTCAAAAAGTAAATAGAATCCAATCAATCAAAAACATATACTTGTCTGTAATTCCTTAACTAATTGCATAGAGTATTCCACAAAGTTTGGTGTAACTTGTAATGATGCACAATTTTATATGAATGATTAACAATCAATGGTTTATATCATGAAAAATCATTTCTAAGAATTCAATCTCCTAGTTAACTCCTTTCGGCCTTATTAACTATTACGACAATTCTATTAAACTCTGGTTGTTTGAAAAGCAATTCTTATCTCATAAATTCCTACGAATCCTTTCGGCCTTATCTCGTGATGAAATCGTTTCAAATCCATTTTAATGAGTAAATATGGTGTTTGTCACACACCATATCCCATACTAATTCGTGCACTAACGTTTTGGAATAAAAACATAAAGAAAATCCTTTCGGCCTTTTTATCCTTTTAAAATGTTTTTACCAACAAAAAAGCAAGATTAGATATTATTCCAAACAACTCATAAAATAAGAAATGTTTTCATGCATCACTTTAAAATAAGAATACTCCAACAATAGTTACATCATACACACAAGTATACCAAAAATTACTCCACAACAATCATAATCAAACACAAGTGACAAACAATACTTTCATTAAACTTAAAGTAAAAGTAGTTCATTGTAAATAAACAAGATATACCTAGCTTAGGATTACAAGAACTAGAATTGTGGAACTGTAGCAACCACACTCCTCCAATCGTCTAATATTACAAGTAAACAACTCCACACTCGAACTAAACTATTGAGACTTTAACTCAAAGTTTCCTGGACGTTTTTACAGAACATATAGACTTTCGGGCAATGATAATAAGTTAGTAAGGACTTTGGTGTAAGCCTTTACTAGTTTTTGGGGTGTCACACTTAGTATCTAACCTTGGATCCTTTAAATAGTAAAAGAACTATTATTCCCCAATTAAAAACGACCCAAAAGAGTTAATAAGCAGGAAATGATCAGCCACCATGATTATGGGACTTAAATCCGTCATTAAATGAAACTTTGTAACAGCCAGCTTCAGCCAACCGATCGGATAAGGGCCCATCCGATCGGATGCTCTCCTCGGTAAAACCCAACTTCTCCCATCCGAATCAGATGCGGGCTCCATCCGGTCATATGGGGTCTTCCTGTACTCACAATCTTGATTTTTCTTTATCTCTTCTCGGCGCATGCTTTATCCTTCGTTGTGGCACTGATTTCTTCCATAGGACTTGAATTTTCTTGCTGTATGAACATAGAAATCTTGACACTATCAAATCCTTAAGTCCTTGTGTGGTTTCTCTCTTGTCTCCATCCCGGGAATCTTCCAAATGTGCATAATCACTTCAATTCTTCTTCTTTTTATCATCTTTTCCTGTACTTAGCTACATTCACTTGCATATACACTTTTTCATGATTAAGTAACAAATGCATATAAATATAACCAAATATGATGCACAAAACTAATGATAACGCAACTAAAAACATGCTCATTCTGAGCGTTATCAAAAGGATTAGGCGAAACCCACAACACCCACCGAAATACGCCAATTCTTAGGACTTGTCGGGTACTACAGAAGGTTTATTGAAGGGTTCTCAAAGATAGCAAAGCCTTTAACTAAACTAACTCAGAAGAATGTAAGGTTTGACTGGGGAGATAAGGCATAGGAAGCCTTCCAACTCCTTAAGGATAAGTTGTGCAACGCACCTATCTTGGCCCTACTTGAAGGCAGTGAAGACTTTGTAGTTTACTGCGACGCTTCACACAAAGGTTTGGGAGCCGTCTTAATTCAACGAGAAAAGGTGATAGCATATGCCTCTCAACAACTGAAAACACACGAGAAGAATTATACTACACACGACTTGGAATTAGGGTCAATAGTGTTTGCACTTAGAATCTGGAGGCACTGCCTCTATGGCACCAAGTGTGTAGTTTACACTGACCACAAGAGCTTGCAACATATCCTTGACCAAAAGGAGCTTAACATGAGACAACGTCGTTGGTTAGAATTGCTCAGCGACTATGTTTGCGAGATCCGATATCATCCAGGCAAAGCAAACGTGGTAGCAGATGCTCTTAGCCGGAAAGAACGACCAAAACCCCTGAGGGTACGATCGTTGGGTATGACAATCATTTCACCCCTTCCATCGAAAATCCTTGAGGCTCAGGCCGAGGCACTCAAGGAATAGAACAAACCCAGCGAGAAAATCTATGGTATACCCGAAAGTGAGAACGGCTTCGTGAAAAGAACCGATGGGATGTTGTGTTTCAAGGAAAGAAGTTGGGTCCTACTCTACGGAGGGATACGTGACCTCATCATGCACGAATCCCACAAGTCTAAATAATCTATCCACCCAGGAGCCGACAAAATGTACCTCGATCTGAAGAGACTATACTGGTGGCCCAACATGAAGGCTGACATTGCGATGTATGTCAGTCAATGCTTAACTTGTTCAAAAGTCAAAGCTGAACATCAGCGGCCATCAGGTTTACTTGTACAACCAGAGATTCCCGAGTGGAAGTGGGAACGCATAACGATGGACTTCATTACCAAACTACCAAGGACATCAAACAGTTATGAAACCATTTGGGTAATCGTTGATCGTCTTACCAAGTCTGCCCACTTTCTACCAATCAAGGAGAATGACAGCATGGATAAACTTGCATGGTTATACATAAAGGAGATAGTTGCAAATCATGAGCCGAATGCAGGCGGCTGGAGACCGTCAGAAAAGCTACGCAGACAAGAGACGAAAACCACTTGAGTTCCAAGTTGGAGATCGGGTTATGTTGAAAGTTTCGCCATGGAAGGGCGTAATTCGCTTTGGAAAGCATGGGAAGTTAAATCCCCGATACATCGTACCATTCAAAATCCTCGCTAGAATCGGGCCGGTAGCCTACCGACTCGAATTACCACAAGAACTCAGCTCCGTGCACAACGTGTTTCACGTGTGCAACCTGAAGAAATGCCTCTCAAACGAAACTCTTGCCATCCCTCTGGAGGGGCTCCAGATTGATGAAAGAATAAACTTCATTGAAGAACCTGTTGAAATAATGGACCGAGAAATCAATTGGCTTAAGCAAAGCCGCATTCCTATTGTTAAAGTCCGTTGGAACTCACGAAGAGGTCCCGAATACACATGGGAATGTGAAGACAAAATCAAGCGTAAATACCCACACCTTTTCTCAAATCCATCGGGTAACTCTAACTGAAAACCGAGGATGGTTTTCCTTCTTAGGCGGGAAGATGTGACAAACGGTAATTTTTCAACCAATATTTTAATAATAAAAGTCAATTTATTATTACCTAAGTGTTTGATTTAGCATTCATGAGCTTGCATAGCTAAATCGGGAAGCAAAACCCGCACACTATAGCTTACAGTAACTCATTTCATTGACTATTTTATCATAAATACGTGAATGATTCATTTTCTGACTATTACTGAGTATTTATGTACCAAAACGAGAAATATCTCGCACACAACACCACACGTGTACCGACACGAATCTAGTAATGGCATAAACCCGTGCTTATTAACCAGGAACCAAAAACATTTTTTTTTATATAATTTCTATAAAAACACACTCAAAAACGATAGCGTTCGTGCTCACGACAACCCGGGAAACACCGAAGATAAACTGAAGCTCAGCAAAACACGGGGTATGCTTAAATCCCCTGTTAATTTAAAGAGTTAATTGCAAAAATCGTCCTTAAAGTTTGACGAAATTGCAGATTTAGTCCAAATACTGAAAAATTGCAAATATAGTCCTAAAATGAAACTATTTTGCAAAATTTGGTCCCAGCTTTCTAACTCCGTTAACCGACGTTATCTTTTCAGTTAACATATGACAACGTTAGTCCATTAACCAAACAAGCGTTTGCAACGTTAGTCTTTTTACTAACGGCCGTTTTACTTTTCATTTTTGGTCCTTGTGATTATTATTATTATTATTATAAAAATTCGAAAAAATTTATAAAAATTCGAAAAAACTTATAAAAATTCAAAAAAATTTATAAAAATTCGAAAAAATTTATAAAAATTCAAAAGAATTATAAAAAATCGAAATTTTTTTTAAAAATCGGAAAAAATTTATAAAAATTCAAAATTTTTTTAAAAATTCGAAAAAGTTTATAAAAATTTGAAAAATTTATAAAAATTCAAAAAATTTATAAAAATTCAAAAAATTTATAAAAATTCGAAATTTTTTTAAAAATAGAAAAAATTCAAAAAAATTTATAAAAATTCTAAAAAATTTATAAAAATTCGAAACAACTTATAAAAATTAAAAAAATTTATAAAAAATCGAAAATTTTTTAAAAATCCGAAAAAATTTATAAAAATTCGAAAATTTATAAAAATTAAAAAAATTTATAAAAATTCGAAAAAATTTTAAAAATCCCAAAAATTCGAAAAAATTTATAAAAATTCTAAAAAATTTATAAAAATTAGAAAAAACTTATATATAATTTTTAAATTAGAAAAAATGTATCTATCTATCTCGGATCATTGTATCTATCTCGGCTTTAAATTAGAAAAATTGAATTTTTTCGGATCATTGTATCTATCTCGGCTTTAAATTAGAAAATTTTTTAAAAATCCGAAAAAAATTTACTAAAAATCGAAATTGCCAAAATTGAACAAAAAACCGAATTCACAGATTTTTTCTTTATATATATTATATAAAAAAGCTTTTCAAACTCTTTCCTCCTAGTGTAAACATAACTACTTTTAAGGTTTAAATTTTGTTGGGCTAAAAATTTATATAGTTAAACGAAAAAATATAAATTATGTAATTCGGGTTATTCAGGTCAACAAGAAAACTGAACCGAATTTGAATTCGATTTTCGGTTCAGTTTAATCCAATTTGAATTTGGTTCGGTTCGGTTTTCGATTTTATTCAGAAATTTTTTAACCAAACCGAATAAACAAAACAATCTAATAACCGAACCGATGAACACCCTCAAAACCGAGTTTGATACTCAATTATCTCCTACTTATTAAAAATCCAAAAAAATTTATTAAAAATCGAAATTTCTTTAATTTTTATAAGTTTTTTCGAATTTTTATAAAATTTTTAGAATTTTTTGGATTTTTAAAAAAATTTTGAATTTTTTAAATTGTTTTGAATTGTTATAAATTTTTTGAATTTTTATAAATTTTCGAATTTTTATAAATTTTTTCGAATTTTTTAAAATTTTTCGATTTTTTATAAATTTTTTTAATTTTTATAAGTTTTTTCGAATTTTTATAAATTTTTTAGACTTTTTATAAATTTTTTCGAATTTTTCCGATTTTTAAAAAAATTTCGGATTTTTATAAATTTTTTGAATTTTTATAAATTTTTCGAATTTTTATAAACCTTTTCCAATTTTTAAAAAAATTTCGAATTTTTATAAATTTTTTCCGATTTTTAAATTTCTTTCGATTTTTTATAATTTTTTTGAATTTTTATAAATTTTTTCGAATTTTTATAAATTTTTATAAGTTTTTTCGAATTTTTATAATAATAATAATAATAATCACGAGGACCAAAAATGAAAAATAAAACGGCCGTTAGTAAAAGGACTAACGTTGCAAACGTTTGTTTGGTTAATGGACTAACGTTGCCATATGTTAACTGAAAAGATAACGTCGGTTAACGGAGTTAGAAAGCTTGGACCAAATTTTGCAAAATAGTTTCATTTTAGGACTATATTTGCAATTTTCCAGTATTTGGACTAAATCTGCAATTTCGTCAAACTTTAAGGACGATTTTTGCAATTAACTCTAGGGCTGTAAACGAACCGGACGAACGCGAACAGAGCCTTGTTCATGTTCGTTCGTTTAATTTTAAACAGACAAATAAACAGACACGAACGCTTAAACGGACGGATTTTCTTGTTCATGTTCGTTTATTAAGAAAATGAGTTGTTCATGTTCGTTTATGTTCGTTCATTAAGATACTAAACGAACGCTAAACGAACATAAATGATCGAACATGAATGAACATAGACAAACAAATATAAACTTTATTAAATCATGCACAATATATTGTTTTATAAGTGTTGTTTTGTTTAAACAAACCAATTTTAAAATTATACAATTAAAAGATATGATATACGAACATAAATAAATAAATGAACATAAATAAACGCATAATCGGACGTTCACGAACATAAATGAACGGACGCGACTTTTGTTCATGTTCGTTCATTTAACTAAACGAACGTAGAATATTGTTCATGTTCGTTCATTTAATAAATAAACGAACATAAACGGACTTTTTACCGAACGGTTCATTAAATGTTCATTGAACGTTCAGTTCGTTTACAGCCCTAATTAACTCTTTAAATTAACCTCACCTTTTATTCAATGGTAGGGGACACTCACCTTTTAATTAAAACAAAATAAAAACCAAAAACAAAAAAAAGTATATATACATAAAACGATACACATTTTATCCTTTTCATATCCCCACCACACGTCTCTCTCTCACACCTGCGGCTTCATTCCCACCTCCTGAAGTAACCCAGATCTGATCTGAAAGCCATGAAAACAAAGCAACAAAAATTGGTCTTAGCATCCACAGGTCTGACCCTCTTGTCTAAACCTTAGAGGTCAACATATCCCACCAAGGCGATGACGAGGTTGAGGGGGGGGGGGGGGGGGCCCCCCCCACAACATCCATTTTCGGCTTTAGGGTCGACTGGTAAGGAAGAGAGGAGGAGTCAAACCTTCTTTGTTTATTTTGTTATAACCCAATCGGTTCACAAGTGATTCCACGCACGCAAAAAATTATCGAAACAAGATTAATAGTTGGTTTTCTAGAGCAAGTGTTCTGAGTCAAAGAGGGGCGTGGATTACTTGTTGAATCGGATTCGGGCTTCTTGATTTCTTGATCTTTGTAACCGACTTCATTGTTAGTAAGAACCCTATTCTTATTTTCCTTTTTCTTTCTTCCATTCGAATCTGTGACTACACTTGTGTTATGTAGTTGTTGTTTATTATTGATTGTTGGAAAATATAATTCTTAGCGTAAAAGAAATCGAAAATAATTAAGTTGGTTTTTGATAAAACTTGAATCGACCATAAATTAATGATGGCGAATTGGTAAGGTTCGTTATTAACAAATTAATTAGGCGATGCTAGTGATAAATTTTGTGCTAGTCGAATCAGTTAAGAAGTTTTAGTTGATAATTGGTTATGTTGAATCCTTGTGTGGCAGATGTTTTAAACAAGTCGAAAAACAAAAATGGTTATGGCTCGTATTTGTAGCTTCGTTCCCGTCTTGGTTTTGTGGCGATGCGTAGCCTAATTTCTTGATTTCTTTGGTTTATGTCGTAGCATTGTTAACATGGTTTTGCGTCGTTTTTAGTTAAGCCGAAAAGAAATATTAAGAGTCCTTTCGGTTGGGATACCAAAGGCCCTCGGCTTAAGCCGATTTGGGTTCCCTACTTGTCGTGTAAATTAGCTACTCGTAATGGTATTTAACCGCACCCCGTTCGACTAACTCATAAGTCTGCTAAAGGGGAAACCAAAAAGTAGTCAAAAGATTGATCTATCAAAGTCAAAAAAAATAAAAAATGCCTACCTTTTCTGCAGTGACACAAAAACGAAAACTACTTGTCTGCTTACTTTTTTCGTTTAGAGAAAGATCATTTTGGACCGAGCCCATGGTTAAATCTGTTATGGGTTTTAACCCAACATGGGCCAAGCCCAACTTATAACAAACAACTAAATTAATTTTGGGGCCAAAAGCCCACTTCGTTAATCAGGTGAAACCAGAAACGGGCCACGGCCCAACTATATTTTTAAAAACAATAATGGAAATTTATTTATGTTAACTTTTACGCATGTCGAATTCTTCGTACCCGAGCTATCCCGCGACTCATATTCGGATGTGTCACCTTTATATCAATATCATTTTCACGTCACGTCTTATATTGAAATATAATATGTACCTTACGACACAATCTACACTCGAAACGTATTTCAAAACTATAAAAACTTAACGTACTTATATAATCTATTTAAGTTATAAAAACAAACTAAAGTTTTATAAACATACCAAAAACCACTATTACTTAGACGAATATTTTTCACGTGAAACAAAAAGCACGTACAAACGGGTCATGCCCATATTTTTCCCAAGAAGAGAAATATAAACTTACGTTATTTTTATAAATTACAATAGTAATATTTAATCACAACATGCAAATAAGAATATAAAGAGATACTTAACTTTCTAGACATTCATACACACTTAGCATTATAAATTTCTTTTAACCATAAGGTTTATATGATCCGTCAACGTTCAACTCATGATTATTACTATTTTCCACACCTTGTCTTTCGGTTATTTTTGAACCAAAGACATTTCGTCTTCAATATCTTATTCGTTGTACACTTACACACTTCAAAGAGCCAATACACTCAAACGTTTAGAAAACCGTTTTCAAACTTAAATGCTACCACACAAGCAACAATAACGCAACACTTTAAAACTCTTGAGCTTAATTAAACTTCGTTGAGTCTTGAACTTAAACTATGAACTAAATCATACCTTACTAATCTAGGTCACGTATTGGTGCCATACTCTCTCGGATTTACTTCATTTACTGCTTACTCTACTAAGGTGAGTTTATAGCCCCACTCTATTTATACATGTTTTACAATTGGGGTGAGAAACATGCAAAACTCTTTTATGGACCAAAACTATTATTTATGCTATTACGTGGTTTAGCCTAAGCCCTATTATGTCCCATTATTCCCAACTCATGAATCGTCAATTCCTGCTGGGAAGCGCGAATGTTATAAATAGATCTATTGGGGGTAACGCCCCTGTTCGGATTAACCGGATAGGCAAACGAACATATACCATGTCGAAACACAAGTGTCTGGGATAAACACTTGCCGGGCCCCTAGATATGTTTACATGCTCTTTGAGCGTGCACACTATTATAGCTTCGGTTGCATGAACTTGGTGCTAGCGTAATAGACTATTTTTTTATATCACATTATATGCGTTGTAATGTTCATATACCAAACTCATGGTCCAAACTATTGATTTTACTACTTATCTATAAACCTATGAACTCACCAGCTTTTTGCTGACTTTTAGTATGTTTTTATCAGGTGTTTAAGCAACTTATTATTGGCAAGGTGTGGCAAGGCGATGGTCATAAACTATTTACCAAAGTGTTTTCACACATTATTATGACTTGTTTTTATGGGACAATTAGACTTTTGGGCTTATTTATCAAATTTAAAACTCTAATGTAAACTTGATTTAATTCAACTGAATGTATTTTAACGGAGTATGTATTCCGTTTTTTATTACCTTGTGTTATGATTTCCAATTCAGTAGCACCCCATGACCCGAATGCTTCCGCAATACCAGATTTGGGGTTGTTACATAAGTTAACATAAGGGTGTGGGGGTATTTCTGACGAATCGGGTCTTCTCGTTCCCAAGTGAACTCGGGATCTCTTCGAGAATTTCAGCGAAACTTGACGATAGGAATTCGACTTTGTTTCAAATGCTTGACGTTTCGATCCATGATCTCCACTGGTTCTTCAACAAAGTTCAGCTTGTCATTGAGCTGAATTTCCTCTAAAGGGATGACGAGTGAATCATCGGATAGGCACTTCTTGAGATTTGAAACATGGAATGTGCTATGTACATTGCTGAGCTCTGGCGGAAGCTCTAGTCTGTAAGCCATTGGGCCGACTCTAGCCAGAATTTTAAATGGCCCAATGTATCTCGGGTTTAACTTCCCTAGTTTCCTAAACCGTATCACGTCTTTCCAAGGCGAGACCTTCGACATAACTCTATTTCCAACCTGAATTTCCGAAGGTTCATGCCTCATGTCAGCGTAACTCTTTTGTCGGTCTCTAGCGGCTTGCAGTCTGTTCTGAATTTGAATAATTTTCT
The DNA here is from genome assembly GCA_021014915.2 of Artemisia tridentata subsp. tridentata. Lineage (NCBI taxonomy): Eukaryota > Viridiplantae > Streptophyta > Magnoliopsida > Asterales > Asteraceae > Artemisia > Artemisia tridentata. The sequence goes on from CP139504.1 coordinate 283,584,361, forward strand.
CGGTTGTCTCGTGAACAATTTCCGGACCAGTGAGTTGGGCGTCTTTGACTTCGGCCCAACAAACAGGTGATCAACACTTTCGACCAAAAAGTGCCACGAATATAGCAGCCTTTATACTAGTGTGATAACTATTGTTGTAGGAGGATTCGATTAATGGCAAATGATTATCCAACTATTACCAAAATCAGTCACACATGGTTTTCACATGTCTCCTAGAGTCTGAATGGTCCTTATTTCCCAAGGGAAGTAGGTGTAGTTGCTGATGTCGAAATGAAAGGGCGGATCTAATTTGAGTTTGAACAATGAGGGTAGATATCACTAATAGTCTCATGGTGAATGTTAGGCATTTAAGGGAAAAGCCCCTTGGTGTGAACATCACAGAAGAACGTGTCAACAAGCCTACACGGTTAGTCAAAAATGATGATCTATGAATCAAGGGATCTAAGAGCAGAATTGGATGTCAATGATTAGGAACGTTTGGAAGTTATTGTCAGATATTGACTCAAAATCGTGGTATTAGTGGTATGAGTCAAGTGGGTACTATGTCGTGGGATGTTTGTCTCATTACAGGTGGAAGCTAAAGGTCTTACGGTCAGATGTGACCTCTTATTATCCCAAGGTAAAGGTGATGTCACGTTCCCATAATGATAATGTTATCTAAAACTCCGAAAGAGCATGTTGTCTCTTGGGTAATTGATTATTTAATTCAAGGCGCTTCTACCAGTGTGAGAATCTTATCTTACAGGATGGGTGGGAAGGTTGTACTTCGAAGCAATAGTGTCAAGGTATGGCATATCACCATTGTCAATCTTAGGCAGGTCAGGTAGTATGTAGGTGTAGCGGTTGTTTTCGAAGTTTGTTCCTAAGATTTGTTCTGGAATTGTGCGATTTTCCTGCTTAGAGGCATTGATTAAGGATTTTATTCAATTTTTTTAAGTAAGCATTTACACGAATCTGACCAAGTCAATAATTCAAAAGACACCAATTTCTTTGTTTGAGGTTAATAGTCGGGTAAAATGATGCGACCCTGAAAAATTTAAAGTTTAGTAGAACGAACTTTGTATATGGTATAAATAATACAATTTCACAAAATTAACGTTTAGCCGTTTCTTAACATACAAAAGTTTGGTAAGGTTTGACTATAAAATTTTAGCCCGTTAAAATAAGTATTTTATAAAAATATCACTACGAGTTTTATGGTTAATATAAACGCATTAAGGAAAAGTTCCTTAAGAGTGAAAACATCAAGGAAGCAGGTATAGTCGGGTATGTATATCTATATAAGTTTTTAAAGGTTTAAGGACATAGTCTAGTTTCCAGTGCTTGGTAGTGTTTGGTGGCTAAATATCGGGTGAAGTTTATCGATATGGTACTTAATTCACTTAAGCAGTACTGGGATGTATCATGACTTATATTGTTGTGCTAGTGGTCTAGAATGAATGAGTGAATTGGATATTATGTCATGAGGTGTTTTCCTTGGTTACAAGTGAAATTTGGGTATCAATGGTCGTTCGGTATGTTGAGACTTCTTGGCATCTCAGTGTGGGAGTGAGGTCATATCAAAATGGATTTTTGAGGCTTATTAATCTAGAACTCCTAGTGTAACAATTTGCATTTTCGGGTACTATTCATTTTTACTATTCACTTTCACTATTCACTCCCGAAATTTTTATTATACATTCTTATAAGTTAACCTATTTTCATGATAACACGAGAGTTTGACACTCGTCGGGTCATTTTTGCAAGTTTCACAAAACCATGTCTGAGATTCACGTTTAGGTTTAAATGACATTTAGGCATCCCGATATGTTCATACAACATCCTAAACAAGAGAAATAAATGTTTCTCACATCTTACGACATTTTCACAAGTTTTGGATTTTTACATTTTCCGGTTTTGCGTTTTACGCGATTTAAGACTACGTTTCTAGGTATTCACGACTTTAAGCATCCCGATAGAACTTATCACTCATTTAATATGTTAATATAGAGTATATTGATAAGTTTTAACAAATTTATAAGTTTCATATTTTTAGGATACCCGGTTTTAAGTTTCGTGACTTTACGACTTACAGTTAGTGATTAACGGGACCAAAACTTACTCCGTAACTTATATAAGGCCAAGATTCATCCACCTAGTCCCTCCCCCTTGTCCATGAACGTATATATAGTAATTCAACAAGGCCTTTGTGGCTTGGTGAGAGCCATGGAACCATTAGAGAATCATGTGTTACATTAGGAGCCATAGAAAGACTTACGGTCCAAGATCAACCAAGTATGCATCATGTGTTCCATTCTAGAACATACCTTAGTGTAAACTAACCTCCTCAAGGTACTATAAATACCCCCCCCCCCTCTCTTGGTCGTTCATAACCTGACACACACAAAAACTTTCATCATTTGATTTCCAACTTCAAGTATTATCCAAGAGATTCAAGCTACAAGTAAACTACATCAAATTCCTTGCAAGTTTAGGTGATCTTATTGAGTTTAAATCCACTCAAGTCACCTAAGATCCCATCAAAAGCCCTTCAAGAATACAAGAAGTGTAGAAGGTTGCTAAGGCGTGGGAGAGTGCTCAAATACCAGTTCTAGTCCTAGACCTTGTTTATTTTCCTTTCTTATTGAAAGCCAAAAGTTGTAAGAAAGCCTAACACACTCTTGATCAACACCATTTACATGTTTTCTTAGTCTTAATCTATGCTATATATGTCTAGTTTTATTGATCATATGATGTACAAATCCTTAAAATTCAAGTTTGAACTTATATGTTGTCTTATGAAAGTAAACAAGTGAAATTAGAATTTTATGTTATGAAAAACGACTAAACTAAATACCCTTGACCTCGGGAAATTACTTACTGTTAAATAGGATTTTACAAGAAAAACGTAGCAATTTGAATCACCCGAAACGGACACACGAGTCAAAAGTTATGATAAAAATAAGTTAACGAAACCTAGAAACTGCCAAGTTTGCTTACTCCATGAATTTCGAATTTTTTTGAGGCACTTTTGGTCTGATTTATCAAAAAGTTAAAACCTTAAAGTTGTCCGTAATGATGTTTTACATCCACCTCATGGAAACTCGGCCTGAAAACACCAAACAAGGGCAGTTTTCTGCCTCAAATGGTAAGACAGTTTTTTGGCGTCAAAATTTGGTTTTCACAATACAAGTAATCAGGAACCATGTAACCACTTAATCTATATGTCACAAGCAAAACGAATGTTTTTCCATGTTGAGCACTACAAAACTAGCTCCTCGAACGTTTACTACATGACCTCTGGATTATGATGGCCCGAACGGTAGTACGGGATATACAAACTAAAACCGTTTCATAAACAAACATACACAAAACTACCAAGTACTACATCATGATCAATGTACTGACATATATAGACTCGTTTATACTTTCGCATTATTATTCCAAACCTAAGACACTACATCATATTCTAGGTTATGCATAGAGACTTCCTAGCTTATCCATCGATTCCGTTATACGTTTTGATATCATTAGTTCAAGGTGAGTTCCATAGCCCCTACTTTTATACATTTTGAATTACTTTTGGGGGAGATACATGCTCAACTATTTTCATTTACTTTTACAAGTACTCTAAACTTTTATGGATTACCATGAGTCATAGTGCCACTTTTTCTCGTTTAAATTACTTTACTCTTTGGGGGAGATACATGCTCGTTTTACTTACATATTTTACTTGGTTATCAAAACACTTTACTCACTTTATTGGAATACATGATTTATATTTACATATGGATACAAGAGCATAAAACATTTATACTTATATGCCCTGTTGCGTGACTATTACTATGTAATTATCATAGTGTGATTACTAGAGGTTAGGATGTGTTAACAGTAGTCTTTGGGAAGTGGCTCCCAGTAGTTCTTTGGGAAGTGGCTCCTAGTAATCTTTGGGAAGAGGCTCCCAGCATGTGTAATTTTGTTGCTAGTTGTAATCTTTGGGAAGAGGCTCCCAGTATGTGTGGTTTGTGCATAAGGCTCTGTCGTGTGATTTTATTTATGTAATCGTATACACATATGTCTTACTCATACTATATTTTAGCAGTGGGTTGTAAACACATAGGTTGCAAGTTTTGTATGGGCGGAACTTGGAACTGAATTGATTTACAATGCCTTTGCTGTGGGAACATTCTTTAAAGGCTTTACATGTTAAACAAACCTATAAACTCACCAACCTTAGTGTTGACACTTTAGCATGTTTATCTCAGGATCTTAAGGAATTAGCATTGGCTTGGAGCATAGAGTCGCATGACTTGTTTTGAAGACTTTATACATTCATATTTACCATTCGATAGTACATTGAAAAACGTTTATGTAATCTTGTACTTCGGGACCTTATGTTTGTAACTCTGATTTCATTTATCGAATGGTAACTTTTCAAAACGTCTCACTTAGAGGTCGTTTTCTATAACTTGTACTTTGTATTATGAAGTAGCACCCTAGTGACACAATCTTCCGCTGCGACCATTTTGGGGGTGTTACACCTAGAGGGCTCAACGTCGTAAGGGTGGTTGTATATTGATAATTCGATCCAAGTTATCCATTACCTACGAGAGAAATCTCATTATGAGTGGGGAGGGTGAATTGTAAATTGACAGAACAGTGTCAAGTTATGGTATATTGTCATTCCTAGTCTTAGACAGAGATGCTTGATTCACCTCTAAGGTTTGGTTTAGTACGAAACGTTGTTTTTATAAAATCTCATGTCCTAGACAAGCTAGTATCCCCAGGGAATTAGTGAAGGATTAGGCAACTGTTCCAACGATTGTGGCTCGGGTTATTCCGTAAGGTCTTAAGGTTTCTGTTGGGTTACAAGTCAACTTTTGGTAAGTCTCTAGGCCCTTATAAGTTTAGTGGTACTCTAATTGTTTATTACCATCGAGGGGTCTTCCTTGTATTGTTAGGGTCTTATTACCATGAGGTACGCAGACAATTTTTTTTCTCATCGTAGGTGATTACGACGTGGTACTTCGACAACCAGTCCATACCGGTAAAGAGTATAAGCCTCCAAGTTCTTGGTTATTAGGTCGATGTCTTATGGTTATCTAATAGGTTTAGGGTGAAATCTCAAAAGATGATGTCGATTCTTATTAGCAGTCAATCAGCTAGTTCAGTAGTACAATTAATGCTTAACGCGGAGGTACAATCCTGAAGAATGGTGTTGATTGCTACTAGCAATCGGTTGGTTGATTAAGTAGTGTACATAGTGTTCAACGCAGAAGGTATGATATCGATTAGAGAACTGAATGTAATCGTCATAATTACTGACTCAGATGCTTTAAAGTGAGAGTATGTTTTAGTCACACACAAGGTTATGAGTCATTCGGTAGTTACCGAATTTAGAGATTGTTTGTTTGACGGTAAGATTCTTTGAAATTGGAATATGCAAAGTAAAGCAAGGCGCTATAAGATTGGGTTTCATACGAAATCTTAAGGTTATGATCGTATATAATCTCGTTGACTGTGGCTATGTTTGTTAGTAGGTTGCCTCATGATAGCAAGTGGTGTAACTTATCCCTTCGGATTTGAACGTGATACGAGTCAAGGCTGAACTTATGTGAAAGGGTTGGGTAGAAGTCTATCAGGTTACTGTGTTTACTAGTATGAATGCCCATAGGCTGCACTTCTTTTGTATACTCACGCGAGTTTCTGATTTTTCCAGAATGGCGATAGATAATTTGACTTAGATAAAAATTTAAGGCAACCATTCCTAGCACAATATTATCATACCTGAATTATTGATGCATTCGTATATCGTTGTAGGTATAGATTATATTATCAAGTTTTAAATTTATATTTAGCCGACTTATTAGATAACACACACTAACGAGCAGTGTACCCAATCAATGTAGCTAGTTTGTTAGTAGAATGTCGAACACTAAGAGTGGAACGTTACCACCTAGATATCTATCAATATTTTAATCCTAAGTTAGTTCTAATGACCTAATCTAACGTAAGGGGGTTTTCAGCCTGAGAGACAGGCACGATGTGTAGATTAAGTAAATAGTAAGTAAAATAAAGGAGCGAATGGCACACACATACACAGATAGAAAATAGATACAGATAAGAGGCCTGGCCGATAGTAGGTAAACTTGTCACACGTTTAATTGCTTAACTGTATAAGATGAGTGCTAAAATCTATTCTCTCTCAGTGGAATCTTAGTACAAGCGTGCAAACACTTAATGATTACTAGGTTTATGTATTATTTATCCCTTTTACAGGCTTACATTAACTATGCAAATGATGTTAATGAAGTAATTGCGCGAGCCTACGTCGACAAGGCGCGATAAACTCAATATGTAATCAAAGCACATGCATTAAGAAACCAAATAAACATCAAATACTCTTTATAAAAGCTGGAAACAATTAAGTCCGATCAAATAGTGAAAAGGACGCTAACTCAATGATTAACCGATTACTAATACAAGTAAACGAATCTTACTATGAATTAAAGTACTAGCAGGACCTTCTTACTGCTCTGAATTCGTCCTTTAGGTTGTGTCTTGTGCTACCAATTCGTATGGTTTTCTCCCTTGTTATGTGTGTGTCTTTCGAATATGGCTCTTGAATGGGGTATTTATACTTTCTGATAACAGGATCGATACGGCGTATCCATTAAGTTGATACACCATATCTAGGTAACTTCGCGTGGGGTCCAAGATTATTATATTCTAGAATATTTGTACATCGTCATAACATACGGCGTAGCTTCAATCTTCATACGGCACATTGTCCTTCAGTATCATGGATTATCTGGTGAAGTCTTGAGATTAATACGCCGCATATCTGGAGTGTAATACGGCGTATCTGGAGTAAAACAAATCAGATCTTCTCGTCGACCAAGGCTTCATATATGGTGTATGGGATAATTCCTTACGGCGTATGCTTCAAAGTCAGGAAATGGTCTTCATAATAGTCTAAGTCTTTAAGTACGGCGTATCTGTCTAGAATGATACGGCGTATCTTCCTTCAGTTCAGTAGACTTTTCCAACTTGATCCGTTTTGCTCCAATTTACGTCCAAAATAGCTAACTTTCACCAAATGCTTGTTTATAACTGAGAATTACAAAAGTAAGCGATTAAGTATCAATTCTCATATAAAATAATATAAAACAAGCGATAAACATATGATAAATGATGTCAATAAAATGTAGTTATTTGATATCATCAAATATCCCTCCACTTGAACTTTACTTGTCCTCAAGTAAACCTTAGATTTAAACATATGAAAATGTATCCTAAATACAGTTTAGGATTTGTTTTTATAGTTTTAAGCACTCATTCATTTTAATCATAATTGCACAACCAAACACCTCACGAAGTAGGAAAATGAAATCACTCAAATCACTCAACTAATCTATGTGGTAACATTTAAGTAATTCGCTCAATTGCTCAGTCATGACGAATATTCTATCATAAGCTTGGCAAGGATACACATCTCTACCACTAAAGCTAAGGAGTGACAAGTCTAAAGCGGTAAATTGGGTTATGATAAGGCTTAAGGGTTAAACCTAGCTTCGTTCAAACATCTCCTGCACAAACTTAGTAGATCGCTGGAGCGAGCCCTCGATTCCTCAAATAACAGATGGTCACTAGTGTGTATCTCGGTTCGCTGGCTCGTTATTTTCATAACGGATGGTCACCAAGACACACTCTAGATCATTGGCGCATCATTTGATTAGTCTAAAACTTGGATGGTCACTACCTTATTCACGCACTTGACATTCTCACTTAGCCATTACCATATTCGGATGCTCAAAAACTAACAACGAATACAGTAACTTGGTAAAGGGTAGGGATTAAACATTGGGAAATACATAAATTGGTGTAAAATAAAACAAACAGGTAGATTAAGTCCTAACAAGTGTGGTTAATTACTTCCCAACCATCCCAAGAATAAGACACAAATCATAGACTAACTCACGCTTTAACACGGAAACTCACGCTTTAGTAGGTAGACATGAATTAAACTCAATAATATCTCATTCAGAGAATAAACCTTAGTTGGCGTTCCCATAACGGCCAACTCCCTTGCAATCCATAAATATAAATACAATAAGCAGTAGCGATATCTCTACTAGTACATAACTATACATTGTTGGTTTATCAAACTTACCAACATTTTCTTTCTTTATCTTTTCCATTTTTTTGATTTTTTTTTAAACATCAAATACTAAATATTGTAAAATTTCACCACATCACCATTACAATAAATCTGGATAATTTATCTCCATACTTTTCATAACTTCAGACATAAAAGTAATAGTGAAAGTATTAAACACACGAAAATCAAAAATACAATATCTACTTTCACTCCATTGCATTGTGCAATTCCTGAAATAACCAAAGATAATAATTTACGCACACGAACACAGGAAACGCAGGGAATACACATTTTTACCAAAAGCAACTCACCACGGACTTAAATTTATAGGGTAGGCTAAGGTGTAAAGGTGTAAAGAAACATTTAAATTGGTGTAAGAAACGAAAGGAATGGCTCTGAGGGTTTTTCTAGGGGTATCTTACTCTAAAAATGAGAGTAACAAAAGGGTTTATACGGGGGTTAACTAACCAGTGTAATTAGTTAATAACACATAACATATAAAGGCTATTTCGGTGTAATCCTAGAAATTTACTTAGTTAGACAAGTCACTCTAATTATATCAATAATACTCATTATGGTGGTCTCGAATAGTATATAAGTCAAGTTCTAAAGTTTACTACAAGTCACCGGATCACTCATATTTTTGTGGAATTTGGGTAAAATATTGGGAAACGGATAAGCTTAATTCTCACAATTTGGAAATAAGGGTTATGTGTGCGGTCATGCAACTTAGATTTAACAAAAACATGCTAGAAAAATTATAAATTTAAGCATATTAAGCACATATTAAGCAAATTTTTGAAAAATAAGGACAAGTAAACGTTCTAATTCTCCACCCCCCACTTAAGATAAATAAAGTCCTCATTTTTTAAAATTGAAATTAAAAACAGGAAATAAAAAGAATTAGAACGAAAAACTCCCCTGAGATTTGCTCGGTATGATCCTCCATTATACATTTGTGAGCAACTTTTTATTTTCTGTGTGTAATGGCGTATGAATGCCAACATGGCTACAACACACGGAAAATACAGAATGTATGTGAACCACCATTTCTTCGTAAACAACCTGTGTTAATTTAAAAATCACAGCTAGTGCATATCTTGTTAATCGATGGTTAGTAAAAATAATCCTAAAAATTAAAAATAAAAACTGGAATTTTCATCAGGTCAGTCGATACTCCGCATTCATGGTAAGGGATGCGCCGTATCAAGCCTGGAATAAAACATGAGTAAGAAATTTGATACGACGCATCCTTAAACGTGGATGCACTGCATATAAACAACCGACAGAATGTTCAAAGTGCAGAAAATTAAATGCAGAAAAATAAAGGATAGATATGACCTGTGCAGTCGATACGCCGCATCCATGGGAAGGGATGTGCCACCTCGATGTGCAGGTCTAACAGACTCGATGACAGAAAATAGTAAAGATAAATCCGAGTTGTCTCCCCGTGAGCACTTTTCTTTATTCCAGAGTCTTCAAGTTAAACTCATCTTCAACACTTACTTTGTTCTTGTCACGAACCATCCTTCATTTTTAATGCAAAAAATGTCATGATAAACTTGTGATATATTATCTTCGGTTTGGGTCTGTTCATTATACACAGTCATTTTTATAGCCGCGTGTTCTTCAAGTGGTCCGAAAGAGTACTTAATAACTTTAAATTTTTCAGCGGTGAATGTCAGTGGTTTATGGTAGGGGATTCCAAGCAGTTGACATTTTCTCTTCTTGAATGCTTCTTCTTTTTCGTTAACAAAATAAGATTCATCATTCAAAATTAAATAATCTTCAAGCCTATTTGTGTACATTTCCTTTTTTTCATCTGAGGATTCCATAAAATTCTACAGAGTATCTTCAAAGGGATAATCACTCCAATCTTCACTACTTTATTTATACCCGTCTTGAAGTTCTTCCCATTCTTTTTTTAGTTTCCATTGCAATCTTTTATCAAGCTTCGTGTAGTCATCAAAATTTCTGTGCACCCATTCCCAAAATGTCATCTTTCTTGCCTCACAGTCTTCCTCTTGAGATTCAAGTCTTGCCTTCTCTCGTAAGGCTTCGTTTTTTCTTTCGCAGTCTTCGATTAAATCATACCAATCGTAATTTGCGAAATAGATATTATTACCAACTCGTTTCATTCCTGGTAAGTCTCCGCCATTGCAGATCCCATCTTTTTGCCAGTCACAAGTTGGCCATGTCTCGTATCCGTCCTTGAAGCGAATGGGTTTGCAGGTGTGTTCCAACTTACTATCTTCCCATTGTTTATCGAAAACCCATGGTATTTGGTCATTCCATTCGCAGTACCAAGTATTCTTAAATTCTTCATAAGTTTTGAATCCTGGTAAATCACCAGTTAAAACGTCTTCATCAATCTTCAAGAGATGATTGAACTCCTTGAATTCTTTGCACAGAGGTGTCTCGTACACAAATAGGTTTGTTTCAATTCTAAATAGTTCAGCGACTTCTTCGGTCAGTTCTTCTTCGTCGTTTCCCATTATCCAATAAGTCCAAGCTGCGCTTTTGAGAGATGCACTCATATTCTTTGAGTTGCTAAATTTAGAGCTAAGCCAGCAGGTAAATTCAGGGTCTTTCTCATATCGTTCTTCACGACTGAATTTGTCCAGGAATTTTGTTTTAAGTTCGATCCAATTAGTAAAGGGCCCCGAAGGTTCATTATCCAGCAAATCTTTAGCAACTCTAGACAAAGTAATTGGGAAGGCTCAAAGCATCAGTTGTCCTAAGTCAACAGCGATGAGTGTATATGAGTCAACAATCCAAAAGATTCTTTCAACATGTAAAATTGCGTTTTCAGTGTCCAATCCATGGAAAGTGTTTTCACGTAATTCCTTAAGAAGTCGCCCATTCAGCTCGTATTTAGCCTCCTCACCATACTTAGGCCTATCAATACCCGAAACATGGTCTTCTCTGGGCTTAGTCATGTATTCCTCTGATGAACTCAAATAAGTATATTTTTTTACCATCATTTATCCTATTTATTTGACTTGTTTTATTATATTATCTGTGAGAATTGATACGTTAATGTTTACTTTTGTAATTCTCAGGTAAAAACAAGTACTATGTGAAACTTGGCGATTTTGGACTAATTATGGAGCAAAACAAGCAAGAAGTTAAGAGTCTACTGAAATGTACAAGATCAAGACCATTCTGCTCCAGATACGCCGCATCCTACTTATTATATACGGCGCATCACTATCAAGATTTCAAAAGTTATAATCCAAGACGGAAAAGGACATGCGCCGCATACAAGAACGGAGTTACGCCGCATCTTCTGGCGGTGTACAAATATTCCTGAATATATTAATCTTGGACCCCACGCGAAGTTAAGTCAATGCGCCGCATCTACTTATTCAATGCGCCGCATCTAACCCTCAGACAGAAACTATAAATACCCCAAGGTCAGACGAATTTCAAGAGGCGAATAGACAGAAAAGACCGAAGACAGAAGAAACCCTAAGCCGAATTCAGACGAAGTAGCAGCACAAGACACACCTTGAACGAAGATACAAGAGCTGTAAGAAGGTCCTGCATGTATTCAATTCATTAAGTAGTTTTGTTTTATTGTATTAGTACACTTTAATTTATCAGGATTGATGGGCTTGTGTCATTGATTTAATCATGCACTTCAACTCCCCTTAAAATTGATTTCCCATTAATTAAAGTTTATATGTTGATGTCTTTGGTGACTTTTATTAGTGCATTGATAACCTCTGTGTCTAGCTGAGCATTGATCGGGTCGCCATGCCTCTGTCCTCGCCTATTTATTTTATCGCCTATGCATTCTATCGTCTGTAGAAAAGTAGGGAGAAAGGGTAAGTAGGATAGACATAAGTAATCATTAAGGGTTTACTCGCCGATAAGATTAGAGCCAACGAGAAAGGGTTAATTACATATCTTCATATAAAACTAGCAATAAAACAAGTGACAAGCTACTTAACTATCAGGACAGGTCTTCTTATTGTCTCAAGTATTTATCTGTGTACGTGTGTGCTAATCGCTGATTCGTGCCTATCAGTTTAGTTTATATTTAATCATAACCAAACCGTGCCAGTCTCTCAGGCTGAAACCCCCTTGCGTTAGATTAGTTGTATAGCTAACTTAAGATATTAAAATACTGATTAGAATAACTAGGTAATACGTTCCACTCTTAGTGATCGACACTCTACTTACCATTATATTCATACTGACCGGGTACACTGCTCGTTAAAGTGTGTGTTATTGATAAGTCGGCTAAATATAAATTTAAAACTTGAATACTGCTAAAACCACAACGACACAACACGCGCGCACCAAGTCTTTGGAGCCGCTGCCGTGGTTATAAAAATTAGAGCAATACACACGCACATCAAGTTTTTGGCGCCGTTGCCGGGGAGTGAATTGTTATTATCTGTTAATTTGATTAGTATTTTAATTAGGTTTTTAATTTTAATTCTAACCGCTAACTCTGTTGTATATTAGTTAATTTGCATTCATTGTATTATTTGCATATTTTCTGTTTTTGTGTGTTTTTATTTTTGTTTCTTTTCGTTTGTTTTATTTTTGTTTTTCTTTTTCTATTTTCTGTATTCTGCTATCGTTGTACTGAGCTAATATAAACGATACGGCGCATCTATTTTCATAGATACGGCGTATTGCGTTTAATTTTTATAAAATACAATGCGTTTAATAAATTCGATACGACGCATCTTTCCCCAAGATACGGCGTATTCTGTTTTTAATAAGAAATTTTTCTAAAACGATAACGCCATACGACGCATCTGCTTTAGCAGATACGGCGTATCTATTATTTTAAATTAAGAACAGTTTTCGAATTATTAAACAGATACGACGCATCAATTTTTATCGATACGGCGCATCTTCTGAATCAATAATCTGGTATTTTGAAACGTAACGAAAATACGGCGCATTAACTTTTGTTAATACAACGCATTTAATTTTAATAAATATACGTTGATTTTTGATTATTAAAACTGATACGGCGCATTCTAAATTTATAAGCGGCGTATCTATTTTCTGAATAAAAGTCTGATTAAATTTTAACGATTATAAGATACGGCATATCCAACTTTTTGGATACGGCGCATCGCCTGCCGATATCAGTAACTTTTATTTTTCGTATTCTGTTTTCGTTGTTAATTTTCTGATATACTACTTTCTTGAACATACCCTACTGATGCTTTTGTGATAGTTTCAGGAAGTGCATGACTAGGAGTTCTACTAGGAACTTGATTCAACCTTTCGAAGATCCTGAATGAGCCTTCCATTCACTTAAAAGGCTTTTCAACACAAAAAGCTTTGATATTTCAAGTTCGTTCGAGCTTGATTATTTTTCTGAAGAAAAAGAGGAAGAAGAAACAGAAACAATGGCGGAAAACACTACTATGGAGGAATACATGAACAAAACCCGTGCTGATTACACTTCAGGAGTTGCTAGACCAAAGTTTGATGAAAAGTCTAAGTTTGAGTTGAAGGGTCAGTTTCTCAAGGAGCTAAGAGAAAATGCTTTCAGTGGATCGGAACATGAAGATGCTAATGAACATGTTGAAAAGGTCCTCGAGATTGCAGATTTGTTTACTACAGAAGGAGTCTCTGACGATCAACTTATGCTAAGGATCTTTCCAATTTCGCTAAAAGGAGCTGCTTACAAGTGGCTAAGGAATGAACCTGCTAGTTCAATCACTACATGGGAAGATTTGAAGAGCAAATTCCTGAAGAGATATTGTCCACCTGCTAAAACTGCTAAAAAGATGGAGGCTATCAACAGTTTCAAGCAAGAGCCTGATGAAACTCTTTATCAAGCTTGGGAAAGATTTAAAGACTTGTTGATGAAGTGCCCTCAACATTATCTAAGTGAAATGCAGGAGATAATATTGTTCTATCAAGGATTGGACGTGCCTACTAGACAAATTTTGGATGCTAAGGGAGCTGTGCCTCAAATGAGTGCAGCCAATGCTAGGAAAGCTATCCAAGAAGCTGCTGATCATTCTCAAAAATGGCACGATGGGACCTCTACTAGATCTAAGAGCAGCACTAATTTTGACGGGTTTGCTGCTATTCAAGCTCAATTGGATAAAATTAGTAGAGAGATGAAGAAGCGTGATGAGAAAGTGTATGCTGCCCAAGTTGGATATGAAAAATGCGAAGGACCTCACTACACTAAAGATTGGCCTAACAAGAATGAAAGTGAGACATTTGAAGAAGCATACTACACACAATTTGGACAACCATTCCGACCTTCAGGAAGATTTAGGGAAGCTACTCCGGGATTCTATCAAAAGAACAACTTTAATCCCACTTATCAAGAAAGGAGGCAGACTTTAGATGACACTCTAAAGCAAATTATGGCCGATGCTGCTAAAAGACATGATGAGAACACTGCTATGATCAAGGAAATCCGAGCTTCAACGGATACTATTACAAGAAATCAAGGAGCTTCGATCAAAGCATTGGAACAACAAATTGGACAATTGAGCAAAGTTCTTCAAGAAAAGGGATACGAAAGTTTACCTAGCTCAACTGAAACAAACCCAAGAGATCATGTCAAGGCCATAAGCACCACTGAGGAAGTCACACCTAACATACCTAGAAGATCGATGAATGGTAATGATGCTGCAAATCCCCAATTTTTCTTTAATTCTTCAATCAGTTTAAGGAGGTTGCTCAAAGAAAAGACAAAGATTGAAGAGGAGATCAAGGCTACAATGAAAGAAGAGAGCTCTGCAACCGACTTACATGCCTTGCCTCATAAAGAAAAGGACCCAGGAAGTTTTACTTTACCTTGTTCAATTAATGATATATCTTTCAATAATGTGTTAGCTGACTTAGGAGCTAGTGTTAGTGTTATGCCCCTTAAGACATTCACTACCCTAGGACTAGGAAAATTAGCACCAACTAAGTTGCTTATTGAATTGGCTGATAAAACGGTAAAACAACCTGAAGGGATTGCTAATAATGTGCTAGTTAAGATTGAGAAGTTTGTTTTCCCTGTAGACTTTGTTATATTAGATATGCCCGAGGATGTTAAGATTCCTTTAATCCTTGGAAGACCTTTCTTGTCTACCGCCCATGCTAAGATTGATGTATTCAAGAGAAAAATCTCATTAAGGGTAGGGAATGATAAACTAGTCTATAAGTGCCGAGATCCTGTTAAAAGCATAATTAGAGGCGTCTATGTGCTAGGATTAAGAGAACGTATAGACCTCGATCTAGAAGCTAGGCTTATGGGAGAAACATTGATTCATAACAACTCAACTAATCCTAATTATGGGAACTTCGAGGAATTTATTGACCTTAATGTACCTACCAAACTTAGACGCGATATTCTTAATGATTATGATGATGAGTGGTATGATTGCGTAGTAATTAACAAATGTAGGAGGATAGTTGAGAATACAAATTTGAAAAATGATGTGTTTATTGAACTGCCACCCCACCTTGCATATTTATGCCTATATAATAATAAGGATTTCCTGTCTAACATTTTGTCATCTCTGCCCGGAAGGGACAGAACTTTGTTTATACAGATACTAAAGAGGAATGGCGTGGAAATTAAGGACGAGCAAGGAGTGTTCAATATTACTGGACTGGCAATGAGGGAGCGCGATGCTTTCGACTCTTTCAGTGATCGATATTAAAGTGCTGAACGTGAGTCTAACTTGAAGACTCTGGAATAAAGACAAGTGCTGACCGGGAGACAACCCGGAGGGAAAATTTTTACTTTTATGTTCTGTGTCGAGTCAGTCAGGCCCGCAGAAGATACGGCGCATCTCAATCCTTAGATGCGACGCATCTCCTGCACTGGTCATATCTTACTTTATTTTCTGCATTTTTATTTTTAACTTTAAAACTTTCTGTCAGTTTATTTTAATGCGGCGCATCCCTGGTTAAGGATGCGACGCATCTTTTATTCTGATTCGTACTTATTCCAGGCTCGATACGGCGTATCTTCTTCCATAAGATACGGCGTATCGACTGACCTGATGATTTTCAGTTTAATTTTTATGTTTTATTTTCGCTAACTACTAATGTATTATGCAAGTTTGAACTTTCTTAACTCAGGTGTGTTAAAGTCTTGATGGTATTATAGATTCCTGCATTTCCTGTGGATACATCAATTATGAAGCTTAAACGTTCTCATCCACAAGAAAGATGATTTTCGCTCTTATACAAATAATGGAGGATCATACCGAGCAAATCTCAGGAGAGTTTTTCTGTTCTAATTCTTTTATTTTCCAGTTTTTAACCTTTTATACAAACAACGAGGACGTTGTTTAGCTTAAGTGGGGGGATTGGAGAATTAGAACACTTACTTGTCCTAAACTTTTTCAAAATATGCTTAAAATGCGCTTAATATATCAAAATTAAAATTTTTTTAGCATCTTTTTGTTTAAGTCTAAATTACATAGCTGCACACATGACGTTATTTTCAAAAATTGTGAACTTTTCAAAAATTCACAAATCTATGAGTGTGCCGGTGACTTGTAAACTTTAGAACTTGGCTTGTATACTATTCGAGACCACCATAATAAGTATTATTTACATAATTGGAATGACTTGTCTAAATTGGTAAATTTCTAGGATTACACCCAAATAGCCTTTATATGTTATGTGATATTAGCTAACTACACTGGTTAGTTAACCCCCGTATAAACCTTCTGTTACTCTCACTTTTAGAGTAAGATACCCCTAGAAAAACACTCAGAGCCATTCCTTTCGTTTCTTACACCTTTGTTATAATGTTTCGTTACACCCTTACACCTTAGCCTACCCTGTGGATTAAAATCCGTGGTTGCTTAATTGCTTTAGGAAAAGTGTGTTTCCTTACATTACCTGTGTTCGCGTGCGTAATTCATTATCTATGGTTAGGTCGGGAAATTGCACAATGCAATTGGAGTGAAAGTAAAACTTGT
Source organism: Artemisia tridentata subsp. tridentata (assembly GCA_021014915.2). Classification (NCBI taxonomy): domain Eukaryota; kingdom Viridiplantae; phylum Streptophyta; class Magnoliopsida; order Asterales; family Asteraceae; genus Artemisia; species Artemisia tridentata. The sequence goes on from CP139504.1 coordinate 283,601,428, forward strand.
ATATCTTTGAGTTTATTTTTCGTGTGTTTACTACTTTCACTATTACCGTTATTTCTGAAGTCATGAAAAGTATGGAAAAATTATCCAGAGTTATCGTTATAGTGATGTGGTGAAATTTTACACATCTATGTTTATGTTTCAAGTTAAAAAAAAAAAAAAAAAAATCGAAAAAATAGAAAAGAAAAAGAAAGAAAAAGTTGGATGTTTGTTTAAACAACTTATGTAAAGTTTTGTATTAAGTGGTCGATATCACCACTAGTTGTTGTATATTATATTTATGGATTGAATGGGAGTTGGCCGTTATGGGAACGCCAACTAAGGTTATTCTTTGATTGAGATCTTGTTGAGTTTAATTCGTGTCTACCTAAAGCGTGTGTTTCAAGTGTTAAAGCGTGAGTTATTCAGTGATATGAGTCTTATTCATGGGATGGTAGGGATAGCAATTTACCACACTTAGAATTTTAATTTATCTGTTTTGTTTATTTTTCATTTTACACCAATTTATATCCCAAATATTATCCATACCCTATATCATTTCTTTATCCAAACATTTGATTTATTGAGATTAGGGATTTGAGCAATCTTAAGTATCGTAGTCGTGGATTCGGCTATGTATTTATGATTTTGTCGCCCTTTTTGATATAATATTATTGGTAAAGATTACTTGGTCCTATCTTTAGCCTATTCGAGTTAAGGATTTGAGCAATTGCAAGTATCGTGTTCGTGGATTCGATCATGTATTTGTGATTTTGTCGCCTTTTCTGGAATTTGAGATCGATAGAGATTAAGAAGAATGATTAACCCTTAACCAACAAACCCTTTTTACCGCTTTAGACTTGTTATTCCTTGGCTTTAGTGGAGGAGATGCGTATACTTGCCAAGCTTATGATAGAATATTCGTCACGACTGGACAGTTAAACGATTAGATTTGCTTTTATCAAAAATATTTTATTTCTAATTCGTTAAGTGTTTGGTTGTGTGATTATGACAAAAAAATGAATACATGCTTAAATATAAAAATAAATCCTAATATCTTTTAGGATATGTTAGGAACACGTTTCAAATATTTACAAGTCTTGTTCATTTAAATGTAATGTTGCAAGTTTAAGGACTATATGGTTTGTAATTGTGGACCGGTCCATTAGTAGTCCATGGACCGGTCACATTAGTTAGTTCATTCTTATCACATGCAAGGGAATATTCCTAGAATAATTCCCCTCCCATTGCCTATAAATAGAAGGCATGGGATTCATTCTAAATGTTGGTTTTCATGTGTATAGCGTAAGCGCTGCTCGAGTAAAGTTTGATTAAGTGAAATCCGACCATTCTTCTTATTCTTCTTCTTCTTATTCTCTTATCTTATTTAGTAGTGCTTATTAGCTTATTCTCTCTTCATACGTAGCATAATATAGAGTAGTAGTTCGTGTGTTATTTGTCATATCGAGTGTGTGTTTGAGATTTATACGTGACCTACAAGTGGTATCATACGCCAAGGGATAATTAGGATCGTGTGTTTGAGTCATTAGTATAAGTATTTACGTTGGTTTTATAGTTATCATAAAGTTTTGTTCACATATTAACGTGAAAACTCTTGTTTTTTGTTGAAAAAGTAGCTTTGCGATCGTTAAAATTCACTAATCTTCATCCAAATTTCATATTTTCTACGTTAAAAAGCTTAATCTTCATTAAATCTTTTGATTACTAATCGTTTAAGGTAAAAAACAATCGAGTTTATTGGTTATTTAGACGATTTGGTGTAATCCGTATTATTAGCGTATTGGAAAAGTTGATGAAAAGTGATAGTTTTGGTCTCTGAGTGAACTTCGACAAAAAGGGGTTTCATCGCATTTGGCAATCAAGATAAATAAGGGTTTCATCGCAGTTGAAAGATAACTAAGGGTTCTATCGCAGTTCGAATCAAGATAGATTAGGGTTTCATCGCATTTGGGAGATCTTCAATTATCGCATTTGGGACTCAGTATTGTACTTTCTTGTATTAGAAAGTAGTAATACTTCGACTTAGTTGCTTCTCTTCTCTTGTACAAGAGTTGAGAATTTATCGAACTTGGATTTGTGATAAATCTATCGCACTTGCCATAAATCATCGCAGTTTGATATATTATCTTATCGCTGTTGGATATTTTATCGCAGTTTGCTATAAATTATCGCACTTTAAGATAACATATTTCAATTGTCATTATTTATCGCACTTGATAGTTTTATCGCATTTGCTACTTTCGTTATCGCTATTGAAGGTTATCGCACTTGGTATATTGTCCTTATCGCACTTGGTGATCTGATCTTATCGCACTTGGTGAACTGTCATTATCGCACTTGGTTATCGCACTTGGTGAACTGTCTTATCGCATTTGGTGAACAGTACTTTATCGCATTTGGACAAAATCTTTAGATTTTAAAACCAACTTCACATACATCATCAAAACATATCTTAATTATCTTAAAAGATCCAGATATGTCTCAACTACCTCATTTCAATTACTACTACCAGCTACAGCAACATCCACAACAACAACAGCAATTTCATCCTCAGTATCAACAACAACAAGCATTCGTACAACAACATCAATTTCTCTCTCCACCACAAGTGTCCCCACAACAGATCATGCAACAGAATCAACAACTGCAGAATTATTCATCCTACTCCAGGGAACCTCATTGGTTTAACAAGATGTGTGAGGCAATTAGTAGTCAGCAATCACGTCATGAAGCTGGAAGTCAAGAAACTCCACCAATGCTAACTCCGGGTAACTACGTGCAATGGGCTATTAGATTCCTCAGATTCGTTGAACTCAAAAAACCTCATGGTCAATACCTCAAGAAAGTAATTGAAGAAGGACCCTATCCTATTCATGCTACTGTTGTTCCAGCAACTTCAGAGAGAGAAGAAACATCCACACCTACTCCGGTTGCCAACTACACAACTGAGCAAACACTACAACAAGAAGCAAACCAATTGGCTATGTCTTTAATACTTCAAGGAATTCCCAATCCTATCTACCGAAGTATTGATGCTCAAAAGACAGCCAAAGATATGTGGGAACATGTTCATCTTCTCATGGAAGGAACAGAGTTAAACCAAGAAGATCTTGAGTCCAAGTTATATATGGAGTACACTCACTTCATAATGGAACCAGGGGAAACCATTGAATCTTACTACCACCGTTTCACCAACATCATCAATGACCTTGATCGTCATGATATAAAGTTACCAAAGATTGCTGTCAACTCCAAATTCCTTGGATGTCTTGGTCCTGAATGGCAGAAGTATGCAACTTTTGTACGGTAGACAAAGAAAATTGGTGATGTCAAATATGGACTCATGTATGATTACCTCAGACAACATCAATCAGAAGTGGATAAAGAAATTGCAGCACGAGGAGGTTTCACACCCGCACCAACATCAAACTCACTTGCTCTCGTTGCTCAATCTAACTTCTCTTTACCACACCAGGAATTTGGCCAATCATCTTTTCAACCAAGTATTCCACCCCAACCTCATAATCAAATCATTCCTTATGAAGCACCACAACAATACTCTGATAACCAGCTGGTTCCATACAACAACACCGATTCAATGCTGTACTCAAATGCAGATTATGATGAAGAAGAGGATGCTTTCAACTCTCTTAATGAAGCATTTGGATTGATTGCTAACGCATTTGGCAGATTCACCAAATCCAACAACCGTCTTCGTTCATCTTCAAATACCAGGAATCAGGCAGTTGTTAATGATGGCAGAGTAGAAATTCGTAACAGGTCTTCAGGCAGATATGGTTCGGGAAATCGTGGATATGGTACTCAAAGGGTTCAGTCAGGAGGAAATAGGTTCAATACTGCAGGGGCAAACAGAAACAATATGGGGAATGATCAGAGAGGAAATTCGACTGTTGGGAATGTTCAGAGAGGCATTGCAAATACGTCTATCATATGTTATAACTGTGGGGGGAACGGTCACATGGCAAATGCTTGTCCGAAGCCAAGAACAATGGGCAGTGCTTATCACAAAGAGGCTCTTTTGATGGCACTCAAAGATGAAAAAGCTGCTGGAAGGTTGACTCAGAATGATCAAAGTTTTATGGCTAATGTGGAATCAGATGATGAAATGGAAGATTTAGAGGCAAATGCTGCAGTCATGCTTATGGCTAATATGCAAGAAATGAATATGTCCGAGTCAGGCCCGGTATATGACACCGATGGTCTTTCTCAGGTACCTGATCCTACATGTCTCATCCATGAAATTACTTTACCAGCTGCATCTTCATCTCCAAATGAAACGTTTGATCAACATGATTCATTCTCATCACCATCCGATGATCAAATAAACACGGTAGTATCATTTGATGATGATAATACCGTTGTTTCATTTGATGATCTCATTGATGATGACAATTGTGATCATCTTGATCAAACAGATCCTTTGACTGATCAAGATTCGGAATTACAGGCCTTGTTATTGACCACCCAGTCACAAATAGAAAAATGCAATGACATCAATCAGAAGCTCAAAGATAAAATTGCATTGTTAACAAAGGATAATGAGTGCTATCAACTACAACTTTCGGGTTATCTAAAACAAGATAAACGTGAAAAAGGTTTTGAAATAGCTTTCCAACAAGAATACGTAAAGGTTCAAAATTTAGAAAGTCAAGTTCGTGAGCTAACCGTAGCCAAAGCTGAGCTTTTCTCTCAAAAAGAAAAGGATCAATTTGAATTCAAAAAACAAATTGATGCTTTAAATTCTGAGTTGTTAAAAACTCAATCTGAGCTTTCTACATCTCAGAAGGATCTTCTTGAAGAAAAGCAAGCCACTAGGAAATGTGTTGACTCATATCTTGATCAAATTCTGGATTTGGAAACCAAACTCAAAGAATTTCAAAATGTTGTGTATAAAACGGGTAATTCTGTAACACAAATTCTAAAGAATGTTGTAAAACCGAGTCCTAAAGGAGTAAGTTTTGCACTTGGAAGTGACACACCCCGTAATTTACACAAAGCACTCAAAGACAATCCCAAGTTATACAATGCAACATTTCTGTTAGATGATACCTTTCAACGTGTTGTTATGTATTCTGTTGATGAAGAAACTGATTTTCTGGAAAACAAAATTGAGGGTCGATCAGATTCACAAACTAAATTTTCAAAGATACATTATGACTATAATGCACGACCTCATTTGAGCAAATCATTTGTCCCTCCTAAGGACCATCCAGAACAAACGTTAACATACACAAACATAAGTGCTCCTTCGTCTATAACTTCTGTCCCCACGACTGCTGTACATTTCAAAGATTGTCTGACAGAGGATCTTGCTGATCCACAAATGCCTCCAAAATGTCGAGTTCTTCGATATTTTAAGACATTTATGGATGACATTTCTCTTTTGGAGAATGAAATTGAGTTTAGTTCTCAAATTCCTGTCTCTTCTTTTCTTTCTCCTGTTCAAAAAGAAAAGAAAGAGATTCTTCAAAAGAAAATTCTTCCTCATGTCAGAAAT
>CP139504.1:283607042-283620547 GCA_021014915.2 Artemisia tridentata subsp. tridentata
TTTATGAAATCTTGATACGTTTGATAATTCAGTATGTGTTTTTGATTATTGCAGCCCCTTTTGTTAGAGTTGGAAGGTTAATGATGAACCCCAATAAGAAAATTTTAGTTCGTGTTCGGGGATTCGTCAGTATTTGGATTTTGTCCCTTTCGGAATTTGAGATCTTTAGGTTTAAAGGGAATGTTAACCTTAACCACAAACCCTTTTTTACCGTTTAGATTGTTTTTTTTTTCCCTTTGGTTTAAAAGGGAGATGTGTATACTTCCAAGCTTAGTTGAACATTGTCATGATTGGACATAACGTTAGTTTTGCTTTATCAAAATTTTATTTTATTAAAATTCTTTAAATTTTTGGGTTTGGTGTTATGAAAAAAATGAATACATGTTAAAAATATAAAAAAAATCTAACATTTTTGGATCATTTTCAAAAGATTAATTAAAAGTTTTTTTGGGGGAAGTAAAGTTCAAATGGGGGGATTTTTGATGAACCAAAAAAGAATTTTTATTACCGTCTTTACCCTATTTTTTATTGTTTTTTATTATTGTGAAAATTTGATACGTTAATTTTACTTTTGAAAATTCTAGTAAAAACAAGTTTATGTAAAAATTGGGATTTTGGACTAATTAGGAGCAAAAAGCAAGAGTTTAAGGTCTACTAAAAAGTACAAGTAAAGCCCATTTGCCCCGATCCCCGATCTTATTATTAATAGGGCGATCACTATAAAGTTTTTCAAAGCTCGATCCAGACAGCAAGGACAGCCCCGCATTAAGAATGGAGTTACCCCGCTTTTGGCGGTGTCGAATATTTGAATATATTAATCTTGGCCCCCAGCGAATTTAAAATGATGCCCCGCATTATTACCCTATGCGCCGATTGCCCTAGAATAAACTATAAATACCCAAACCCAGACAAAATTTCGGAGATTTTGGTACGTAGAAACGAAGGACAGAACCCCAAGCGAATTCAGACGAGTTGCAACACAAGACACATTGAACGAATACAAGAGGAAAGAAGGTCCTTTTGTTTTCAATTCTTAAGTATTTTTGTTTTATTGATTAGAAAACCTTTAAAATTGGGTCAAATTGAGGGCTTGGTTTTTTAACTCGCCCCCCCCCTTTAAAAATTTGCTTTCCCCTTTAAATTTAAATTTTTATATGTGATGTTTTTGGGGTGATTTTATTAGTGCATTGATAACCTCTGGTCTGGAGATTGTTGGGTCCCCATACCCTTCCCCTATTTATTAGATCCCTAGCATTTATCGTCGTAGAAAATAGGAAGAAAGTAAATAGGATAGTCTAAGTAATCTTAAGGGGTTTATCGCGAAAAATTAGAACCAAAGAGAAAGGACTTAATTGGTGGTTTTCATCGACTATACATTCATATAAAATAGCAATAAAACAAATGAAAACTACTTAACTATCGGGCAGGTCTTCTTATTGTCTCATGTTTTATCTGTGTAGTGTGTGCTACTTGTTCGGTTATTATTAGTTTATTATTTTTAAACTAAAAACCCGGCAGTTTAGGTGCCCCCCTTGCGTTGATTTGGTTGTATACAATTAAGATATTAAAATACTGATTGAATAACTAGATAAAGTTCACTTTATGTCGAATTACTTTCCCTTATTAACTGACGGGGACATGCTGTTAAAGTGTGTGTTATTGATAAGTCGGCTAAATTAAAATTTAAAAATTGAAAAATGAAAAAAAAACGAATATCGGGATATAAAAATTTGAGCAATACCAAGAATTAGTTAATAAGTTTTACATTTAGATACTTGTATTTGCCCGTGTGTATATAGTTTCATGTATTCCCTTTTTTTAGATAACAACTTCATTGTACGTATTCGTTGTTTCGTTGGTAGATTTTTTATGATTTGTGCTTATTAGAGAGTGTGGCTTCCTTTTTTTGGATTGTATGGAAAAAAAAAACATTTGTTGTTGAAAAATTTGGAAGAATCTTCCGGCATGGGGTTAAAATTTTTTATTTTTTTTGTGATTTGGGAATATCCGTCTAAATTTTTTCAAATTCAATTTGGGAAAATTTTTTTTTAGGGGAAAAATTTAAGCTTGAAAATAGAAAACGTTTGAACATTTGAATACGAATATAACCTAAAGTTTGAACTATGTTATGATTAAAATTACAAAATACGAATCCTAAACCTAAGTTTAAGAAATTCGGCAACCTATATTCCTAAGAATTTATATCACACGATAATATGTCATTTTGAACCTTGTCTATATCTTTTAAAATTTTGTACACGATTTGTAAATATAGTAGTGATGATACCGACTTTAATATTTGAAAGATTTGGAAAGGGAATAAGTCTCCCAAGTATCCCAATAAACTCGGCACTCCCCTATTTTTTCCCCCTCATTCGTTTACCAATTCACAAACCTTATATACATTTTTACCTCACACACAAACCCTAAAAAACTATGTATCAGCAGCCTCCATTTTTTTTCTCAAGGTTACAGTACATGGTGATCTCTCTCTAAGGTTTCAATCTCGTTTTTTCTCTATTCCAAGTTCAAGGTTGAAGTGTGACTGCGGTGGTCGTTCATTGTGGTTAAGTTTTCAGTTGGGTCAAATCGATTTGGTGATATTCTTGCTTCTCTTGAGTCTTTCAAATCTGTCTCGCTAGCAGCCTAAGGTATGCATATGTCCTCTTTTTGTCACAATTAAACCATACGACCTAAACTATAATTAAACTTAATCAGAATCATGTTTGCTACTCATATCAATCGCTTGATTTGTTGCTGCTCGTTTAAATTTATAATATATGTATTATAAGTTAAACGCCTCATGAAATCACATGTAAACTTGATAACATGTAAGTCGACCCAAGGCTACTTCTTTCTGTTTCGACCTATACTAAAATCAAGCCCTAAGTAATTGTCTTTAAAACCTGTTAGAAATCAGTATAAAAACATTAAATATATGACTACCAAACCTGGAAACCCTAGTACATATTTAACAAGGAGGGGTTAGGGTTTTTGGAAGGGAATTAGGTTTGGTCTTGTGTGATTTTATGTGACCTGGTGTGTCGTAATTTGTGTGTGTGTATATATGTTTGTGTGTCGACTTTAAGAGCTGTTGTACATGTGTATTATGGACTAAATAAACCTATGAAACAGGTCTTGTGATATATGAAGGCCTCGTGTGCGTTTGTATAGGTAAACATGTTTTATAATGGTCTAAAACGGATTTCTGAATTGGACAGTTTTGGGAAGCTGAATATGGTTGCACTAGAACATGAGTTTCATAAATGTTTAATACTGGATTTGTGCATGTAAACCTAGTTTAATTTCTTAACTAAGATCTCCAATTGGTTTGAAATGATTTGGAGTTGTTTTGGTCATGTTTTTAAATTGTATGGGATTAAGTGTCAAATCTGAGAAATCGGAGTCTGAACGTCAGTCGATGTTTTTGATTTTTAATTTTCAAATCACAAGGAACTGAGAGCTCTCCTTTTATAGGGGTGATATCTAAGTTATGTGTGAATTCCTGGAATTTTTGTGGATCTTTCTGAAGTGTTTCAATGGGTTAATTAAAGGCAAACTTTCTGTGTGTATCTGCAGTTAATTTTCTAGGTAGGTCTGGAAAGATGATTTTTGGAACAGTAATTGTACTTGGAAATAAAATCTATAAAAATTTGTGAAGATGCTAAGCTAATATGGGAATCACATATAATTATTTCAGAATTTTTGGAGCTTAATTGGCAGGCATGAAAAATCATAAGGATGTGATCCAGATTCACTAATATATCATAATTAAGTGATATATGATTTAGAAGTACCTATAAACCCTAAGTTTGCTTAATTATGAATGTAACCATAACTTACTAATTATGGAAAGTTACTAATTCGGGAGTTACTTAATTCGGGAAACTCACTTAATTCGGAAAGTTACTAATTCGGGGAAGTTACTAAATATGGAAAGTTGCTAAATTTGGAATGTTGCTATAAATAGGAGGAAACCCTAATATGTCAATCTGAACAACAATAAGTACTGAATCAGAAATAACTTATGAAATGGTTCTTAAATAATAGGACGATCATTAATTCGTGTAGATTCGCTGAAGATGGAGTAACTTCCGATCCATGTGTTTTCTGATATGGTTTCATTTGCGGTTTGAGGTACATATATATTTTATCCCTTTTCAGTAGGGATTTCTCATGACTTCCCGATCCTTGACCTTGTTTCGTTTTGTTAGTGATTGGGTTGTGCGTGCCTTGCACCCCTCACTTCTGGGAGCTAGCTACTCCATTTGGTACTTGAGAGGTCTCCCCTCCTTGTACAACTTATGATTTGACGGATATATGGATATGATATGATGTGATTATGTGACTAAGCATGTGGCATGCTTTCTGAGCTCGATGGGCATTTCTGTTCTGTTATATGATTATTATTCTCTGTTTGATTCCTTTGACTTCATTATGATCTCCTTATGTTTCGCTACGATTTGCTTCTTATGGTATATGACATTTTGTTCGGTTGATCCTTGATCTCTTATTCGTTTGGTAGATGATATTCGTTCAGCAGGAGCTTATGTTCCTTTTCCCTATACTTATATATGTTCGATCATTCGTTTTGTTTATATCTGTTCACTGGGATTTTTAAGCTCAAGCCGCATTTCTTTTCCTGCGGTAGGTTTTAGGTTGGAATCTGGGATTTGAGGGAAGAGTGCATAGGAGCTCTTAGTAGACCACCCTGACGATAGATACCCATTTGCTTCTGGATTAGACTTGGATATAGCTTCAGTTAAATTTAGTTTGGTTTTGTACTTCAGTTTTTGAACTCATCATGTTTAGAATTAGTATTTTATTATCATCTTAGAATAACTTTGTAATTATTATGTTTATAAGTCTTCCGCTTGCGTTCGTATGTTCTGATTTGACACCATAATGTGGCATTTTGACCCTTGTCGGGTTGGGGTGTTACAACAGGTTTGTTTGTCCCTCTTAAGGTCATGTGCTTTCCTTTGTAGTTAAAAATCATTTTCAAATTTTGAAAATTGCAAAAAATATCTCCCAGTATTGACATATCATTGGATTCCTAACACCATTTCACATCCTCCTAATGGAAGTATCATTACTGAAGTAGTAAATGATTCACCTTGCAAACCCAAGTAAAATTGTGACACATAGTAGTACTCATCAAATTCTTTCCCCCTGCTACTGTGACTTGCAATGGACATGTCTGTTTGGTATTGCAGCTAACTTTTTACCAGTGTTGTTATCTGGGAGATTATGGAAACTGCCTGAGTCCACTAAAATGTGCAATTAATATTTACCAACCAATCTAGTCACCCTCATGGTTTGGTAATTGTACACACCAGTAAAAGCATTTAAAGATATTTTTGGACTCATTTCACTCTCCCTAACTCGTTCTTGTTCCCACACAATCTCTTCTCCCAAACACTCCTCTATCTTATCACCTACATTCTCTCCTTCCTCTTGGTCAACAATCACTTTCAATGAAAACACTTGGCTGCTACACTTATGACCAGGGAAGGTTTGGGGTTTTTTTTTTTTTTTTTTTTTTTTTTTTTTTTTTTTTTTTTTATCACAATAAAAGCACAAATTCTTTGCTCTTTTCTCTTCCAATTCCATTTGAGTTAACTGTTTCGCATAGGGATTACTAGTAGAAGTTGATGGTCTGTTTCTCTAACTAGCATTTGGAGCAGGCAATGGCAATGGTTTTGGACTATTAATCACATTTGCATTAGAGTAATTGTACTTAGGTGTAGGCAACAATAGCATCTTATTTTCTCTCTTTAGTCACATTCAACTGAGATTCTTGCAATTTACACAGCCCATACAATTCAGCCAAGGTTTTAGGTTTGAACATTCTTACTGCTAGTTCTATATCACTTTCAGGCAATTCTACCCTACACAATAACCAGTCATAAGCATCTATGTATTGTTGCACAGTGCCGGTGTATTTTAGCTTCTTAATTTCAACCAATGGATCATCATAAGCAAGTCAAAATCTTTGCAAAATTGATTCTCTATATTTCATCAAAATAGAATTTACATAGTGGTTGAAAGCAAACGAGCAACAAGCTGCGCCGCTAGCCCTTTTTGGATTGCAAAGCTAACTCTTTTGAAAACTACATTCGTGGATCTATGTGTCATAACATTACTGTTCATAACTCGTTGGACTTTGTTGAGTTATTCTACCGCCTCAGGTGCAAGGAAACCAAATGTATCAAACGCGAAAAGAATAAACACGTGTTGATTTTCAATGCATATTTTCTCTATACATCGGCCAAGTCACACTGTCTCTCATAATCCTAATAAACTCCATATGCCACATCAATGCAAGGTGAATTGAAATCAAGTTTACCTAACTTTCATCCGCCACATTATCCACCTTGAAGAATTGATCACACCTAAATATCCATCCTCTAACCTCTTCACCCCCAAATCTTAGAAATTCAATCTTAGAAACTCTACTAAACTGCATTCCTCCTCTAATCCCTTATCTTGTCCATTTCCTCCCTCATCAAGACTGAAATTGTTGCCCTAAAACTCTCTAGTTTCATCACCAACTACAACACTAGATTTTATTTGGCTAGGCATGTTGTAACCAATTTGATTAAGAATTTAAAACAAAGTTGTAACATAGTTATAACTAACTTCAAGAACTCTAACTGACTAACAAGAATCGTAACTAACTATCAAGACTGGACTCAATAACACGTTTTTTCGATTGGGAAATGGAAAAGAAGAAGAGTATCTATTTGTACGCCTTTTAGATTAGAAATGGAAAATTGTGAAATGACTAATTATGGTGGTTATTGGTGGTATTTATAGACGGATTAATGAATTTAATAACGCAATTCAGAATGAATCTGGCAAGAATCGTTGCTCTTATACCAAATGTTTACAAATTAATAGTTGAATGTAAATGAAAGACTTGTTATGAATTTATACAATGAAATTGAATGATATAAAATGGGTGGGAAAAGTAGTTTATGTCTGTTATGCTTATTCTTGGGTTGTATTCTTTCTTGATTTTGCACTATGACTTTCGTTGACTTCTTCTAAACACATACCAGGTTTGAATCATCAAGGTTTGTCTAAAATCTTTTGTTAGGAAATATTTTGGCCGGACAAATTGATGCTGTTCGTTTTTTTACCCAAAGTCAATTAACCATATGTAAACCTTTTTTTTTTTTTTTTTTTTTTCTTTTCAAAATATCAAAAAGCCAAACTATTAGTTAGTGCTTTTATTTGGTTTTTTAGTTGGTTTAGTTGGTCTTTTTGCTCAACCCTTCATTTTAGACCAAAGAAAACACTAAAGATTGAATTTGGTGTAAACCAATAGATTTAAACAAGTTCGTCCTCAAGCCATCAACCAGAAGTTAGAAGGACATTGTCTATAAGATGGAACAATAATAAAAAGTTCTAAAATAATCTGTTGAATTATACTGAGAAACTGAACAAACCATATTCTCATGATCTGGTCTGCTTTGGTTCAGTCCTGATGTGGTTCTAGTACCGATGTCGACCGAGTGTTTTCCCTACTTCGGTTTTGGTCATAGCTTATTACTGCTAAGATAATTTGGTAAAATATATCAAATAATCCAGATAAGTTGCTAGTAATAGAAACCACATTAAGATGATTACAGACCAAAATATGTACACATTAAGTGCTGACTGCTTAGCGAGTATTCTCCTAATAGTATGTTGAGATGGTATGTGCTCTATATACAAATGGGGTTATGACTTATGCCCCCTACGTATTTCTATATTATACACTCGGATGCATCACTTCTACACTACAACTAACGTATTATACCTATACAATTGGATGTACTGTCGGTTTGTATGATTATTCTTACAAGCCAACAATTCATTCAAGACTAAATTCTAATGTACAACAATACTATCCCAAACCTTACTCCCATCCCATCAAGTTCTTGACAACACGCTGTTTGATCGTGCTCCTTGACACTGAAACCAAGTCACCTTCATCAAGTAGAACCCGATATACTTCCCATTCTCGATCGTAAATAATGTGTCTTGCAATCTCAACCTGCCCAAAAATTAAATGTTTAACAAAAAGTAGCTGAAAGAGAGCCAAATACCATAGGTAAGAAGTGGAAGGACGGGTAGCTCAGGTAAGAGGTCAAAACAAATTGTTTTTCTATGGGTCAAAACCAATCGGGCCGTGTTGACCCGAAGCGCTTCTGTTAACAAACAAAAGAAAATATACTTCCTTTAATAATTAGTGTGTCAAGTATGATTTAGAAATTTTATTATTTCAAATTTTCAATGATAATGTAATATGTGAATAAAATGATTAAGAAGATTTTACGCATAAAAGATGCACATTGGCGACTTTCGACTCGTTTTCCTTTTGTTTTACTCATACGACCGATTGATAGACTAAATACTCAGAAGTACTGGGTTAAAATTTTATCTCTAATGGTCATATATTCTATAAAGATAGATTCATAGATCAATAAAGTTTAATATAACCTACCGAGAAGATGCGTATGTTGAGACTTGTTATGGCAAGTGTGATGTCATAGAACACAAGCGGTCGTCCTTTTCCAGCTAACTCAACTGGATTAGCCACGAGCAACTCAGTATCCGGACCACGGTTCATCACTTCCACCCTCAGAGGCCTAATGAGCTCCATTCTCAGACGAGAGCAAAGCACATCTTGCTTTTTAAGGTCGACTATCTTCTTTCCATCTACTTGCGTTAACAATTCGACTTCATACTTATCTTTTGCTTTTACGTAGAATCGTCCATAGGAGACCTGTCAATTTTTTATATAATTTGTGCTCTTTGTTAATCCCATTTTGTCTGAATAGAGGTCAGACATGCTTTCATTGAATGTGCAGATGGTTATAAAATAATATAAATAACAAAACATAGAGGTAATCAGTAACAAAACTATGAAACTTCGATAACCATTTTAAGGAGAACTGTGTTTGGAAAGTATAAATCAATGTTTTATGGTCTGCATTTTTAAAAAACAAACAAAAAATTCTAGTAATTCAGTAAACGGTTTTGCGGTTTTGCTGATTACTAAAATGTGTACTCGTATTTTATAAGTACAGACCAAAACCTTGATGTTAACCAATTCCCTTTTAACTAAATTAGGCGAATACCCGCACATAATGGCGGTGTATAACGGCAAATAGTTAAACTTGTGAACTTGCGGTTCTGGTGTGACCCTTAATGCAGCTCTTAAGGGTTTGATTGTAGCCATTGCGAGAAAAAATAGATTACGAGTTAAAGCGAAAATTGATGAAAGTTTGAGGATTAAAAAATATTTAAACTATCAACTTAATGGTAGATGATATTACCTTTTTCAATCAAGGGTATATTAGTAATTTCCTAGTTCTCAGTTTGCAAGTTTTTAAGAAAATATTTTTTCTCTCAATAAGTAGTTAAAATAAGATTAAGATAAGAAGTTCTTACATTGATAAAATCTAATTATTCTTGTCAAAAACTGATTGATTTTATGACGACAGAAGTTCTAAAATTATAATGGTTTAGACAAGTCAATTATTCTAAAAGAAAAATGTTATGTTTTATAACATTTATCCTTATTAAAACTAGTCATCTTTTAAAACATAACATCATAATTTCATTAAAAAGTTTGTTCTAGCTCAATTCGGTTATTTGAAAAAACCACAACAATAGCACCTGGTTGATTAAATCTTATAATGAAAAAAAAAAAAAAAAAGCAGACAGTACCTGGATATTGTAATCTTTCAAGGTTCGCATGATGTCATAGATCAAGCCTTTATGATCTTGACAAATTATATGAATGAGTGTGTGGGAAGGACTAAGGTGGTTGTCGAATTTTATGGACACGCGGTCAGAGGCAAGTGTACCACCGACATCGAAACTGAACATGTCATCTGTAATTGCAGGCGGAAGAAATGCTGAGCCTTGAGAGTGACACGTGACGTCATGATCAGCCAATTCAATCTCAAAACTAATCATGTTATCTCCTAACCTCGCATTCAATTGGCTTTTTGTTTCCTCCTGGCGTTTTTTTGTATGAAGAAGTTCTCTGCATGTTTCACGAGAGTAAATAGGTCATTAAGTGAAAGCTGAACCCTGTAGGTAACAGAAACTTGTTCCCGTATGGTTGGAGTCTCTAGGTCAAAAGACCAATGTTAGACATACCTTGTATCTGTGACAAACATAAGGTCCATGACCGTTCCATCTGGTGCTGTAAATACTTTTACTCGTTTAACCGTAAGCTCTAGCTCATAGAGGACTTTGGTTACATCTAATAAAATAAAAAACAAAATCCAATGAGATCAAAGATTGAGGTAACTATCATACATATACATGTGTTCCCATAATATATCAAATCTGGAAGGAATCAAAGACAATCCTTTAGAATTTTCTTTATAGAAAAGAAAATACAACTGAAAAAATAACCGTTTGTCCAATCTTTAGAAAGATCAGGTGGTTTAACAACATTAATGTATACTAATTTTATCCTCTGAAACTCATTTCATTCTTGAGAAAAGAAAGTGTAATATAGGAACATCACAATATCTTTTGCCACAAGCTATGGAACGATATTAACCTCCATAAACAAACATGCGTGTTTTATATATGTGACCCCTTAACATCACACAAATTATATAAAATATTTGTTCATGTTTACAAATACAAGACTAACAACAAATTATCCAAGATTAAATAGTTCTATGTATCAGTTTCACACTTAAGTCAAACAGGGATGAAAAAATAGTCAATAAAATATAGCTCATGTTTACGTATGCAACTAAAATGGTCATCATCGCACCATTGGTTTCAAGTGCCTTTCCACATACATAACATAATGTAACAATTCTGGCAGGGTGTTTATATTATATTCAAATTTATGCCGACTATTACATAAATAATGAATCATTTTAGTCAAAGTAAGCTTTCTATCTCCAACTTCTCAAGCAACCAAATCACATTAAACAATTCTACCCAATCTTGACTAAATCTTTGTAAATTCAAACGCATGTGAAACCTCCTTAAAAAGTAGGAAAGGAATCTTTTATCACTCTCTAAATAATATGTTCCATTGAAAGTGTAAATGGCTGCAGTATGCCACTATAAACACTTACAATGACATACAGCGGGTGATGTTTTGTACAATATAATATTGTGACCCTTATTTGTATATGATGTAAAAATGTACCATGTAAGAGGCCTTTTCGGTCAAAGGTACACCAGAACTTTAGAAGGAAGACTTTTGGTGGCTTCGGCTGCTGAAACTCTGGTCTGAAGTAAAAGATTTCCGACATTGCTGGAGTGCAAGGGGGGCATACCTCAAGTAGCCTGTCTCTTAATAAGTACCACCTGGTAGTTGGCTACCAACCACCAAAAAACAGTAACACCATGTCCCATCTGTTGAAACATCTGCGCCAAATAGATTATTGGACAAAATTATAACCCTCTTCACCCAAACAGATTTTATACGAGCAAAGTGAATAAAAAGAGCGTATTATCTTAAGACAATTTCCACCTTATGTTTCATAGTTCAAATGCAATATTATAGGTTCATGGTTTCATTTTCATTCGTCAAGTAAGCTAGGACAATGTACATGTGGACAACAACTATGCGCACCTAAATTTTCATTTTGGGCGTATAAATCATAAACCGGTATTATGCCTTGTGCAAGATTAAAAGAACTAAAGTTGTATTTCATTGCAAGGTCATCACCTCCATTTATATACAATACGAGGACTAAATAAGTAAACCAAGTACACCTAAGCACAAACTAAGTCAACACTGACTATGCTAATAAGCAAACCATAAGGAAAACGAGTAAACGGAGAGGGATCCATATTCAGGCTACTCGGGGAAGGTCGAGCCTTTTTTTGGCTCTAATGTACACGGCCCAACCAATATTCCAGTGGTCGTTTTCGGATTTTTCCCTAGCCATAAGTCAGTACTGATAATATAGTCCAATAACAGGAAATTGCCACAACAAAGCATGCACCAATTTTATGCAAGTTGGCCGATTTTATAATACTTCGAATAGATTACAATTCTTTGACCAAATTCAACTCACTCAACCAAAATTTATCATAAAGCATCATCTTGTAGTTTGACTTACCCAGAAAATTACATTATCCGATTATCGCACAGTAAATGTTTAGGATTTTATCATTAAATCGAATTCATACTTGGTAATAGTATAGGGCTCAAAATCAAACATACACTAGACACTACAATTAAATACTGTAAATCTTTTTTTATAAATGACAAAAAGATAAAAATGGGACTTCTGAGAAATTACATAAAACAAAAGAAATATCAAAACTTTCACTAAAAATCACAGAATATAAAAGTTTAGCCAACAATAAATCAAAAGGGTATGCTAGTAAGAACACTAACTAAGCAAAAATACAAACATAAATATCAAAAAGGACTAAATAAAAAGAAAAAGAAATAATACCTCCTTTAGCAATACTGAGCCCAAATAGTAGAATAATCCTACACAAATCACAACCAAGACCAGTTTTATCAGGACAATTAACAGTGATCAAAGTATTCTCTCCTGCTTTTTGTGCTTCTTTAATCACAACTGCATCATCATTTAATATACCCATATATGATGATCATAATAGTAGCAAGTTTAAACTGGTTATTATAATAGTAAAAAGATAAGATTTCTGAAGGAGAAGAAAAAGGGTTTGGTTTGGTTGGTGGAATCACTATCAAGAAATCTTGGAGATTCCGCAAAGAAGAGAGGTGGAAATGAACACTTGTAAGCAGGAGATGCTGTCTTGTAATCTTGTTAGATATTTTGACTTCTACTTTACTTTAGTGTCTTGAGAGACTTTTTAAGACAAAATTTATTTTCATCTTACTTAATAGTGCTGTTTTCTTTTATGTCACATGTTTTGTTAGGTGAAGCAATAGTGTGGTTGAAGATTGGGTAGGGTTCAGGATTTTATTTAAGTCGTTGAATTGATATAAGAGAGAAAATGTAAATTACTATGGGTTCGTTTGGTTTGTTGATGGGTTTATGATTATGATTTTGGATTTGAATTTGAATTTAATTAGAATTTGATGCAAAGAGAAAAAATGTAAAACGTTTGTTTTATTTGAGGTTAGAAAATATAATAAAAAGTTTTGTATCATTTTTAAGATTTAAATTAAAATAAAAACTTGTTAAATAATAAGGTTGGATGTAATAGGCCTTTTTGGTAATCAAGTTTTTGCCGGCAGCATTTTCATTGACCTAGTCTACTATTAACTCAACAATCAATGACTTGGTCGGTGGAAAAAAATAAGATACTTGGTTACTTGTCGACCGACTTGAACGACTTAATTTCACCCTAATGCAATGCTTAAAGACAGATGGAGGGGGGCATGTTTGACTATTAAAAAATTTAAAAAAAGAATATATATATATATATATATATAAAAAGGGTGGCGTTAATTTTTGGTTTTAACTTTAAAGTAGAAATAATAAGACATTAAAGTAGAAAATTAAATAGATTAAATTTTT
>CP139504.1:283620647-283667871 GCA_021014915.2 Artemisia tridentata subsp. tridentata
GTTTTTAAGACACATAATGCAATACCGGGTAACGTAAAAATATAAAAACTTTTCATAACCTATTTTAGTAATTTAGATGAGTGGTGAGTTCATCAGAATATTTTAAATGTGGTTAGAACATAAAGACATAGGTTTAAATCGCGTAAGACGTAAAAGGTGCAAGGTTTACGTAAAAATGGAAAAAGTGAAAAGTGACTTTTAAAATAGAATTGTAAGGAACCAAAAGTGTATAAAAAGTGTAGACTGGACATAGCTTAGTTTCGGTTGAATAATTGAACGTGTTATGTCGTACGCGGATAACTTCCGACGAAGTTAATTATTAAGAAAATAAAATAAAAATAAAAATAAAATAGTTAGGTAATTAAAATAGAAAAATTAGTGACATGAAATTACGAAATGTCACAGTACGCACTCCTTAAGAGAGCGACGTCCCGGCACTCAATTCTTCTTAATCGCTGTATGGTTTAATGGTGAAGAGATAACGATATAGACAAGTCATCGTCTAGGTTTCTAACGAAAGTTGAATGATCAAAAGCCAAAGCATCAAATATGTTCAATGAACAAGAGTGAATGGATTGAAGAATTCTAACAATTCGTCAATTCTTGGAAGCGGATAATATTACATTACTATTAGCTTATCAAGCTCGCGGTGGTCGATACAAAATCGTAAAAATCCACATAACAATTTACGAGTCGAGAGGAGTTCATAGCCCAAAGAATGATTCGTACGCACACTATGGCGGATACACATAAGCCCACTCATTTATAATTCGTCACTTACATAAAGAGGCGTCCCAATCCATGTAAGTAAGGATTTATAAACTTATGGTTCGGCGGTTTATAATTTTCTTATTCAAATGAAGAGGCGTCCCAATCCATTTCAATAAGATGATTATAAATCATCCTACTTATATATTGCCGACACTAAACACAATAAAAACAGCACCAAATGCTATTCTTCAAAATCATAAGAAGTAACAAGAAGAAGAATGAGACGTTAGTCAATCACGTTTCAAAGGTAAGTGTCAAAAGACGACACGATCCGAGGTAACAAATTTAAAGTCATACTCCCATCAACTGGAAGAGTTTAAAATGATGGATTACAAAGCAATAAATACGATCTTGAAATATAGTGAAAGGATAGTTTGTAAAATAACAATAAAATTATTTACAAAATGATAGTGATAGCAAGTGCAACGGACAGAAGTTGTCGCAACATGTTGATGCAAAATAGTAGATAATTATGGGTTGAATAAATCCCACCACTTGGAGTAAAAATGTTATAAGATGATAGTTTAAAGTCGTGTTCAATTTAATTAATTTGTTTCTAGGTGATGAGTTACGAAGTGATGTAGTGTTCCAAAAGTTTAGGACAAATATTCAAATTCATTTTCGAAGGTGGATAGTGAGATAATCAAGGGAAATCGATAGACTGAGTATATAAAGAATAAGAATTGGTAAAATATTTCTAAAGATAAGTAGTCGAGAGTAAACAAAGTGTATATGAATAATCTTTATATACATAGTATCAATAGCGGTGCTTCGGAAAGTAAGCAGAAATGCTCAGAAAACATGAGTTCACGGGGAGTAAGACAACCAATAGAATTTGATAAACTGCAACATGTCTCGATGTTATATGAAATGATATTACATACGGTTATGAAAGAGTTTAGAGACCATTGTAATCACAAACAATGTCTGAGAAATAAGAGAGATCATTGTAATCACATACAATGTCTGATAATTAATAGAGACCATTGTAATCACCTACAATGTATGATAAATAAGAGAGGTCATTGTAATAATCTACAATGTCTGATAAATAAGAGAGATCATTGTAATCACCTACAATGTCTTATAAATAAGAGAGACCATTGTAGTCACCTACAATGTCTAATGAATAAGAGAGACCATTGTAATCGCATACAATGTCTGATGAATAAGAGAGACCATTGTAATCACCTACAATGTCTGATGAATAAGAGAGACCATTGTAATCACAAACAATGTCTGAGAAATAAAAGAGACCATTGTAATCACATACAATGTCTGATAAATAAGAGAGACCATTGTAATCACCTACAATGTCTGATAAATAAGAGAGATCATTGTAATCATCTACAATGTCTGATAAATAAGAGAGATCATTGTAATCACCTACAATGTCTGATAAATAAGAGAGACCATTGTAATCGCATACAATGTCTGAGAAATAAGAGAGACCATTGTAATCACCTACAATTTCTGATAAATAAGAGAGACCATTGTAATCACATACAATGTCTGATAAATAACTTGAAGATGTGTATAAATTTCCGGATGGAAATTCACAATGCTCATGAATAGCATAAAATACAACAAGGAGGCTTAGTGCACAAAAGGTTACATATATAAAAAGTGATACTTTCGCGGATTATCGGACGAGTTAAGAAATAATTATAGTGCTTCTATAATTATCCTTAGTATAATACAATAAAGATATATACTCAATAGAGTAATAGGAAATTTGGGAAGTAGGCGCACATGGATATCGGACAAGATGATGGAACTCATAATTTTTGAAAAATGATTGGTTATAGTCTAGGCTTTTAAAAGAAAATGACCTAGTTCACTATAACCTGTGCTCTGGTACCGATCTATAACACCCCCATTTTTGAAACGCAGTGGAATACAACATGGGGTGTTATCTATTAGTCACATAGTACAAGTCATAGGAAACATCAAAATAATTAAAGATGTTTTTAAACAAAATTCACAATTGATATAATTAGAGTTTAACAAAGTTAGGTCCCAAAAGTTTTAACCAGGACAAGAGTCCAAAAGATACATAATTTAAACAAAACATAACTTTTTAAGTTATTAAAAGTTCCATCAAGTGTGAAATAACCCGTGTCCATCCATCCATGTCCTTGCACTCCCATCCAAGCATTAAACATCTACAGACCTGAGATAAACATGCTAAAAAGTCAACACAAAGGTTGAGTGAATTCATAGAGTTTTAGAAATAAGCAGTTGATCACAATATAACAGTTTAAGAAACGATGGGCTACGTTGTTATACGCCCATGAAACGTATTATTTCACTAAGCTCATGATATCGATGCCTTGAGAGATATGTATGTAAGTTTGCCCCGGTAGGTGCCTTGCCAAGCACCTAGAGACCTCAAATATAGTGCACATGGTAGCCGCACCCAGCATACCAATGTGGGTAATTCAATCCCAATAGATCTATTCACAATATTCGCGCTCACTCGCAAGTGATTAACGATTCATTATGTGGGGACTTCATGGCAATAGTAGTACTTAGTGCCAATAATACATTTAGTTTAGAATACAGTTGTCAAGCAGTTGTGATCATAGTAAAAGTAAGTAGCATGTATCCCCCTCGCGAGGTTTATAAAGCATTAAAATGAGTAAAGGCGAGGCTATGAACTTACCGTAAGCAAAGTGAACAATCAAGTGAAGAAATGAAGAAATAATCTGAAAGAACTCTACAAGCAACCTAGAATATATACGCGTGTCTTAGCTTTTATGAATAATGATACAATCATTATTATATGCTATATAAATTACGATCTCAATTATGCTTGCTACATAAATTTTAAATAAGTATCAAGATTTAGTTTGGCATTTAAAAATGATTTACAAGCATAAATTTTAACTTTCTTACAAAATTTCATGTTTTTAGTCCATTTTTATTCCTAAGTCCAAAATAAGCACTAAAGGTCCAATTTAAGTCTAAGGGACCAATTTAGCAAAAGGGGTCAATTCTTAGTCAAAAGGTTTAGATCATGACTAAAGGTCCAAAATATATTAGGTGGTTCAAAATAAAACTTAAGGGTCCAAATTCATAAGTTATTAACCTTTTCATAACTTTTAACTCAAAATCTGATGTTATTTTTATAACTTAACCACTTTCAAAAATTCATATCTCCCAAACCGTAAGTCGAAAAATGATGTTCTTTATGTCCCCGGAAAGATATTCGACCATACTAACAATATTTGTGGGGCCCACTAATTTAGAAGTTCCGTAACAGTAGTGAATTTATTATTTTTCCCCTTACTACCCAGTTCTGAATTCACTAATATCACAACAGTCCCACGAAAAATACAATATCTTGAGTTCTACAAGCCTGATTAATCTCATTCTTGTGGATGTGTTTAAGTTAAAATGTTACCTACAACTTTTATGTTTTGAGCAATAGGTGGTCATGTACAAAAAAAATGACTTATATAGGTTTCAAATCTGTTACTCAAAATATGATATGTTTCACGAAAACTTTTTTAGTTTAATCATCGGGTGTCGTCACGGGAATCACCACACATGGAAATGACCAAAAGACATAGATCTACAACTTCATATTTTTAGTTTAGGTCCATGGTCTACAATTTCGTCCAGTTAATTACATTTTTACCCCTAATCAGAATAGTGTTTTCTAGTCATTTTTAGTATGTACCAAGCATATTCAAGCATCAAGAACTTATATAACATACAAAATACATAAAATAACATGAATCTCAGTAGTGAAATGAATAGAAGAAATGAGTGTTGGTTCCTTACAAAAGATGGAGAACAAGGATTACAACAAGAAAACCAAGAAACCAAGAACACCAAAACCCCAATCTTCACCAAGAGAAACCCTTGCTTCCAAAACCACCAAGAACACTTTAAAGACTCTTTGAAAACCCCTTGAAAACCTTTATAAACTCAGCCCCTAATCACATTAATAATCTTCCCAAATAAACCCTAGGATTGATGCTGATGTGATGATGTTTAAGATGAAATGAACCAAGTACAAGCTAAAGGGACTTATGATCTTCAATCCATGATCAAGATATAAGGGAAAAGCTTGATGAAATTTGTGTTTTGGGCTGAATATGGGTCGTTCACCACAAGAGAGTGAGAGAAAAATTAGGAATATGTGTGGATTTGCATGTAGAATGAGCTAGTGGGTGATATCTTTGAGAATAGCAATCTTTGAGAAGATTTAAGTTGACACTTGTCCACACATTGGACAAGTGTGAGAGTTTATGGGCGGCAACAAGAGAGGGGAGGGAAAAAATGCAGAATTTTATTAATAATAAGTGTATTGGGTGTAATGTGTAGTGTATCTTGCTCCCGGTAATTAAAAATATGGTTTTTAAGACACATAATGCAATATCGGGTAACGTAAAAATATAAAAACTTTTCATAACCTATTTTAGTAATTTAGATGAGTGGTGAGTTCATCAGAATATTTTAAATGTGGTTAGAACATAAAGACATAGGTTTAAATCGCGTAAGACGTAAAAGGTGCAAGGTTTACGTAAAAATGGAAAAAGTGAAAAGTGACTTTTAAAATAGAATTGTAAGGAACCAAAAGTGTATAAAAAGTGTAGACTGGACATAGCTTAGTTTCGGTTGAATAATTGAATGTGTTATGTCGTACGCGGATAACTTCCGACGAAGTTAATTATTAAGAAAATAAAATAAAAATAAAAATAAAATAGTTAGGTAATTAAAATAGAAAAATTAGTGACATGAAATTACGAAATGTCACACCTTGTGTCTTGTTCTAACAAATGTTACGATATGAGTCTCCCTTCGCCTACGGTGCCTAGTCTAACTAGTACTTCTGGAATGATGGGATTGGGTGACTATGCCAAAGATAGTGATTTGGATTGCCTCATGAGATCTTGTGTTTTCCGTTGCGATACGAATCAACTTACTGTACACTTCTAGTCCTTGTTTGTGGTTTCGTAATCCTTTCATCGTTTTCTTATGTCATGGAATACTCCTCGTAGATGGAAAGTCTCTCCTAGAGAGGTCAATGGTAAAATCCAACTTAATAGCTGAGTGAGTGACAAGTGGTGTAGGTATCTAGAGAAGGTTTATCAAAAGAGATGTTTATGAAAGATTTTATTTGATTACAAAGCTTTTGAATGAAGTCTGTTATTAATAATTTTTGAAAAAGATGATTGTCCTCTTCACAGCATAATCCTTCCAGAATTATACATAGGTGATCAGGCTATGTATAATTGAGGACTAATGATGTGATGCTCGGTTTAGTCAAAGTAGCATTATGTTTCTCAAAAGTTTTAAATGATGCTCAACGTGTTGTTTGGTGAAATAGTAGTAAATAGTTGGTAGGATGGCAAAATATCAATTTATAAGGTGGTGGTAGTATGACTTGTTTGAAAAATTCTGTAAAATGATTTCCTGAGATGGTAGTAAAATAACTTGAGGTAAAGTTATGTGAAACAGTTTTATAAAGCGGTAGTGTAATAGTTTGGGATAAAATCTGATGGATGGGTTATAGGATGCATGGGAGAATTTTATAGGATGGTACTAATCTATAGTCAAAGACGAAATTTTCCTAATCCCTACTAGGCCAGCAGTATGTTGTTGCGAAATGATTGAATATTGGGTAAATGGGATAGGAAATGAAATAAACGAAGGTTGTGATTTACTGTGGAGACGATAAAAGATAGAGATTACATTAGATAGAAAGGTACATAATACAACGGGGTTACAAGAGAGTACTTAAGATAGACTACTTAAAGGAATACAACCCTAGAGGGCTCCGTCTCTGGTTTATTATTATGAAAAAAGTTCCTAGTTCTTAAACATTGTTGATGTGCTGGCAATCTCCTCCTTCGATGAGATAGGCTCTTCCATGTGCTACTCCACCTTAGTTCATGTTCCCTTTATTTCCTTGTTTTGGACATTCATTCTTGTAGTGTCCTATCTCTCCACAGCCAAAACATGTCACTGGAGGTTTCTGATTTCCGAAAATGATTGGAAACCTGCATTCTCTAGTCGAATGACCAATCTTCTTACAGTTACCACAAGGATTAAGATAATGCCCAGGGTTATGATGACTTTGACACTTGTTGCATTTGGGTAGGGTACCTTTGTAACCTTTCTTTATAGTTGGGCCTGCAGCATAGGCCTTAGCAACTTCTTGTCTCTTTGGTGATTGTTGAGTAGCATTGCCACTCTAGTTGTTGTCCCACTTTCTTTTGTTGTTGTTGTAGTTACGGTTATTGTTGGTGTTGGTGTTGGTGTTGCTGTTGTTGTTGGCATTCGTTCCTTTCTTTACTTCCTGAGCCATAAGCTTCTAAGACATCCTGATTGCCTCGTCCAGTGTTTGTGGATCAAAAGAAATCACATCTCCACGGATACTGTGCGGTAGCCCACCAATGAAATTTTCTAACAGCTTTTCATTATCTAGAACCATAGTTGGACATAGCGCGGCCAACTCTTGAAACCTCCTGATATAGGCTTCGATATCATTGCCTGTTGTAACTAACTCATAAAACTCTGTTTCCAACTTCTTCACTTCAGTGCGTGGACAAAACTTCTTAGTCAACAACTTCTTGAATTCTTCCCACGTAAGCTTGTGAGCGTTTTCCATACCAATGGGCTTTGCATAAGAATTCCGCCATGACATAGCTTCCTCAATGAGTGTACTGGTAGCGAACTTTACCTTGTACTCCTCTTGACAATTGCATAGAAGAAATACAGATTATATCTTCTCGAACCAACGAATCATAGCAGTGGCTCCTTCAGTGCCTTTGAATTTTGTGGGATCACCACTCTTGAAGTCCTTGTACGTACATTTACGACCATTAGTACCATTAGCAGCCATCCCGGCAGCTTCTGCTGTTTCTGCCCTAGAAGCAGCTTCAGTAGCGACTGTAGCTACGGCCTCTCTTTCAGCTACTAGTGCTACCTCTATGCTGTCGGCAACAAGCTTTCTGATCTCAGCTGGTGTCATCGCTGAAGTAGATCTTTTTGGCGGCATGACTCTTCATAATCAGAAAAATAACGATAATGAGAATCTCACAATAGAAACGATACAATATATATAATCACAGCGAGAGACAACCACGAAATATCATAAGTATAATCACAACACACATGAATATAATACATGAAAATTTCGGCCTACATGGACCGATATCATAGATAGCACGACCATATCCATATAGTAGAGTCAACACTTGGTAAGTTCGTTGTACAACAACCAAAATACTACAAGTTTCTTTGAACTATGCCACACATCCCGTGGCTAGGATAATAGTAAAAGCTAGTAAAGATATAAGTCTAGTCTAGAGGCTCCCTAGTGCTCCTTTGATTGGATCCTGGTTTGCGGCATCTTGGGGTTGGGATGAGTCCTGATGTGGGGTCTGGAGTTGTGCATCGATCATGTCCGAGGTAGTGTAGATTCCAAACCATTCTAGAGGAATCTGCTGATGTTCCTGTTGAGTCGGTGATCTTGGTACTATCCACAAGGTGTCATCTAGTTTATGATAAGTGGGAAGGGAAATGGGGAATGACAATGGTGGTAGTGGGAAGGCAGGGGCAGTCTCCTGAATCTCAAAAGTCTCTGTGTCATATCTGGTAGTATCTTCTAAGTCGGGTTTAGGTGGTGCTAACATCTCAAACGGGTGGGAGTTATCACCTAACAAATGTGAGTGATATGGGAATGTCGAAGTATAGGAAGGTGAGAGTGGTGGTATATGTGTATCAGTGGATGAAAAAGCATCCTCGATATCTGAGTCTGCTGGAATGATAATAGGGTGGTTGGGTGAAGACATCTCTGTGACAATCGATGTAAAATGAAAGTAAATAACCATTTACATTATGTGGGTTATGATGAAATGAGTATGAAACCGCATGTATAATGAATATGCACTTATGCTACAATGATGAGATGCTATGATGATGTAGTTATAGTCTAGGGTCTGTGATACAACCTAGTTCGCTATAACCTTCGCTCTGATGCCAATCTGTCACACCCCCAAAATACCTGATTTGCAGCGGAATGGAATACCTAGGGCGTGACTGCCATAGCATCACAGTTACAGTTACATTGAATGACCTAAAGTGTCGTTTTAAAAATACATCGTTTGATTTCATAAAACATTCAGAGTATACAAAACCTAGGTCCCAAAAGACGATTCAAGTTTGCAGAAATAAGTTGTTACAATCAAACGATTGTTTAAGTGCATGAAAATACAAGTGAGACACGTCGTCATCGCGACTCTATGATAAGCCCAAATGCCGGTCATGATGTGAATGCCTTAATTACCTGAAAATACATTGCTAAAATGTGTCAACACTAGGTTGGTGAGTTCATAGAGTTTAGTGTAAAATGTAAAGCATTTGAATAAAGATTTCCCAGCAAAGGCATTACAAACCCACTCAGTCCCAAGTCCCGCCCATACAAGACTTGCAACCTGTGTGTTTACAACCCACTGCTAAATAAGATTTGGTTTAGGTAAACAAGAGTAATATATGGACTACAAGATTTAATGTTAAGTGAGATAATGTCGCCATGACAATGTTGCCATATAATTTAAATAATACAATTGCTATAAGCTCATGACATTGAAGCTAGACTAATAATGTACGCCCCAACTGAGTGTTTTGCCAGACACTCTATGATAATTCAAATGAAATGCGTTCGAATGACTAGTTGGTGCTACCAACCCGAACGGATGCATCACCCTCAATAGATATATTCACTCATCCTAGCTTAATGTCAATTAACGGTCCATGATAAATAAAAAGGGGACTTTAATGTGGCAATTTGGTAACTTAAGCAATGTAAATGAATTTAATGTACTTGAACTTGAAATAAAACTAGACGAGTACCCGTGCATAGCAACGGGATTTTATAGCGGCAGATAGTTTTATTGATAAAAATAAAGTTTGTGGGTTATAAACTCAAAATAATAAAAGTTTGAGGATTTGGGGATTAAACATAATGTTTTAAAACCCGTTTTGACCCGGACGGTTCAACCGGTTGAAACCGTTCTTGTTGAAAAAACGAGTCAAATTAAACCGGTCAACCCGCCGGATTGGGTAAAAAAAAGGGTCAAATTAAACCAGTCAACCCACCCGGTTTGAAGCGACCCGGGTCAACCCATTTTTCGATGTGTATTAATAGTGTGTTAATAGTTTCCAGCTTTGCATATACTTTCTGAAAATAATGTAAGTTTCCTTAGATAGATGACTGAATTTTTAAGTTTTTCTGAAAATAATGTAAGTTTCCTTAAATAGATGACTGAATTTTTAAGTTTGACCAAGATTAAGTTTTTCACTTTTTTACTTTGACCGTTTTCTCTTTATAAATAGTATAGATTAGCCGAGTGGCCGCTTATAACGGCGGAAGTGTAAAGTTTTCGACCAAATTCGTATTCGTCGATCGGTTTGTGTTCTTTATTTTTTATTTTTTTCTTTTTGCATTTGTGTGTGTGGTGGAGTGTGTTTGGTACATGCAAGTTCAACTATTTACGATTGATGCAAAAGTTTATTGTCATGGTTTAATAGTTGTGTATGAAAAAAAAATCATCAAACTTAAAAGCAAATGAGACTTAAAAACCGTAATATAACAACTTAACTTAATATTCGAGCATGTGACTTTTTACCCGCAATTTGACAACTTAACACAATATTTGAGGCTTTGATCACAACATCAACTGATAAGTCTTTAAAATATTTCAATGTATCTACCAACACTTTAAATAAAGGGAAAATGATGCAATGTAAGCAATTGACTACATCCTCTTTATAAAAAATTTAAAAAATGTACAATTTAATCCCTTCAATAAGTCCCTGTTGCATGTTTTTCTCTGTCCTCACATTTGTTTTCAAAAGGAATGTAGGCATGATATCCCCTTAAATAAATTAAGTTTCATACCCAAAGTAAGTTTGTATGTTTTACACTAATATTAGACGTCAATCTTATTTTCCTTTCAAAAGTTAACCATATTTAGGTGTCAATTTCTTTAGAAAGATGATCAAATTCTCTTTTGGTCACAATGTATCCCAATCATCACTTTTTTACTTTTTGCGCCAAACCTTCGCTTTATACATTGCATCAATAAACAAACTTAATAACCCTTCCAATGCAAATTCAACTTCATGCCAAATCTTGAGATCCAAAATCAGTCCCAAGTTTGGTTATGTACTTTGTCATATCTAGTTACCACTTGATTTCCATGTCCAAATTTATCTTTCTAGTTTCTGCACTGTATATTCTCAAAAGCAATGAATAAGAAGCTATTCTTTTTTCAAATTAAAGTTGCATTGTTGCTCTTTTCTACGCATCTCCTATCAATATAATAAAGAGTTAATTACATGAATCAACAAAACAATTAACCACATACACGAAGCATATTCAATCATTTGTGTTTCGAATGTACTCCGTATACATTACTTTTGATTTTTTGTTTAGAAAAAAATGTAAAAATTGGACCAAGGGTTATTGACTACAATATGACTCAAGATTTGACAATACAAAGTAAAAAAACAAGAGCAATTTGTCTCAAGATTTGACATGGCTGCAATAATGAAAGTTGTAAAGTTTAATACAGTAGAATAAAACAAGAGGCTAATCACCATGAACACCATAATCAAAACAATCTTTAATGAACCAAAACAAAGTTGCTAGATGGCAACATCAACGTATCCAAACACACGAGATCTGGATATATCACCAAAACATAAACCAAATAATTGCAGCCACCCATCCCACTTTCCTTTCTCATTTCACAGCTACAGCCTTGGGTTGTCTTCTTCATCCAGCCAAACCTGCAAAAAAAAAAAAAAAAAAAAAAAAAAAAAATCACGCAAACACATTGCAAACACAAACAACCACACATCATAGAACCACTAAACATACAGGAAACTACCAAAATAAAGATCAAATTTACAGATCTAACATATTTGAGTGGTAGTTCGTAGCTGTTTACTAAAACCAACAACAAAAGCACCTACCCGGCTAGATCTTAACGAAGAGGACAAACACACATAAACCAACAACAAAACTACCTACCAAAATCACCTAGCCGACCATAACAACCGAGAGAGATGTTGGTTATGGTGGTGTCTGTTTCAGTGGCAGCAAAGAAGGGTTACGTGTGTGTTTTTTTAAGAGGAGATGAAGCATAGGTTGGTGATGGGGGCTGGTGTGCTATTCGGATAGAGGAGAATGAAAGAATGGTAGGGTTTTTGTGTTTTTGTATTGTTTCAAATCCTAACAAAAAAGAAATACAGCTGTGTGATTGAAGAGTTGCCAAATTAGAGAGTTGCCAAAAATGTATTACAATGATTGATTGAAGAGTTGGCGAGTTCAAGATAGTTAAGATTGACAAGGGCAAAATGGGGATTGACCCAAAATTCAGTTTTCCACTTTTTCAGTTGACCATTTTTCCATTATAAGTAGTATAGATAATGCGCAATGTATTCTCCCCCGTAGGTTTGAAATGAAATATTAAATTAAAAAACGGGGCTATGAAAACTCACCTGATGCGATAGCAACAATGGCAATAATGAATATGCTGAAATGAGGTTCGGTCTCTAACCGCAACCTAATATGATTAATGTGTTCTAATGTAAGTCATGAAATGATGATACACATGCAAATACGTATGTTATCAATACCACTCGTGAATTTTGAAAATAACGTTTATCGTTGGAAATATATTTTTGGCGTCTCATTAAATTAGTAAACACTTTTCGTGTAAATACGTTGCAACGATACCCCACGATCGTCGTTGGGTGATCTATCGATGAATATTGTGTTTTCGTCGTAATTATAGCATTTTTCATAACTTAAAAATATGACCAAATAGCCTCGCAAAACTAGTCATAAAACGGTGTTCATTAAGAGTTAGTAAATAAGCTCGACGTTTTTAGAAATCTTGTAACAATATCTTGAAGTCGTATCTTTGTCATTTTGTCCATACACGCCTCGATTCATGAGAAAAACGCCTCTCAACTTGATTACTTGCAAAAACTGTTTTTATACTTAGAAAAATATTTCTATTAAAAGCTGTCAAAATGTTTAATGAATCGTCGGTTTTCAAAAGCTTGTATCTCGGTCGTTATAAGCTCGTTTTCTATGTTCTTTATTTCCACGGCTTCGTATTAATATAAAATAACATATTTTCAGTAGTCCGACTCTTCTAGATCACGTCCAACGCCTCATTTTCCCCGTTGAAATTCGGAAAACAGCACGTAATTTTCAGAAATATAGTTTTCGTCGCTAAAATTGAAATTAGTGTATCTTTCTCGTCGTAAGCTCGTTTTTGCTCATTCCAACGTCCACGGTTTCGTTTTTAAGTGTACGTTCTAAAACTATAAGCCAAAATGGTCCAAGACCTACTGATTTTTCCAGATTTCACAAAAATGGACAGACCCTTTTTCTATTGTTGTAAAAATTGATTTTCTAGTTCAAGGCTTGTATATATCACTTCCAATCAACACCACAACTAGTCTAAGCCTACCATACACCTTCTTAGGGTGTCATGGGTTCCTAATCTTCACCAAAAATGATGGATCTCATGAGATTACAAATAAAAATCTTTAGATCTATTTCTAGAGAGAAAATAAACAATAAGTGGTATCAAACATATGTATAATTGCATGATTAGTTACTAGAACTTGAAAATAGATTAAAGGAGAGTATAAAAGATTAGAAAAATTATGTAGATACTTACTTGAAGATTTGATGATTTTTTTTGAAGCAAAAACTTAAGTTACTTTGAGGTTTTTATCTCAAAACCCTAACTAGTAATACTAATGGGACTTGAAAATAGCTTGATCTTGAAATTTTTATGGATTTCTCCTTGTGTTCTTGCCTTGGCCGATCCTTAGAGTGAGAGAGATAAGAGTGATATTTGTCGTAGCTAGTTTGATATTCTTGAAGTATTTGATGTATAAGAAATGTGTTTGGAAAATATATTTGTTAAAGGTACAAATACATTAATGAAAGTTAGTATGGATTTTCAAAGATGTAAAAGATTGGTATGGAGGGGGGGGGGGTGGCAACATGGGGTGGTTTGGAGTATGTAAGTATCCCTTGACTTTAGTTTAAGATTAAGCTAGATATTGTGTAGTTTTGGTGTTACCGGGTACCGAGTTAGCTAGAAATGAATTTTAATGGAACAAAATAAAATATGACGAAGTTGTAAAAATTATGAAATCACATTTCTGATAAGAATCGGGTGTTAAAATAATTGTCGTGTTGAAATATCGTGAACTGACGTAGTTATAAGCGTATACCGGAAATTATAGTATATGGTTTCAAAACACCGGGTAAATTAATTATATAATTTTTATATCATTATAATGAATATGAAAATATATTAGGATCATAGTCGGGAGTGTCGGGTATATTATTCGTAGTAATGACTGGGTGGTAACGCGTATTTAGTAAATAAACATACGTTAGTTGAAATAATGCAAACCCGTGCTTGACCTAACATGCAGATAATGTTAATGATGATATGTAGACTACTCTAGTCTATATGACGTGTCCTTAATGATGTATCATGAATTCGCAGCTAAACCCTAACGGTTACGCGAATTTTCAATACCCGTAAACCTAGTTTACGTACTGATGAATAATGACCATGAATAGTGATTTCCCTCCGTGAATGAATAGTGTTTCATGAATACTAAAATTTTTGAAAATATCTCAAAGTCGCAAACTGACTTCAAAAATGATGAATAGTGAATAGTGAATGATGAATAGTAATGATGAATAGTAACCTGTGAACAGCAAATTGTCGAGGTTTAGAAAATGACCTGAAATTACGATTTGTCACATAATGAGTGTACACTCCGTACCTCTAAACCCATTTCCATGTATGATCAAATCCCTCAATTGAACTAAATTTCCAACAGTTTAAGTCAAAATTATGTCAAGAAAAATACAAAAAGAGCTAGTAGTTAGCGAGTTGAGTCGAGTCTTGGCTTAGCAACGCCGCATTGTACATGTAATTAACTAAGATGATTGACTTGCCACCAGTAAATTTCCCTCTATCCAACAAAACCGTGTTTTTCATACCCTTACACCTAACGTTGCAACCCTTTAAAAGACTTCTTTGATAGTTTATCCTAGGTGCTTATGCCAAAGTGGTGGAGTTTTGATCTGTTCTCAAGCCTATGGTAATCTATGTGCTATAACAGATTGTGAGTGTTATATTTTCCCATTTCCGTATGTTATATAACTTTATACACCTGAGAGTTGTGAGAATCCAAACCCTTTAAGAGAGGTGCTAGTATATAATTTCCATGCTTATTTTGACTAACGTGGAACGATTGTGTGTTGTAAATCGATTAGGATAAAAGCATATTTGCTTGAGGACAAGCAAATCCCAAGTTGTAACACCCCCAAAATTAGATCGCAGCGGAATTAACATCTAGGGTGCTACTTAACTGGATCATAACATAAGTAATAGAGAACGAATTTATCAAATTCGTTTTAAAAGCTTTATTGAATAAAACATCAGTTTTACATAATTGAAATGCGGAAAACAAGGCCCATTATTGTTATTAGTTGTCCCATTGTACAAAAACCCTGGTCATGAATGTTATGTAGACACTCCAAAAGTGTGCTTATGCCCCTGCCATGCACTGCCTTGCATCATCATATGTCAATCAATTATACACCTGAGAAAACATGTTAAAAAGTGTCAACACAAAGGTTGGTGAGTTCATAGAGTTTGTAAGTAAAACAGTAAAGTTGTATCATAATTGAAGCATGTGACCATCACCCTGATGACACATCAATATAAAATGTCTAGCACTAAGTTCATGCAACCGAAAAGGTTTTCTAGTTATATGTAGGAGGTTACGCTCCCTGTAGGTATCAAAATACCCAAGTATAGTAGGTGGTTACGCACCCCGAAATGTAGGTAGTTACGTACCCAAGAAATGTAGATATCTAGTACCTAAGTAGTGTAGGTGGTTATGCACCCTGAAATGTAGGTAGTTACTTACCTAAGTAGTGTAGGTGGTTAGGCACCCCGATATATAGGTAGTTACGTACCCAAGTAGTGTAGGTATCTAGTACCCAAATGATGTAAGTAATTATGCACCCTGATGTGTAGGTAATAAGTGAATAGTTATTGTACTCGAATAATCAAGCAAGTATTTAAATAGACAAGAAACATCTTGAGTAATCAACCATGTAAAGCGAGTAATGAGTTTAAGTAAAACGAGCATGTATCTCCCTAAAAGAGTATAAAGTTATTTAAACGAGTAAAAGTGGGGCTATGACTCACGGTGAACCGTGAATGTTTAGTGTACTTGTAAAAGTAAATGAATATAGTTGAGCATGTCTCTCCCCCAAAAAGTAAATCAAAATGTATAAAAGTAGGGGATATGAAATCTGTAACACCCCCAAAACGGGTCCAGCGAAAGCATACATGTCACCGGGGTGCTACTCAATCGGTATCACAACACAAAGTACAAAGAATGGTTTTACCTCAACCGTTTAAAGAAAATTTCATTACTAAAACACTAAGTTTACATCATTCAAAATATAGTGCGGAACACAGGCCCAAAAATAAAGCGGTCCCAAATATATATATCTTCTATGACCATGCCATGCCATGCCTAAGCCTCCAATAGTGTGTTATCGCTTTACACCTGAAAATACATGCTAAAAGTGTCAACACAAGGTTTGTGAGTTCATAGGTTTAAATATTCGTAAATGTGAAACACTAGATTATAATGTTTGGTTAATCGGTACACTCGTATGACCATTACACCTGGTAGTATGTCCGTTACACCCGATAATGTGACCATTACACCCGGTCCTGTTATATATGTTTGTCCAGTACCCCTGGTCAATGTGAGTGTCATGCATACATATAAGGCATTCGAGTAAAGAATCTAGTATTTCAGCCAAACAGTCAAATCTTGAACAAACAGTTCGTATTTTCCAAATAAACAGTCATTGAGTTTAATTAAAACGAGCATGTATTCTCCCCCAAAATGGTTATAAAACAAGTAAAGGTAGGGGCCATGAACTCACCTAACTAAAGCAGTCTGGATAGAGTAAAGTCAAGTAGTGATAGTGTGCGGCACCGACACGCGACCTAGATTAGTATGGCAAGATTTAGTTCATAGTTTAAGTTTAAGATTCAACGAGATTAAATTAAACTCAAAAATTTAAAGGGTTGTGTTATTGTTGCTTGTGTGGCAGTATTTAAGTTTGAAAATAGTTTTTCAAGAGTTTGCGAGTATTTCGGCTTATGAAATTATGAAATGGAAAGAATATCGAGGATGAACGCGATCTCGGTTAATGATGTCCAACTGATAATGTACGGAAAGTAGTACATATATATATAATAAGATGTTACCGGTGTGAACGAAAAAGAGATATATATATATATATATATATATATATATATATATATATATATATATATATATATATATATAATATATATATATATATATATATATATATGACGCAATGTGCAATTTGTATTAGAAAAATACAATATAGATAAGTACATTTCAAATAATATATGTGTTTTGAAAGGTTTTATATATAACCCGTCTTGTACACATTTTTAATTAAAAAATTTACAATATATGTTTTAAAGAAATATATTCCGTTTGTAAATTGTAAAAATAGTAATTATGTTTATAGAAGATCCGACATGAGCTGAGTGTAAATTCCCATTTTATCCGGTTTGTCTAAATGTCAAAAGTTGTTTATTTTATTTCATCGAGCTTAATATCCTGTCTTTAATAATCGACCATGTGAGTTTTCAAGTTCATAATTTCATATAGTTAGGTGTGTGACGTTTTCAATTTAAGTTGTAAATAATACCAACAATCTCGCTCTATTAGTTTATTTTCGAAACTCGTTTAATGTTAATTATTTGTTTCGTGTCTCGTTTTAATATCAAAGTTAATAATATTTAGAAGTCGTGTGAAAATCGCATCTCGTATTGGAATGGAAGTGTCGAGCGCTAACTGGTATGTCGAGACGGGGTGGATAAGTCGAAACATGAAGGGAATTGGTCGCGGAATAATTCGAAACGTTACAAGCAAAACAAACGTACCCTTACGTTAAACTGGGCTTCGGCCCAGTTCTCACCTACTATTAAAATTGTTTGTGGACTGGGCTTGTGCACATACAAAACCAGACAGACTCCTTTTATATTGAATGAGCTTCGCAGCCCATTAGTTAGAAAAAACAAACACACCCTATGGGACGGGCTTTGTGGCCCAATGTCTTTTAACACAAAAGCAGTTTTAGTAACTAGTTCTTGGAAAACAGTTTTGGTTGACACAAGGAGGGACAAAAAAAAAAGCATACTCAAATTAGGAATGCAACAGTTAACTAGACCATGGCATAGTCTAGTGTTGAGACGGGTAGAAACCCCTTCGGGGAGTTCTCGCTTGGCTCGAAACTAATCAAGCAAACGCACCCTTTGGGTGATTCAATTGAACACACACTAGACTCTTGTGAGCCAATACGCACCGAAACAATAGGGCAATAATTTTTCACCCTCATTCGAGTAATGGCATTTAGCAATCGGGTAGTACCCTTTGAACACACATGACTCGACATCTGGCGATGTGCGGCATATGAGTCGACACAAAATAAATCAATAAGCTGAAATCTATAATAAACTAATAGGCGCCTTCTTAATTTTTGCAACCAAATAAGTAAAACTACCACCACTGTGGTCGACTTCACCAAAACTTATAACTCAGCCAAAGTTTTATCACGTCACACAGAACCAACGTTAACGCTATACAAGTGTTCTTAACATCTTTTATATAACTTAAAAGCTCCAGTCGCAATTAACGTTTACCGCGGGTACGCAAGAAGCAAAACCAAGATACATTAGACAAAATCAACACTTCTAATTTCACGCCTTTTAGATCCGATTCAAGTTTACCACACAAGACAATAACACAAAAAAAAAAGAATTTTCATTAACATCATGTAATCGGTTTCATAGAGATAAAACACTCAGCCGATTCACAAAACTAGCAAGACCATAACAATAACACAATGAAGAATACTGTCGATTGATACACTAAAATAAAATCCCAACAATATTATAACAACACAATTAATTTCACAGGTTCGAATGAAGCAAACAAAAAAGGAATTTAGAAACTTACAAAAGAATAGAGTCGATTAACAAGGAGACCAAGAAAATCAAACACCCGAATCCGATTTCAAGCAAGCAATCCCACCACAGCCTTTCTCGTATTTTTGTGTGTCTCATTTGTGTGGTGGCTTGCTTGGGAATCGATTTGAGTTATATAAAAAAATAGACAAGGGAGGTTTGACCCTCCCATTCTCGTTACCATTCGACCTTCAAGCCGAAAGTGGGTGTTGTCCCCTCTTATCTTCATCATCTCTTTGGTGGTTTGCGTTGACCTCTAAGGTTTAGACTAGGGATCAGACCTGCGAATGATAGAACTGATCTTGTTGTTTTGTTGTCATTGAATCAGATCTGATGATGAACCAGGGGTGGGAAGATGGCGATATGTAGAGGATAGAAAGAGAGGGAAGTGCAGTGATGTGGGGATAAGGAAGAGAAGTAAATTTTTTTAACGTTTTGTACATCTCCTTTTTTCTTTTTTTCTTTTTTTTTTTGCGGGTTATAGAAATAAAAGTGGGTGCGGTTTGGTGAAATAAAAGGAAAGTAAAGTAAGTTTTGTATACTTTTGTGGATAGTATGTGTACCCCGTGTTTTGCTGAGCTCCGGTGTGATTTGGGTTTCCGATGTTAGCGTGAGCGCGAAAAATATTATTTATGGGAATGTTTTTATAATAGCAATATAAAAACATAAATTATGGATTCCGGATAAAATTGTTGGATTTATGCCGTTACTAGGTTTGTGTCGGTACGCGTGTGGTGTCGTTTTTCAAGAAAAACGAGATAACCTCTCGTTTTTGTTACGTTGGTGTCTGTAACTGTCAGGAAGTGAAAATTTCACCTTTTCTAATAAAATCAAATAGTTTTAGTGAGTTACTGTATGCTACAGCGTGCGGGTTTGTTTCCCGTAATCGTTATGTAAACACATAAATGCTTAGTCTAACAGTAAGGTAATAATAAATTGATATTTATTATTAAAATATCAGTGGGGAAAGTTACTGTTTGTCACATCCTCCCCGCCTTAGAAGGAAAACCGTCATCGGTTTTCACTTAGAGTTACTCGATGGAGTTGAGAAAATTTGAGGTCATTTGCGCTTGATTTTGTTTTCGTGTTCCTACATGAATTCGAGACCTTTTCGAGAGATTGTTGAACCTTGACAGTCGAGATGTGAAGTGTCAATTTTTGAAGTACAAAATTCTCGAGGTGACTATTCCCATCATAGCATAATCCTTCCTGAATTAAACATAGTTGATCAGGCTATGCTTAATTGAGGATTGATGATGCCATGCTTGGTTTAGTCAAAATGTTATTGGGTTTGAAACAGTATTGGCCATTCCGTTTATAAACTCGAAATTACAATAGATTTTAAAGGTGCACCACCTTACATATGCCGATAGCATAATAGTTGGCGGAAAGTTTCAAATATGGTTGGTACAATAGAGAGTGTTACGAAAAGAGGTTATCATAACATCTTGACATAAAAGATAAGGAATTCATTACACGAAGATCCATACAATGTAACGATACAGAAGATCTTTAAGAAAATACTAATACTCTAGGAAATACAATCCAAGAGGGTCTAGATTTAGGTCTTATTATGCGAAGCAGGGAACTCTCTCTTCTTAAACATTGTTATCACCCGTGACGTTGTTGAGGTCCTGGCGGGCTTCTCCTCCTTCTATCGCGTATGCGTTCCCATGAGTTCTTCCTCCATTCTGATTCCTCAGCCCTGGGCATTCATTCCTGAAGTGCCCTATCACTCCACACTCATAGCAGGTTATTATGACATTTGGGTCCATTACGAGGGTAGGAGCCTTGCAATCCTTGGATTTGTATCCGACCTTTTGGCAGTTCCCACATTGAGTGGGGCAAGGTCCATTGTGGTGAAATCGAAACTTGTTGCACTTGGGTAAAGTTCCAACATAACCTCTCTTCTCTCCCGACCCAGCAGTATAGACCTTGGCTGCCTCTTGTCGCTTGTTCTTGTTGTTGTTGTTGTTTCCGGAGTGATCATCCCATTTCCTTTTGTTATCTACCACCTTCTCGGCGGTATCCTCGATTATTTGGTCCATTAGCTTGTTGGCCACTTTCATAGTCTCATGGAGATCAGCAGCCTTGAAGGTGGTGACATTGCCCTTGATGGATGGGGGTAATCCTCCAATGTATCTCTCCAGTAAGCGAGCTTCAGTTTGGACCATCTCAGGGCACAGTAAGGCCAACTCTTGAAAGCGTTGGTTGTATGCAGCAATGTTGGTACCCTGCACCTTGAGGTTCCAAAACTCGACCTCCAACTTTTTAATCTCATTGCGCGGGCAATACTTTTTGAGTACCATTTCCTTGAAATTTTCCCAGTGCATTGCGTAAGCGGTGTCATAGCCAGCAGACCTCAGGTAGTCATTCCACCAGGTTAGAGTAGCATCCTTGAAGGTGAACGATGCATCTGCACAACTACATATTCGAAACACAGTCTCCAGCCTTTCAATCCATCTGACCAAAACAACAGCTCCCTCGGTTCCTCCAAAACTTCCAGTCATGGTCTTTCGGAACTTCTGATAGGTGCAGCCGCGGTTGTTGTTGTTGTTTGTAGGTCTTGAGGTTCCGATATCAGTAGTCGAGTTGTTTACGTTCGCTGCAGCCAGTGCTGCTGCTACACGGTCATTAACCAACTGATCTAGCATGGCTTGATTCACAGTAAGCAGGTTTACTCCATTCCCAGTTGGAAGAGTAGTAGTAGTAGGTCGACCACGTGTGGTCTTGGTTGTTCTTCTTGTAGGAGCCATTTATCTACATCGTAAAAGATGACAACGAATGAGGCTTCAAATAAAAAGAACGGTATCACACGAGGGTACAATCATCACAGGTAGAATACGCGGGAAAAATCAACAATGAAAGAAGAGACACAATTGAATAGACAATCACACTCGTCATAGATTAATAGTCGACACGTGGCTGCGGAGACTAGGTCTTGCTTCCCAATCGACGTGTCCTTTCTGAATAATGAAGGAAAACTGAGACCTAATAGTGATGTATTTTAAGAGTAAATGTCTCGAGAATACATGTTTTAAGGCGGTAGGTTAAGGTCATGACCAAATGGATTGGTGGATTTCTAGATGATGCTAAATTAGGTATTTCAAAAGAATTGAGCGAGCGTTCGAACTCGGGGTCGGGTAGTGAAATTGTGTCGGGGAAGGTAAATTGTGACAAGTACAGTATTTATATATATAAGTACGTAGAAAATACTTTTGGTATATAGTGTAAGTCATGTAT
Source organism: Artemisia tridentata subsp. tridentata (assembly GCA_021014915.2). Taxonomy (NCBI): domain Eukaryota; kingdom Viridiplantae; phylum Streptophyta; class Magnoliopsida; order Asterales; family Asteraceae; genus Artemisia; species Artemisia tridentata. Next base: position 283,642,835 of record CP139504.1, read on the forward strand.
GATATGAATCATCAAACGGTAAAGCATAGCATATAGTTGTGTCAAGTAAAACAGTATTTAAGGCAACCGGCTTGGCAGACAGGCATGTGATTGTCATAGGGTTTTGTTTTTGTAAAAGTAGTTATAGTCTAGGTTTGAAAAATACCCAGTTCTCTATAACCAAGGCTCTGATACCAATCTGTAACACCCCCAAAATGGGTCCAGCGGAAGCATACATGTCACTGGGGTGCTACTCAATCGATATCACAACACAAAGTACAAAGAATGGTTTTACCTCAACCGTTTAAAGAAAATTTAATTACTAAAACATTAAGTTTACATCATTCAAAATATAGTGCGGAATACAGGCCCAAAAATAAAGCGGTCCCAAATATATATATCTTCTATGACCATGCCATGCCATGCCAAAGCCTCCAATAGTGTGCTATCACTTTACACCTGAAAATACATGCTAAAAGTGTCAACACAAGGTTGGTGAGTTCATAGGTTTAAATATTCATAAATGTGGAACAATATATTACAATGTTTGGTTAATCGGTACACTCGTATGACCATTACACCTGGTAGTATGTCCGTTACACCCGGTAATGTGACTGTTACACCCGGTCCTGTTATATATGTTTGTCTAGTACCCCTGGTCAATGTGAGTGTCATGCATATATATAACTCATCCGAGTAAACAATCTAGTATTTCAGCCAAACAGTCAAATCTTAAGTAAACAGTTCGCATTTTCCAAATAAACAGTCATTGAGTTTAATTAAAACGAGCATGTATTCTCCCCCAAAACGGTTATAAAACAAGTAAAGGTAGGGGCCATGAACTCACCTTAGTAAAGAAGTCTGGATAGAGTAAAGTCAAGTAGTGATAGTGTGCGGCACCGACACGTGACCTAGATTAGTATGGCAAGATTTAGTTCATAGTTTAAGTTTAAGATTCAACGAGATTAAATTAAACTCAAAAATTTAAAGGGTTGTGTTATTGTTGCTTGTGTGGCAGTATTTAAGTTTGAAAATAGTTTTTCAAGAGTTTGTGAGTATTTCGGCTTATGAAATTATGAAATGGAAAGAATATCGAGGATGAACGCGATCTCGGTTAATGATGTCCAACTGATAATTAGTATGTTTCCCGATTAATGACTTTTAAGGTTATAAATGATAATTATGTAACTTAAAGGACTCATTATGTTAACATTTTAGTTTAGGGTTTAATAAAACGACTTATAATAATTTGGGATTTAAAGTGTCATTTATCAAAGTCCCGGGTCAAAATGTAAATTATATAATTGTGACCAAATCTGAATTCATAGATTTCATGCACCTCAATTAACACACCCATGCAAGAACAAAACGGATCTTATCATAAAAGAAATGAAATGATTCTAACATTTGTGATTAAAAATCACAAGATCTCTTGTAGGAACAAAACAGATAGTGCAAAATCTAATAAGGTAGAGAAAACCTTAGTATGCCTAGCAGAAATGAAGTATACCATCGATTGCGTCAACCACATCATGATCATAAGAATCCTCAGAACGAATAAATCAAACCAATATCCCAAAATCAACATGGAAGGAAAATACTAAATGAGAACTTAAAATATCCCTACGACAAATCAACAAAGCAACCAACGTATCATAGTGGTAAAAGAGAAATGGGTATCAAAATATCCAGACAAACGGAAATAGAGTAGAGAAATAACTAATCGCGAAAGTGATCTCCTCGCTGAGCTGGTTTGTTGTCCTTGGCTCTCTTATTGTTGTCGTTTTTACCTCCAAACTTGGGACAATCCCTCCTAATATGATCGTTCGAACCACATGAGAAACATGCACCCGAAGTCTTATAACAAGCCCTCCCCGGGTGAAACTTTCCACAAGTATCACAAGCAGTAGCTGAAGCCCGATTCGTACCACCCCTCTGACTAGATGAACCTGAAGAACGATGCTGTTGATAACCACGGTGCTGCTGATCCTGATACTGCTGATCACGTCCCAACCTCTGGTTGTTGTAGTCCTTCTATCATAACCTCACTGATCATCACCCCACGAATCCTTATCCCACTGATTGCTTCCCTGGACTGGTCGCACACGATAGCCATCACGATTCCTCATGACACCCTATCTAGCTCTCTCCTGCATGATCTCAATGTTACAAACCGCGTTAGCCACCTGTGTTACGTCATCAAACTGGATATTCACTATCTCATCAAGAAGATCATTCCAAAGCGCCCACTTGAACTTATTTGCCTGCTCCTCCTGAGTTCCCGCCTTGTCTCCCAAGAATCCTGCCAACCAAAGAAACCTCTTCATGAACTCCGTACTAGTCTCCCTCTCAAATTGATAGATAGAATGGTACTCCCTCTCAAACTTCTCTTTCTCTGTCCTCGGAAAATACTGAAGATAGAAAGTGTCACGGAAATCGTTCCATGACAGAGCAGCAACAAAGTCATTTCCACCCTTCGCCTGCTTATAAGCTTTCCACCAGCTGAGGGCATCACCCTCAAACTTGTAGCTAGCAAGTCTAGCTTTAAACATATCATCACAGCCCAAAACCTCAAATATCTTTTCCATATGTGCAATCCAATTTTCCGCATCAACCGGAGCATTCGTAGAACTGAAAGAATGAGGCTTTTGTTTACAAAACCTCTCAAACCACGTATGAATGGTCACTGGCGGAGCACCAGCACCAGAACCACCGCTACCACTACCACTGGCCGTATGCTGACGGATCTCCATCGCGATCCATTCGGTAAGGCCTGGAACCAGTGCTTCAACAGTCCGCTGAACTGCGGCAGCAAATGCAGGGTTGGCACTGAAATCTTTGTTATGACGAGTGTTAACCATCTGAAAGGTCATGAACGAATTAGCGAAGACAAAACGAAGTCAAGGATCATAACACGAAGGAAGAGATCGTGTCAAAAGCGAAACCTAATGTCTACCTAATCCTCACCAGTCAAATCCTAAGTCCTACAGGGCAAAACCTAAGGGTCCAATTTTCATAGGCCATAATTTATGAGCTACAAGTCGCAACTTGGCTCTGATACCACAATTGTAACACCCCAACCCGACCTTGGTCAAGATGCCACATTATGGTGTCTATCAGAACATACAAAATAAACGCAAGCAAAAGACTTCATAAATAAAGTAAAGTTAAGAACATCACGACTTACAAATTACAAGCTCCCAATAAGTCTAAATGAATATCAATGAAATGAAAATGAAATAAAATATCCAAACATATGTCTTATCAGAATTCCAAAACAATCGGGAATCTAAACAAGGTAGGTCTTCTAACTCCTACTCTCATCACTCTTGCCCAGCATCCCGCTTATTACCTGCCACATGGAAAAGAAACGCGACTGAGCTTAAAAAGCCTAGTGAACAGATATATATACAAAGCAGAATAGGTAATAAGCATAAGTAAACGAATATGAATCATACGAATCAAAGCATAGATATCATGAGTTAGATAATCATACAGAATCAAGAGTCAAATAAGAACGGCAACGAACGCGTTTAAACGAGACACTCGAATAGACCAAAGAAACATAAGATAGCCACGAGCCTGTCTAAATGAGACACTCGAATAGACCACATAATCACATATACATATCATATCAAATCATAAGTGTACAGAGAGGGGAGACCTCTCAAGTACCAAATGGAGTAGCTAGCTCCCAGAAGTAAAATGGGGTACATGGTACGTACACCAGTCACTAAGTCATATCATCTTATATCCATATCAAATCATATACCAAGGATGCATCCATACGCTCCCTGCAAAACATAATACATATGCAAGTACGAGACTATACATACATATAGCAGAATGGCCACGTGCGCCATAATTATATAATCATAACAGAAGAGAACGCTGTGGATCAATCACACCTCCACAGAAAGTGTCATGCCATTGGTGCCTCAATGACATGGCCATGGTACCTCCATAGCTTGTTAGCTCGGGCAACAGAACATAACAGAACAAAACTATCCACAATAAGCAATCATAACATAATCAAAAAAGGCATATCAACTAAACAGAATTTTAATTAAGGAGATAATAAACATATCATCATGACAGAATGGATAGCAACTGAATCATATCAAGGGGATCATAGCAATGGCTTATATCAAATGGAATCATGGCAAAGTAGACAAATAAAAGTCAAGGATCGAGAAGTCATGAGATCAGAACCCTTACTTAGAAAGGGTAGAATATCTGTACCTTATGCAAAGCAATGCAACAGAATAGGAATGCACTCGGAAATGGGAACTACTCCTTCTTCACATAACCTATATAAATTAATGACCATGTATTACTTATAAGCTCATTTTATAAGTTGACTGCGTATAGTTATTCAGATTCCATATTTAAGGTTTCTTTCTATTTTTAGAAACTTGCCATTTTTAGTAACTTTCTATTTTTAGCTACTTTCTATTTTTAGAACTTGCCATATTTAGAAGGTTTCTATATTTAATAAGTTTCTATAATTAGTATGTTTCCCGATTAATGACTTTTAAGGTTATAAATGATAATTATGTAACTTAAAGGACTCATTATGTTCACATTATAGTTTAAGGTTTAATAAAATGACTTATAATAATTTGGGATTTAAAGTGTCATTTATCAAAGTCCCGGGTCAAAATGTAAATTATATAATTGTGACCAAAACTGAATTCATAGATTTCATGCACCTCAATTAACACACCCATGCAACTCGACCTTAAACTACTCGAAACCCTTTTTTGCGCATAACCCCATTTGGCCCCGTTTTAACCCACATTTAATCAAGCATTCGACACACAACACGTCTCATAATACACGACCTACAAGACATCACATATCTCTTTTTAACCAAACCAAAATTCGACTCTTTTTATACGAGACCAAACTCACACCGAGACAACCCTTTTTGAACCAAAATAATTAACCACCATCGACCTATGTTCTTCCCATGCTACAACACTTTAACTCGTCATTAGGACACACATACAACCCTACACTATTCACAGCCAATTCGACATACACAACACACTATTTTCCGCCACATAAACAAGTCCCCTCGACACACAAACATACCCGTATTTCCAGCCCATAACACATACCATGACACAACCTTTCTTTTTCAGCCAAGTCGACACACACAAATACACTCTTGCACATACATGTAAACACTCCCTATTCTAGCCATTTCGACACACTAATTTAGCTCACATAAAATCACAAATCCCAACAGCCCTAGATTCCATTCTTTCGACCCTATCAAATTTGACCCAACATGCATGTAACCCTCCATTTTTACACTTATAATATAAAGTCTTTCACGTGTACAAAAGACTCCCAATAACATGCATGAGACCTGTTTCCACTAGCTAATTAAAAACCCCATAATGACACATGTATTATTCCATCATTTAATGAGTTACAACTCCAGGTTTCATATACAAATAGGTCCAATTATTAGTGCATGCAAGCTGATTTTTTATAAACACTTATAACCCTTATGTCGACACATATACAAGCTCCAACAAACGTGCATGCATCTGATTCTAAACAGCCCCATTAACTAAAATTCGACCCATATAAATGCCACCAATTTTATGATCTTTATGTTGTGTTTAAGATGTCCCTTTCACTCGTATTAAAGAGATCAAACATGCGTGGTTATTTCATATTCAATTATCCAAATAACAACCATATATCGACCTATATATACGTCATTTTATGTGATTGTATTATGTCCTTCAATGCGCTGACTTTTCCAGGTTTTACGTTGTCTTTTTAGTGATCGCACAAGTGTTTCTAGACCAGATTCGTATGCCCTTATTACACCCTGGTTCTAAGGCAAATTAAACCCAACACTGACATCTATTTTATGTGTTCATGGCTTATCAATTCATGCGACTTATACCCAGTTTTAGAGTGTATAATAAGTGTTCTAACAAGTGCTTAATTACCAGTTCCATACTCAAAAAATTGCTTCGAACAGCCATAAAAGTCTACATATATCGACATGTATACACCCCTCATTCAAGCACTAGTTTTTCCCAGGTTTTTATCTTATACTTAATGATCGAATTCATGCTTCAAAACCAAATTCATATGCCTTTAATTATTCTGCTTCAACAGTGGATTACACCATATATATCGACACACAACTTTCATCATTTTATGTGTCCTAATCCCTATTATTTATTGCGACATATAACCTTTCTTATGTATTATTTTTAGGTCGATTAAGACCTGCTTCAGGTTACCATTTATTATCAACTTATGTGTATATGTCGAGAAAGAACAAGGAACAATGACGAGTATACCTTAGATGATTTGTAGCAAGAATAAGAACAAAGAGACCCAAGATCAGAAACCTATTCGAACCACACAACCTCCTCGAACACAGTATACACCACGATCAAGACATCCTTGTTATGCCCTTTACTTCTTCCTTGAACCACTTCCTTTGCTCCACTCGAAGGTCCTCCAAAGAGAAGCCGAATTGTATTGTTTTTAGGGTTTCTTTGCGTGTGATATTATGTGATGAATATTCGGTATTAACAGAATAAGATAAAGGAAGAAAGTCCTGATATTTTGGCCGAGTATAAGGAATCTCCCAAGACCAAATCCTTATTTTGAATGCAATGTATATCTAGACATCTTCACATGCTTCAAGTGGTGTACAATTTTTAAAATAAAATTCAGCCCTATGTGTATACATTTAGACGTGTGACATATTATTAGTATAGCATGCATATGTTGACTTCCATATAGCTCATATTATAGGATTTTAAATATTTGGTAGTTCTCATATTATAGCTTTTGTTTATTTAGTTTACATTTCGGGTTCAAGGTTCAAATTAATAACGGATTTTTAGAATCCCCGTTTTAGGTTATTATAGTGATTTTGAGATATAGAGCTGTTTGATGAAGCGAAAAGTGTACCGCTTTTAAGGGGTCATTTAAGCCCTAAATCGTATTTATTTGATCAAATATTGCCCTAAATCGTTCCTTTTGTCATTTTAGGTACTTTGGAGAAGAAATCTGGAAAAGGAAGCATTTTGGACGTTTTTGGAGCATAAAAGTGAAGAAAACGACAAAGTCTCAAAATCGGCTGAAAAGTACCTCTGACGGCGTCAGGGATTGCCCTGGACGGCGTCATGGCTTGGCAAGAAAAAGGTGGATATGAAAATTACTCATGATAAGCCAAAGAATTTTGCATGAAAAATCTGACGGCGTCACCCTTTGAAGTGATCAAGGTCGTCACGGTTTAAATTAAAGAGGGACGGCGTCAAGCCATAATCTGACGGCGTCAAGCTTTGATAAGCCAGAACGGATTTTGGAGGTCTAAAGAGGGACGGCGTCAGGAAGGCCATCCGGGAACCCTAAAAGCGGCGAGGTGACGGCGTCAGGATCTACAACGTGACGCCGTCAGCCCTTGATCTCTATATATAGTTTTGCAATTTTTTGTCATTAGTGTGGAACTTTGTGTGTAATTTTGGGAGGAAACCCTAAGACGATTTTAGCAGCTTTTTCAAGGCTTTTTGCCTTGAGATCTTCCATGTTACATTGAAGATAAGTTATCAATTAATCATTCAATATGTCTATGTGTTGTTTGATTCTATCTTGTTCTTGTCTTTTGTTTAACATGCTAGGCTAGATTTATCTTGTGTTTGCTTAGATCTAATGAAACCTAGCTATTGATTATTGGTTATTAGTGTGTTATTAGTTGTATTGGATGATTGTTCATCGATGTTAGGCTTAAGAAAACTGGCTAACTTCCTATTCGGTAACTTGCTTGAACGTCTTAAGAAACATGAACCAATGCGTACTAAGGTTTTTATGGTTGTATTTAATGCATGAGCAAATTCTAGTGATCCCATGTTAGGAGCTTCCTAGCCGGCTCGACATAGGAGTGAAGTAGGAGCTCATAGAGTTGGGGAAGTACGTACGCCACCCCACGATTGGTATTAAGGAATACACCCGTCATCCACGCAATTAATACACACTAATCAACCGGTAAAAGATAGTTAGGGAGTAAGGAAATCTAAGTAAACACATTTCTCTCCATATAAGTTTCACCACATTTTAATTTTCTGTTATTTTATTTTATTTGCATTCGTAGTAATTTGGGTTAGTTGACTAGCAACTAATTCCGCCCACTCCTTCAAACCCGAGATTTTACTTGCTTTCTTAAAAAAATTATAAAAACATAAAAAGACTCTTCTCTCACCCTTAGACCTATTAGAGTAGTTTTTCATACCTAACGAACACTATTCCCTGTGGAGAACGATCAATCCCCCGTACTTACCACTACACTATACTACATCGGTCAGGTACACTGCCTGGTGGGGTTGTAAGCCTCTTGAGATCCCTCAAGAGGTAAAACCTGTTGTAAGGTTGCAAAACCACGCATCACTGTTCGAAACAGCTTAAAACAGAAAAAATGGGTTAAAATTTTATATGATTTGGCAAAAACAATAGAATATAGACTTTATAACGAAAGCGTGGTCGATTGAACGGATAATAACGGATTTAAAACAAATAAGTTACAATAGTTTAAAATTTAGACAACTAAAATTATTTCCTGAAAATACCTTGCTGTCGGCACTTTTTACGAGGGAAAACTGGACTTTAAATGACAAACTGGGTAACTGGGACTTAATAATACGATAGTATTCTTAAATACATTCGCGGGGATAGATAGAACATTTAAAACGGAGTTATAACGAAGGAGATACGACTCGTTAAAGTTTTAAGACGAAATATACACTATATAAGTTTTGACAGCTTTTTCTAATAAGAAATATAGTGCTGTTAGAATTATTAAAAATGTTATTTTAAGCACTTTAAGGACCAAACGAGCCAAAAAGTCCTTAACGAATGTTGTAGCATTTTAATGTACTTGTTAGTCGAGTCAGAAACTTTTCAAAATACTTATTAACGAGATGACTAAAACTTAAGTACGAGATAAACTAGTTACGTCACTTAAAGTATATACTTTAACTATTAAAAGGGAAACATTGACGTAACTACATTTTATTCACAAAGCTTTATTGCAAACATATACGGGTGATATACTATTTTATAAACTTGCATATACGATTTCATTGCACGACCTAAGACATATGAATTATTTAGGTTGCGGTTAGAGCTTTCGTACCTCGATTTCCGTGCACATTTATTCTGTGTTGTATTACTTTGCTTGAGGTGAGTTCATGGCCCCTATTTTACTTTTTTTGAAATACTTTTGGGAGAGAATACATGCTCGTTTTTATCTAAATGCATTACTTCTTGTACTTGAATATGCTACTTGTTTATTCAAACCATTACTTGCTTTACTTATAAATTTGTTGTTTACTCGAATGCGTTATGTGTTCATATTTTACATACTTGATTCTTTTTACTCATGGACACAAGCACTTTAAACGATCATGCATACTTAACCGAATGAACCGGCTCAACTGCTATGTACATACATGATCGAATGGATTGGTCACATAACCGAATGAACTAGTAACATGACCGAATGAACTGGTAACATGACCGAATGAACTGTCACATAACCGAATGAACTGGTCAAACCAACTTTAAATCTTGTGCTCCACATATTACTTATTGTTTACTTAAACCTATGAACTCACCAGCTTTATGCTGACCTTTTAGCATGTATTTTCAGGTTCTTAAGGCGTTTGCTTACCTTTGGCGGCTTTTGGCATGGCATGGCATGGTTATAGGATCACGATACTCTGATATTCATTTAGAGACCACTTTATTTCTTTTATGGGCATGTATTTCTGCCTTTCATTGAATGATGTAAAACTAAATACTTTTAATTATGCAATTTCTTCTAAACGGATACAGTAAATCCATTCTCTTTACTCTGTGTTGTGGTACCAATTTAGTAGCACCCCAATGACATTACCTTCCGCTACAATTCATTTTTAGGGGTGTTACAGATTGGTATCAAAGCGTAAGTTATAAAGAACTGGGTATTTAACAAAACCTAGACTATAACTACTTTTACAAAAACTTAACCCCATGACCGCCACATGCCTGCCACCAAGCCACTGCCTTAGTTACTATTTTACTTACTGATCTACGTGACGTAGCTATGTGCTACATCCTGCTATTTGATAACTTATACTTTACATGATTTACGGTATTCCCTATAAGTATTTTCTATACACTTATACGTATGTACCGTACCTGTCACAGCGCTATGCCTCTTCCCTACTGTCTTATACTCGCGTACACTGACTTGTGGTGATCTTACCGTATACTGGCTTATGAGAATCCTATGGTATACTGGCTTACACTCGCAGAGTTATGCTTCCCTATGTAATCTCATTATTCGACTCCGAGTTTAAACACTCGTCCCATGCTTTTGTAACACCATACTTTTGGAACACCTACTTTCGGGAAACGCCTTTATAACGCCTCATTCTTCCTCACTTCTTGCGGTTTTGAAGAATAATGACGGAACTCGACAACAATGCTTACGTAATACTAATTTCTGACTTCGAGGACAAGATGAAAGAACTTGTCGGTCACCGCTCTGACACCCACATCACCGACCTACTTACTAATGCCCGACAGTGAGACGAATCCATCTGAGGTCAAGACTATGGAACCGAAACCGGACCAGACGATCAATCACCTGAATAAGACCTCTCGAAAGACGAAGAGGAGAGCCACTAATAGGCCTACTCCTCCCACCTGACCAGAGTTTATTACCAGAAAATCCATTCGCCACTCTATCCTATTACCGGTGACACGCATGGCGCCTCATAAGAAACATCACGCACGAGTAAAAGCAATCCTTGACGACCAACCTACAGTCTCATTAGACTAGAGTAAAGCCCGGGAGGCTAAGTATGAATATTATATCCTTCTCGATTAACATTCACGATACTTATTGTCTATCTCTTTTATTGTTGCTCACAATTACCCTCAATCAACATTCGTAAAGCTTATTGTCTTTGCATTTATTGTTGTTCTTACTCAGCATTCGAGTTGCGTAATGCTTTTCTCATTTATTGCTGGTCCTCATTTATTCTCATATGTTATGCTTATTTTCAGTCTTATTTATTGACTGTCCTCATTTGACACTTTGTCTTACAGCATCTACCTCTCTTTATTATTATGTTGACACGTTGGTTCTCTCGGTTAATTTATTATTTTGTTGATATTCTCTATCTCTCCTCTTTTCTATCGTAATGATTTATGGTTCCTCTATTTGCGTTTATTTGGATCATTGGTCTTTCTTTTACCCATTCATTCGTTTGTTTCTTTGTTCGTACGGATGTCAAACATGTCTTTTAAGCATTCTTTTTTCTTGACATCTAAACCTATTTACTATTGTTATGATTCATTGACCCTTTCGTTTGCATAAATCAATCACGTTTTGCTTCTCCGTTCATACATCTAATCTCCTTTTAAGCATTCTTTGTTTTGACATCTGATTCTATTTACTATTGTTGTGATTCATTGATTCTTTTTTGTTAATCGATAGCAGTTTGCTTCTTTATTCATACGGATATTTAATCTTTCTTTCAAGCATTATTGGTTCGTACCAGTACGAATGTTCTTTCTATTTACCATTGTTGATCTTTTCGTTTGTAACCTTTCCTTGTTAGCATTCTTTGTTCTTAAAATATTATACTTGACATGATTTTTTTGCTATTCTTATTATTCGATAGTTCTTTCATTTGTATTGTAATCTACTTCTCATGACTACCACTCCTTTCATTGTCATTGACATGTACTTATTTCGGCCATTAATACGCTTCCTTGGTCGTTTCATTTACATTGATTGTTAGTACGCGTCAGGGCTTAGTGCAACACTCCAAGTCAACAGGTTGCAGGCCGCACGTGATCTATAGAAGAGTTACGTTGATGTGAGGTGTAAACCTCTGGAAATTCAAGTCAGAGACATGGTTATGTTAAAGGTTTCGCTATGAAAATATGTGATATGATTTGGAAAACGAGGGAAGCCAACCCGCGATACATTGGATCAGTCAAGATTCTGGCTAGAGTCGGCACAGTGGCTTACATACTAGAGTTTCCGCCAGAGCTCAGCAGGGTACACGACACATTCCATTTTTCCAATCTCAAGAAAGGTTTATCTGACAAATCGCTCGTTAATCCACTGGAGGTAATTCAACTAGATGACAAACTCAACTTTTTGGAAGAACCGGTAGAAATCATGGACCATGATGTTAAACGATTGAAACAAATTCAAATTCCTAACGTCAAAGTTCGCTGGAATTCTCAACGAGGTCCCGAGTCCACTTGGGAATAGGAAGACCAGATCCATCAAAAGTATCTGCACCAATACGCTGACACCACTCCCACTGCTAACACTGACTGAATCTCACGGACAAGATTCATTTTATGGGTTGTAGACTATAACAACCCGCTATTTTACAGGTCAATACTATTTATTAAACTCAAACTATTTATTTTGAAGTTTACCTGAGAACAATTCACGTATAACTTTTTAGTTAAATAAACGTAAAACAAAGAATAACTCTTTTGTGCACGATGACTCTAGACTAAATATAGTCTATAACATTACAGTAAACTGCCACTACTCCAATTCATAATTTAATTGCTATGGCATTTGCATTTTTATTTACTTACGATTATTAATTAATAAACGCTTTCCACAATTTGAATGAACACACAATATACACGACACTCCCAACAATTATTTTTAATATATTCTTACATTCCCTAAATTACTAAAACTTAAGTACGAGATAAACTAGTTACGTCACTTAAAGTATATACTTTAACTATTAAAAGGGAAACATTGACGTAACTACATTTTATTCACAAAGCTTTATTGCAAACATATACGGGTGATATACTATTTTATAAACTTGCATATATGATTTCATTGCACGACCTAAGACATATGAATTATTTAGGTTGCGGTTAGAGCTTCTGTACCTCGATTTTCGTGCACATTTAGTCTGTGTTGTATTACTTTGCTTGAGGTGAGTTCATGACTCCTATTTTACTTGTTTTGAAATACTTTTGGGGGAGAATACATGCTCGTTGGTGTGTCGCGTTGTGTGCAAGTTTTAAAAATTTATAAACACGATTTATCCAATTCTCTAATCAACACATACGAGCAAGTATACTCGTCCGTGGTAGTAAAGGTGGGTAAGTCGAGATCGTCCCAAGAGAATTGTTGTTTGAACTTAGTAAAATAAGTTTTAACAAAAAGGGTTGTCAATCCAATTTGGTGTAAATTCTAAAGCAAGTAAATCCCAATCAATCAAAAACAAATATACTTGTGTGTAATTCCTTAACTAATTGTATAGAGTAATCTACCAAGTTGGGTGTAAGTTGTAGTGATGCACAACTTAATATGAATGATTCACAATCAATGGTTTTTATCATGAGAAATCATCTCTAAGAATTCAATCTCCCAGTTAATTCCTTTCGGCCTTTTTAACTATTACGTCAATTCTATTAAACTTAATCCCTTTTTAACTATTACGTCAATTCTATTAAACTCTTTGTTGTTTGAAAAGCCTTTCTTATATTAAGAATTCTTACGAATCCTTTCGGCATTTTCTCGTGATGAAATCGTTTCCAAATCCATTTTAATGAGTTAATATGGTGCTTGTCACACACCATATCCCATACTAATTCGTGCACTAACTTTTTGGAATAAAAACATAAAGAAAATCCTTTCGGCATTTTTTATTCTTTAGAACTGTTTTTACCAACTAATTAAGCAAGATTAGATTGTATTTCAACAAACTCATAAAACAAGACATGTTTTCATGCATCACTATAAAATAAGAATACTCCAACAATTGTCACATCATACACACAAGTATGCCAAAAATCACTCCATAACAATTATAATCAAACACAAGTAACAAACCATACTTTCATTCAACTTAAAGTAAAGTAGTTCATAGTAATTTTAAACAAAAGATACCTAGTTTTGGAATTACAAGAACTAGAATTGTGGAACTATAGCAACCACACTCCTCCAATCACCTATGATCACACGTAAACAACTCCACACTCGAACACAACTCTTGAGACTCTAACTCAAAGTTCCCTGGACGTTTTCACTGCAATTACAAGCTTTCGGGCAATGATAATAAGTTAGCAAGGACTTGGTGTAAGCCTTTACTAAGTTTGGGGTGTCACTCCTTTGTATCTAGCCTTGGATTCTATATATAATTGAAAGAATCCCTCCTCTTCAAGTAAAAACGTCCCTTAGTGGTAAATAAGCAGGAAATGATAAGCCACCATGATTATGGGGCTTAAATTCGTCAATAAATGCAACTTTGTAACAGCAGTTTCTCCTAACCGATCGGTATTGGGGTCCAACCGATCGGTTGGATCTCTCGATAAATTCATCTCCTCCCATCCGAATCGGATGCGGGCACCATCTGATCGGATGGGGCCTTCATGCACACACATTTTTTATTTTTCTTTCCTTTTCTCGTCACGTGCTTGTTCCTTTGTTGTGGCACTAATTCCTTCATAGAACTTGATCTTTTCTTGATATTTGAACATAGAAATCTTGACATTATCAAATCCTTGAGTTCTCGTGTGGTTTCTCTCTCGTTTTCCTCTCGGGAATCTTCCAATGTGCATAATCACTTCAATTCTTCATCTTTTTATCTTCGTTTCCTGTACTTGGCTATATTTACTTGCATATACACTTTTTCACGATTTAGTAACAAACACACACAAATATAACCAAATTTAGTGCACAAAACTAACGATAACGCGACTAAAAACATGTTCAATTTGAGCGTTATCACTCGTTTTTATCTAAATGAAATACTTGTTTTACTTGAATATGCTACTTTTTTACTCAAACCATTACTTGCTTTACTTATAAATTTGTTGTTTACTCGAATGCGTTATGTGTTCACATGTTACATACTTGATTCTTTTTACTCATGGACACAAGCACTTTAAACGATTATGCATACTTAACCAAATGAACCGGCTCAACTGCTATGTACATACATGACCGAATGGACTGGTCACATGACCGAATGAACTGGTAACATGACCGAATGAACTGATAACATGACCGAATGAACTGGTCACATGCCTGAATGAACTGGTCAAACCAACTTTAAATATTGTCGTCCACATATTACTTTGTTTACTTAAACCTATGAACTCACCAGCTTTATACTGACCTTTTAGCATGTATTTTCAGGTTCTTAAGACATTAGCTTACCTTTGGCGGCTTTTGGCATGGCATGGCATGGTTATAGTATCACGATACTCTGATATTCATTTGGGGACCACTTTATTTCTTTTATGGGCCTGTATTTCCGCCTTTCATTGAATGATGTAAAACTAAATACTTTTAATTATGCAATTTCTTCTAAATGGATACGATAAATCCGTTCTCTTTACTCTACGTTATGGTACCAATTTAGTAGCACCCCAGGTACCAATTTAGTAGCACCCCATCAGCATTACCTTCTGTTGCAATCCATTTTTTGGGGTGTTACAGAAAGGAAAATGGTAAAAGAGAACAAAGGAAGAGGCTCATTTGAGTTCTGATGGTGTAAGATGATAGCTACACAAGCATTAGGGGTCAAATCTTATTGATGCAACCTTTACCAACTGCTGCTAAGGCATACAACATGATAAGACAAGAAGAAAAGCAAAGGGATACCCACAAACAACCAATCAACACCCCTATTGCACTCAATACCTACAAACCATCTTTCAATACCTCACCAAGTCAATCCGATAAAAGGAACAACAAAAATTCATCTGTGCCAAACACTTAGTTTGATATGAGAAGCTCATTTAGAAAAGGGGTCTTTTGTGCATACCGCAAAAAGGAAGGACATCCAAAGGAGGAATGTTACAAGTTGCTTGGATATCCTGTTGGCCACCTACTGCATAAGAGATACTTACCACCTTCTCAGAGAACTCAACCCAACAACAAGAGCAGGACAGTTAATATGACCATTGGTGAAACCTCAAATAGTGTGGATCAAGGATCTCCTCAACTCAGTCCACTAGAATCTGTCTCAGCTTCAACCTCAATCTCTGCTGATTTACATGTCTATGCCAGGATGGACTAGCTTCAAAATCAGCTAAATTCTTCTCATGATGCAAGGCGGTCAAAATGATCCAAATGGCAGTTTCATTGCACTATGTGGCAGGTACACTCTCCTTTAGTCCTCAAGAAAAAGTTCCTTAATCACTCATTGGTATACATTCTTTAAAAACTAGAGCTAATATTTACACATTCATTGCTCACACATCGCCAACTCACATACATACTAAATTTGGATTGTGGATAGCGGTGCAATTGACCACATTTGCATCTCACTCACATTAATGCATAATCTTACCAAACCCACACAACCAATACTACTATCATTACCAAATGGACAATCAGTTAAGGTACACATCACTGGATCAGTCAAGCTAAACAACACACTCACCCTTCACAATGTCCTCTACATACCCTCATTCATATACAACCTCATCTCCATAAGAAGACTACTTCACAACACACTTTCATCAGTCACATTCACTCATGACAAATTCATTTTTCAGAGCCATGATGGCAACTGCACTCATGCCACACTACATGGTGGACTCTCACCTGTGGCAACTCTCACCTGTGACATCATCACCATCCACTGTACCAAAGTCATCTGTTTACTCACACTCAAGCAACTCTCACCTGTGGCATGCTAGGCTTGGTCATACCTCATTTCCAGTCATTCAGAACATAAACTCAATTTCAGTACCTATGAATTCTACTCTAGAAAACAAATGTCATGTTTGTCCATTAGCTAAAAAACATGTACTTCCTTTCTCTATAAGTCAATCTCATGCAAACCGTAAGTTTGAACTTATTCATGTTGATGTATGGGTCCCTATAGAGATCCAACTGTCAATAATGCACCTATTTTCTTACAATAGTTGATGATTATTCTAGAGCTACATGGGAATATCTTTTACCAAGTAAACATCACGTTTTTCCACCTTTCAAACATTTCACAATTATGTCAAAACACACTTAAAAAGTCATATAAAATTCATCAGAAGTGACAATGGGACAGAGTTCCAAAATTCTTCATTCACCACTAACATTTAGGATAATGGTATCATTCACCAAACCACATATGCCTACACACCCTAACAAAATGCTAGGGTAGAAAGAAAGCATATACATTTACTTGAAATGGCCAGAGAAATTCAGTATCAAGCTTATTTTCCTATTCATCTATGGGGTTATAGTGTTCTAGCTGCCACATACCTAATCGATAGAATACCATCCATAACATTATATCACAAAACACCATTTGAACTCCTTTATGACAAACCACCATCCTTAGATCACCTGAGAATCATTGGCTATCTAGCTTATGCATACCATCACACTACTGATAAGTTCAACCCAAGGTCCACAACAACTGTTCTTATTGGATACCCACATAATCAGAAAGGATACATTTTATATGACATCAAGACACACAGAACAATCACAAGCATAAATGTTCTATTTGATGAAACTTGCTTCCTATACAACACCATTTCCCAACCAAATCCACAACAACCAATCACATCTCCCATTTCTACACACCCATTCATACCAACTCCTATTCCAAAACACTACACCTCAATCACGATCAGACACCTCCACAACTGAGTCTACCACTGCCACACCTCAATCACAACTAGAACATGACAACACACAACCTATTTCACCCACATCACCAACCAATGACACAGAATCTAGTACTTCAACCACACCTTTCACTAATGACACTACACCAAACACACCACCAGTATCAACCACCACTCCAAACACAACCACCACCATTGATATACCCTTCATTCCAAACTCAAACACCACAACTGATCCAACTGATGTCCCTTCTGACACTCAACCTCAATCTAACACACCACCACCACCCATTCCTACCAGAAGAACTTCCACCAGAACCAAGCACCTACCCACAAAACTTCAAGACTACATTTTACCTAGACCCAAAGTCCACAACATTTATGCATCTAAACATTATCACACATACTACATTAACTATTCAAATATTTCTCCTGCATCTCTTTACTTCATAAATAACATAGACAAAATCACTAAACCAACCACTTACTTACAAGCATCTATAAATCCAAAATGGGTTAAAGAAATGAATTTGGAAATAAAGGCTCTAGAAAAGAATCATACATGGGAGCTAGTTCTACTGCCACTTGGAAAAGCACCTATAGAGTGTAAATGGGTATTCAAGATCAAACACATAGCTGATGAGATAATTGAATAAAGCAAGGTTAGTAGCCAAAGGTTTTCATCAAGAGGAATGGATTGACTACACTAAAACATTTGCACCAATAGCCAAAATGGTTGTTGTGAGGACCATGTTAGCAGTAGCAGTTTATAATGGTTGGATCATTAAGCAACTTGATGTAAACAATGCATTCCTCCATGGAGATCTACATGAAGATGTTTACATGAAAATCCCTCAAGGCTACACTCATTCTCTACCTATAAACACTGTGTGCAAGCTCACCAAATCCCTCTATGGTTTAAAATAGGCAAATAGAAAATGGTTTGAGAAGCTTACTACATTTCTCATCTCTATTGGATTCAAGCAAAGTAATGTTGATACCTCACTGTTTACTATCATCACAAATCAGTGTTTCATCACTCTTCTAGTCTATGTAGATGACATACTCATTGCTGGCAACAACAAGCAAGTCATTCAAGGCATCAAGGCCAACCTTCATGAGAAGTTCAACATTAAGGATTTAGGTCCTCTCCATTACTATCTTGGGATTGAATTTCTTAGAAATGCAACTGGTTTAGCTATGAGACAGAGAAAGTATGCTATTGAACTAGTAACTCATGTTGGATTGCTTGACACTAAACACTCTGCTATTTCACTTGATCCCACCGTCAAACTCACAATGACAGATAGAGACCCTACCTCTGATCCTTCACTATACAGGACCTTGGTTGGAAAGTTACTCTATTTAACAATCACAAGACCAAATTTGGCCTTTGCAGCTCAAACATTGAGTCAGTTCTTACAAAAACCTACCACTCTGCACATGGCTGCATTGACCAAAGTCATCAGATATGTCAAGCTTACTAGTTCCCAAGGATTGTTCTTTCCAGTAAAAAAATACTCTACATTTGACTGCATATTGTGATAGTGATTGGGCAAGCTACCCATTCTCAATGAGATCAGTTACTGGCTATGGGATCTTCCTTGGCAACAACCTCATTTCATGGCAATCAAAGAAGCAAATTATGGTATCAAGATCCTCCACAGAAGCTGAATATAGGGCTTTGGCAGACTGTACTTGTGAAGTTACATGGCTCAAGTATTTACTCAAAGAATTTCAATTCATCATCTCTACTCGTATTCCTATGATGTGTGATAATGCTTCTTCGATAGCCCTTGCTTCAAATCCTATTCAACATGCTAGGACTAAGCACATTGAAATTGACTGCCATTTTGTGAGGGACAAAGTTAAAGCACGCATCATTCTACCAACCTATGTCTCTACTAAGCATCAGATTGCAGATATTCTAACCAAAGGGCTCCCTAAACCTCTGCACTATAACTGTTTGTCCAAGTTAGGAATGTGTAATCCTTACTCAATGCCAACTTGCGAGGGGGATGATGTAATACATGTTTCCAAACACTCTGCTAAATTTGTTTCTACTACTTTACACAGACATCCAAACACTCCTAAAGGTCTACACAAGACAAGAACTCAGTTGAACAAGTGTATGCAGACATGTCACGGGATGTAGCAGCCTAGCCTAGCCTAGCTTAGCTTTAGCTTAGTTAGTTATTTCTGTTATTAGATATTTTGTATAGATAGTTCTAGTTCAGTTGTAGTATTTAAACCTCAAGAGGTGGTTTCATTTTAACACTTTGTAAACTCATTTCTCTCATTAATCCAAATCACTCAAGTGTTCAATATGTTTGTTTAATTTCTTTATAATAATCAATGACTTTAATCATGTGCATGCTTTGTGGCATGGAAATACGTGAAAGACATGACTCGGTACACTCTCAAAAGTTCTACAATATGTTAAAATGCGAAATTTATTTCCAAAAACTTTTTAACTTAAACCAACTAAGCTACATGTCTGAAAGATCTCTACAAAGTTACAACAAGACTGAACTTTACCCCTCGAAAAATTTCAAACCCTCACCGTAAAATCTAGTAGGTATCCGATAATACTTGGGCATGTGACAACTACTTAATAGTCACATTTCTTGCATATTGATATTTTGCTTGCTAAGAGGTTGTGATAATAATCATTCAGTAGTTTATAGGTCTCAAGTTTGTAATGTTTGGTGCAAAAATATTTAAATGAGCTTGCGAACCTGTCTGAAGGAATGATTTTAATTTTGAGTTCTCAAGTCTAAATTTTAAAAAATGGAAGAGGATGGGATGGGAAGGGCAGAGTAAGGGATGACATAGTGAAGAAAGTGGTTATTTATTTTTGTGTTCTTGAGTTTATTTTTTAAGTAGCAAGGAAAAGATAGGAAGATACTCAAATTATCAATATACCCTCAAAACTATATAGCTTAGTTAATTAATTTTTGCACAACAAGATCATACAACAATAAATTATTAACTGAGTAATTCACTTTCATAGTAAATGAACAAGAAACTGGATCAAAATAAAGTGAACATGACTTTTAGAAAACGGGAATAACAGATAAGACATGCGGGGTAGCAATTAAAAACAAAGAATTCATCAATTAAAAACAAAGAATTCATCAATTACTAGTAGTAGACATACGGAAATAACAGATAATTCATCAATTAGTATTCATGAACGGTCGTAGTCACTATAGCATATGTTAATGGCTTTTCATTAAATTCAAAGTTGATTTTGTGGTTCGTGATGATGTTGTTTTGTAATGTCTGCATGTTTTGAGATTTTTGTTATCGAAACACATTTGTAACTAGTAACAAATGAGGATATAACAGTAATTTAACAAAGGCCCATGTTGTTAGTTACCCACTTCCCCTCTTGATCCCTCCAATTTTGGACAGAAGACATATACATACAAAAGCCCATACATTCCCTCCCTCCCCCTTTCCCTCTTAAAAAAAAAAAAAAAAAAAAAAAAAAACCCTTAAGAACACCCTTTTTGTGCAATAATAGACTTAAGGGTTGTTTGATAGCATCTTAATTGAATTGGGCAATGCTTCTTAGAGCAGTGGGTGTCGCCTTCGTTGTGCCTCGCCGTGCTTATGTGGCACCATCGCCATGCCTCGCCGTGACATCGGCCTGTTTCGCCGTGCCTCGCCATGGAGCAACTCCTCATCTGCACGACAAGCCTTTCTTCTGACGAGCTGGGTCCCAATTCTAATTCAAACGGTAATATTACCATTTAATTTGATGTATTGTATTTTTATTTTTATGAAATGAATTTAGTTTATTTGGAGATAAGTACCAAAATAGTACAAAATATTTTTTTGGGTCCCCATCATGGTCAAGTTTTAATTAAATTCCTTAAATAGTCATGCGCATCTGCGCAACTCCGCAACCCATCTAATATATTGACACGTGTACATATAGTTTGGGGCCCACACCAACTGCTAGAATTACTCAACCGCCGGCTACTCAACCGGCGGCTACTCAACCCAGCAGCTGAAATGACTATTCATCTTTATTGGGAAGGTACAGAAAAATACTTTTTGATTTTATTTAATTTTCTTGTATTTGATTTTTATTCAGAAAATTTGTATTCATAAAATTTAAATGAATAACACACATTACCAGAAACTCATCAAAATAATTCTTTGATTCTTTCAATTTTTCCAATGAAACCATTGGTACGTTATATTTTTGATTTTTTTGTGGGTTTATTATGTTTAATCTCTGTTAATTAAGAGTTATTGTGGGTTTACAAATTTTCGTGGGTTTATTGCAATTAAACCCAACGAATCTCGGTTTATTATTATCCTAATAAGTTTGTGAATCTGGGTTTCTTTCGATTTGGCCTTAGATTGAGTTGGTCTAATTCTTGATTTCACTATCCAAATAGCATAACTAATGATTCACATGTTCTTGCTGCTCATTGTTGAATTTTTCTGTTCCTTTAGCTTTTAATATAGTTAGGTGAGTTAGTTTAATCATTTGTTTGGCAGTTAGTGGTCTTAATCTAGTTAGTGTTAGCAGTTAGAATAAAGGGGTGTTTGGATGGTTTGAGATTTAGGTAATTTAGCTGTTAGTTGTTGTTGTTCTGTGTATGAACAGGTTTCATTAGGCCTATGTAGTTAGTTCTAGCATAAAAACTAGTCATTCCTTTGATAAAAGTCAAGATCAAGTTTAAGATTCTTGATTTCATTCACTGTTGGAGTATTAGGGTGCATAATTCACCATTTCATTGCATAACTAGTTGTTATAGCTTATTCTAGTTTCTAAATAGCTTAGTATTACTTATTTAATCATTTAGGATCAAACAAATCTCACAAAAGTCAACAATAGACCAAAAATGGGAAAAGTCAAAATTTGCTCTTATGCAGTAAATCCAAAAATTGCAAGAATTATTGAGAATTTTGTGTTGTGTTTCAAGCTGTGAAACTTTCAGGAATTGAAGCCCTCCACCTCATCTTTAGAAATCAACCATCATTACATTTTTGTGATTTTTTATGTGTGCCCCACACCCCTTCAAAGTTGACTGCGGGGCACTACATCCACTGCTGCAACAGCAGCTCTCCACCACTGCTACCACTTTGATGGGTCCCACAGACCACCTCATGTGGGCCCCACACACCCCCTCTTGGTTCTTTGAGAAGCCCACCAGACCAACTTGCTATTCCAACATTCACTTTGAGCTTTTGAGCTTATTTCATAAGCTCAAATTGCCTTCAAAGTTGCTTGCAAATCTGTGGTTCTGAGTAGGATATTAGACTAGCTTATTGAGAGCTTTACAGCTTATTTCCCATCTTTTTCTTGAAACCCTTAGCTTATTTAAAGTCATCTCAGTACCTTTTAGTTTTTTCCAATAGCTTTTAGCTTGGTACCTATTCTTTTTTAGTGGTTAAAATCAGTTTAGGCTTTATTCCTAGGGTAATCTTAGACTAGTGGAAACATAAAATAAGTAGTCTATTAGTTAAAAAGTCAAAGTTGCTTTAAAAAGCTTTTTAACTGCTTAACTGTGTGGTTTTTGATTAGCATAATCATATAGGAGCATGTATATTTAGGTATTATACCTTAAATCAGTTCAATTGTAGCTTATAACAACTTATTTAGTAATCTAGGACCCTCCAAATTTAAGTAAAGTCAACTTAGGAGTTAACTTACAAAAAGTCAAATTTCATAGTTTAGGCACACCAGCTAAACTTGTGAAATCCACCTTTGAAAAAGTATATACATAAGACTACCTTTTTAGGAGTAGAATCAAAAACATATATATTCATAAGAGCATCCACTGCCATAAGTTCTTGTACCTCTAAAGTATATACATAAGACTACCTTATTTAAGTGTTTTACACTGTCTTGGATCATCTGGCTTTTTCTTATTTGCAACTACTTATTCATTTGGATTATTGAAAACTGCTTATTGGACTTTCATAAAGTCTAGTGTCAAGTGCTTATTGGAGTTTCATAAATCAATAACTGCTCCAAATGAGCAAATGGGAAGTACATTTATTTTATCGTTTATGAAGTTACATAACCATAAGCAGTTAAGTGTCGAAACAAAGCAACCACCAATTTTATGCTTCCATGCCTTCCCTGCACTGAAACACCAGAAAATGACTAGAGTTTTAGAAAGGCAAAAACAAGAAAGCTTAAAACCTAGTTTTTTGAAACAGCATTGGTTATTTTTGTTTTGTTTTTTTTTGTTAATTTAGGAATATCATGCGAGGGTCCACGTTAGAAGCAAACTCAGTTACTTTCCGTTAATCAAAGACAGACTAGGTTTGGAACGTTGTGAATTGTTTAGGTCTACATGTTTCGGGCCGTGGCTTGATTTGACTTACGTTGACAATGAGGAGGATCTTATCCATTACATGCTTCAGAAGCAAGTCTTCTCTGATAATGAACATTATGATTTGCCACTCATATACGATGTTAATGAACATTTGCTTCACTTTGGTCGTCGTGAATTTTGCCTCATTACTGGATTTAAGTTTGGGATTGTCAGTTTCCGTAAGTTTAGGGAGGGTGATATCAGTTTTCGTGATCGAGTATTTCCGGAGAAGATAGGCAGGTATGTTAAAAACATAGATCTTCTATCTGTGATTGAGGATGAAGAGCATTTTACGAAACTATCAGATGAAGACTCGATACGAGTTTGTCTTTTGTTATCTTTGGAAGTTATGTTTATGGGTCGTGAGTTAGGATCTGTTGTTGAAGATGTATTTCTAAGAATGGTAGATAATCTTGAAGCTTGGAATGAGTTTCCCTGGGGAGAACACATCTGGCGTGAGTTATACGATGCCATTTTAAATGTTAACTCTAAGCATAAGAATGCTCACCATAAAGCATTGGAAAAAGACCCAACCTTTGTTCCATCGTATTCATTGTCTGGATTTATCTTGTGTTTCAAGGTTAGCATTTTTAGGCAAACACTTGTCAATGTATTTCATTGTAAAAAATTGTTTGTAATTTGACTTTTTTACATTTACTGTTTGTAGATATGGATTCTGGAGTCTTCATCTCAGACAGATCGTTGGTGGAGTAAGGATCCTGATGTGATCCCGAGAGGCTGTGCCTGGTCGAAGCATTATCCATTTCAAAAATGGGAGGTATACAGTCAACTATTTCCTCAGGTCAGTTAATGCCTTCTCACCTTAATACTTATTTTTATTATATATTTTTTTTTTGACTAAATTTTATTTGCTTTTAGTAACAATTATTGTATATTTTCCTTAGGCCAAAAATCCAAACTTTGAAATATATCCTAACTATGCTGAGGGCCTATCAAAATGGTTTAGAGAAAGCCAAAAATTTTTTAAGTGGTACACACCGAGAGCTCCTCCACCTGTTCAATGCGGGGGCTTGTTGG
>CP139504.1:284338926-284380977 GCA_021014915.2 Artemisia tridentata subsp. tridentata
GTTTGCTATTGAGCTCGTTTATAAGCTCGTCTATAATAGAAACGCATAACGTTTTATATATGTCTAATACTTAAAATATCATAGTTTCGTTTAGGCTCATGAGCTCAATCGAACTTTGTATATAAAGCCCGGGCTTGATGTCGAACTCGTTTAGGCTCGGATTGTTAGAGTTTTTTACCGATCTGATTCCGAGCTTATCACGAACGACTCGGCTCATTTCCACCGTAAGATAGTAGTATATGTTCCCTTATTATCAATTCACGAAATTGTACTACGGAGTATTAATTACTAGTATTCATTTTCAAATTTCACTTTTACCCTTTATCTTTATACACTCTTTACTTTAATGTCATATATATATATAACTATTGTGTATCTTTATTTTGAGAACCCTGTTAAGTGCGGGAACTGCGAGAACTCCAATTTTGCATTAGAAAACATGCATGTTCATATAAAACATGTATGTTTTCTTACATACACCTTAATACACATACTTGAGTAACACACATGTTCATATAAAACCTGTTAAGTGCAACAGATCAATGCAAAATGGTTTTTATTTTCAGAACCTTGTTAAGTGCGGGAACTGCGAGAACTCCAATGTTGCATTAGAAAACATGCATGTTCATATAAAACATGTATATTTTCTTACATACACCTTAATACACATACTTGCGTATTAAGGTGTATGTAAGAAAATATACATGTTTTATATGAACATGCATGTTTTCTAATGCAAAATTGGAGTTCTCGCAGTTCCCGCACTTAACAGGGTTCTGAAAATAAAGCTCATATATATATATAACTATTATAAAACTATACTTGCTTCATATTTTTTACTTCTAACGTTTTACTTTAGCCTAAATTTTATTTTGCATCTAAACTTATATAAATAAAATATGACCTATTATTAATAGATCCCGTCGTAACGCGTGGGCAACCAAATCCGTGTTAAATTAAATTTGCAAAGATGAATAAGTAAACTATCCTTCAGTGGGTTACAGAATGGATCAAATATGTGTCTAGCAACACAATGGATCAATAAATTTGAAAAAATCTGAAGAAACTTTCACAATAAATGAGAGATTGTAAAAAATCTGAAGAAACTTTGTGAGATTGATTTGTTGTGTGTATATAGTGAGATAGATGGTACATATTGTGGTATATATTGTGTGTTATATAGTAAAGGTTGTGATGCATATTTATAAGCTTATAATATTGTCATTAAATGAAAACAAAATCTACTAAAGTAATCAAGAATGTGTTCATTAGATGTCGTCCATAACACGCCTGGGCCAAGTTAAATTACGATGGTAAAGACAGAAACAACAATAACGATTAAAAAGTCTCATTTTAAAAGTAACAACTTAATTTGAAGAAGAAGGTTGTCGAATGAGTTTATATATAGGACAACATTTGGAGAAAGACATAAGGGTATAACAATAATTCAAAAATTCTCGTTTTAAAAGTTTTAAGTAAAAAATCTTCTTTTTATACGTAACATAGATAGAGATAAGAGCATCTACACTAAGAAAAGCTAATAATGATTTTTTTTTATGTCATTGTTTCACTAACTTTGTACCTATACTGACTAAACCAACTCCAATGCAAAAAAGCTTTACAAAAGAGGTTAAAATGATAGTTTTAACCTAAAAGAAAAAAAAAATAAAAATAAAAATAAAAAAAAAAAAAAAAAATTGATGAAAGATTTGAGGATCCTAGTCTTTTTTTTTTTTTTGAACGGCAACGATTTTATTAGAAAAAACCACTAGCAAGGAGCTAGACAATTACAAGAAAAGAAGATAAGGGTGTTGTAACCAACTATCCCAAGCAATACTACTTTTACATCTAGCGCTACACCAAGTAAAAGATCTCATAACAATATCGTCAAATAGAACATCTTCACGAGGATTTTTTGGTGCAAAAAGGATTTGATTGCGAAATACCCAGATGCTCCACCAAGATGTATAGAAAACCCCTTCTAGCACGTAAACACAAAAAGTCTACTTCAATGTCAAAAAAACATTTGGAAGAATTTTTTGATAAAGAAAAAGTTATTTTTCTAATTTGCATTGAATATGCCTTAATTGTAATTTATATAAGTATGTGCGAGTAGTGCCGACGCATTGTGCCTCCATATTATATAATTTTCATTAAGTGTGCATATGCTATTTACACATTAAGTGTTTTTTTTTTTTTTTTTTTTTTTTTTTTTTTTTTTTTTTTGGTATAAATGCGTGTAGCATTAAACATGATCAACGATTTGTTTACATATGTTTGGGTTTGTTTCTATATGGCGGCCTACTTTTTGGTTTTCGCAGAGAGCTTTGTCGACGACTCTATGTTTTTAGAAGGAATTGCATGTGTATCCTTCAAAACTCAGTAGTTGCATATATATATGTTCAAGCCAAAATCATAATTACACACATATATCTTCTTAAACCTCAAAAAATATCGTATATGTTCAAATAATTAAATTATACATAAATAAAACTCATTTTATTATAAATTGTCTATTATATCATTCTTTTTTCTTAAAACCTCATTGTCCATATTTCCCCTTTTATCTCAAACAAGACATGGAAAGTCATAGTGTCTTACAATTCTTCTATCCACTTCTGGTACTTTTTAAACGTTTGTAACTGGATAGAAATAATTTAGTATATTAAAATTACAGTTAGATTTTCTTCACGACAACAAATGACTAGCAACTTCAGTTGCCCTCTTTTTAATTACTTCTTTTTTCCTTTAGATCAAATACTTTATTGGTTTAATTTTTCGTAAATTTTCTCAATGCATAGTTCTTTCTTCTTTATTGCTGCTGACATCTTCGACATCAACAAGAACATGGCTGCTTATTTTATATATTTTCTCTTACAGACACAAGAACTCAGTACTCATCATAATAGTTTTTTAGTCACTTAAAAATGATTCGTTATGTGGCAATACAATAATGGAGGTTTGATTTTATTGGAGAAACATATGAGTTGCGCTCATAGAGAACAGAGAACAAAAGTAAGGGTATAATGGTTAAAAACTAAAATTATGTGATACTTTTATTTGTCATTTATTCTTAGCTTTATTTATACATAATTTAATTATTTGGATATCTATTTTATTTTAAGAGCTTTAGAAAGATATATATATATATATATATATATATATATATATATATATATATATATATATATATATATATATATATATATATATATAACATTATGATTTTAAGTTACATATATATGCAATTATTGAGTTTTAAAAAATATATGTGCAATTCCTCCATTTTATGTTGCATTATAAGAAAGCATTTCTTATATTTTGTCTCTTAGGGAAAACGGAGGAAGAAAATAACCAATAACCTAATCAAGTATGGACTCGAGTCTCTACTATTATTATTCACGAGCTTGGTTCGAATTTTTACATATGGAAACTAGCTCGAGCTCCTCTTCGACAAATTATACTCTCTGTTTCAAAATTATTGTCAGGAGACAAAAATCAAACAGTTTAATAAAAGTGTGGCCGTTATAATTTTCAACCACTCAAATAGAATATTTATGTACTAAATTCTTTTTTTATTGCTTAAAATAAAAAGTGACAATTGTTTTGAAATATCCAAAAAGGAAAATATGAACTATATAGAATTTTGAGACAAAAAAAGTAATATATCTTCTATGAACCAATATATTTATTGTCCACTTAACATCTCCAATATATGCATTAAATGTACCTTTGGCACTAAAATAGAGCAAAAATTACATTAAAACCTCTACTATATAAGCACTAAATTCTTGCATTATTTTAGTGCAATGAATAGTAATGCTAAAAAAACACTAAATTTAGTGCAATACTATTCATTGCACTAAATGTTCTTCTTGCTTTAAAATATAGTTTATTCAACCATTTACATATTCAACAATAAAAGAAGCAGTGCATATATAGTTTGAGTTCTTGAGTTTGGTGACATAAAACTATCATGTAAAATTTGGGCTCTACAAAATGAACTAAAAATATTATATGTCCAGACCGAACTCAACAAGGGCATGAACTTGCAAAATTATTTATAGACTAAAACAAGTGAAAACTGTAACAAACTAAATAGATATCTTACATAACATAACATGCTTGTATCACTACTACACAATTGGGTTTAGAGGCCCTTCATCAAGACCTTTTCTAAGAAAAAATTGTCTCAATTATTGTTTTCCGCCAGCTCAAAAATATTGAGACCAGTAAAAAAGAAAACACTCGGTTTTGATATAAATAACAACTAAAGACCGATTTTTAAACTAACAACACATCTCTTTTAGGCCTAATATGGACCAGTTTTAGTTGTAAAACCCGGCCTATCTTATTTTTTACAAGCAGACATGTTTTAAGCAAGAAACTGGTCTTGATTCCCCAAATTGTTAGCGGGATTTTTTCCCCTTTTTTTCTTTTCAAATATTTTCAATGAATTTCAAACTAAACCTAGTTTCTTTTTCTATCTCCTTTCTTTAAAGTCCACACACACTGCCGTCATACCACCATGGCACACCTCTGCCACCGCCACTTGTGCCACTGCCCATTACTCTTGTTTATTGGAGTATTTATATCAAAGGTTTGTAAAACTTGAACTAAATCTGTCCTTTTTGAAATTATTATGTATTTTTTAAAAATTATCTGTTTGTTTTCTACTTCATGCTTTAGATCAGTTAATAGATTTTTTTGACTTATGGGTTATATAAGTTAAAGCTAGCTTACTTTATTAGTGCTTGTATCATATGAAATATAGGTTATGTGAGCAAATTCGAGTTGGCTAGGTAGCAGATTCATGTTGTTCAAGCTTGCAAAGAAGGTGTTTGATGAAATACTTAATTTTGTTTTTATGTTTTTCTTTTTCACATACAAAGGTTGCTTAAGATGGCGGATGGTTTGAACTTTTAGGACTTTTTGATTCTCTTGTCTGCTTATAATTCTGAAGCAAGTATGACACACAAGATTAAATGTAAGGTTAACATGACACACAAGATTAAATGTAAGGTTAACACGTTATCGGATTTAAGTAATCATAATCGAATGGAGACTAAGAAACAATCTAGTTGTGTTTGTACTTTGTAGTTATTAACCTATTTGGTTCTTCTAATAGTGAAAAAGGTTTAAGATTAAGTAGCTTTGTAGCTCTTGATATTGACTAACACTTACAAACAAATATTATCTCAGTTATCTCTACAGGATACAAGTCAGATTATAATGGAAGATGGAGGTTGAAGCTTCGATTGACAAAATTGAGCTCGAAGGCAAAAAAACTCACCATGTATAAAGTTAGCTTATACTTTGGTTGAAGATTCGGTTGACAATATTATCTCAGTTATCTCCACAGGATACAAGTCAAATTATGTTAGGAGTTGGGTTGCTACTCAAGTGTCTGGTTATTACTCTCCTATTCGATATTATTTTGTTATTATTTATAGCTTCAAGATTCTCAGCTTCTTTGATATAAAGGATGATCTAAATGAGAATGTATAAACTTAGCCTATACTTCTACTAACATACTTTTACATGTGATAATACTCGAATGTTTATAGATTGCATTGCTTATTAAAAATGATTACGGGGCTGTTTGGGGTATCTTAATGTAACTGCTAATAAAGTGATTGTTATGGGATCACTTACAGAAACATGTGCTTATAAAGGAAATGTTTGGGATTGCTTATTAAAGTGCTAATAAAGGATGTTTGGGATTGGCACTAAGCAATCTTAAGCAACCCTTATTAGCCACTTCAATTAGCAACCGCAAACACTCCCATTATAAGATCAAGTTTCTGTAAGTGATCCCGTAACAATCACTTTATTGGCATTTACGATAAGCTATCTCAAACAACCTAAATTTTTGGTTTCTAAAAATAATAAAGAGACTAGTTTTTGAAGTTGGAAACTGGTCTGCATTTGTTTTATCGAGACCTGTTTTTAAACCGGTCTCTACTTGATTTTCACATGGAGAGCCCCCCTCATAGAGACCATATAAAAAACCGGTCTCGAGGAGTCTGTGAATAGGTATTGAAAGGCTTTTATTATTACACCCGAAACCCGTTTTGTAAATGGGTATGACTCTAGATGAAATTGACTAAGACTTTTATGAGTCAGGACACTCGATATGATTGGTTAGTCAACGGATGTTAAGTTGAAGGTGTTATGTGATTGGCTAATCAAACCCGATAGTCAATCTAATAGTAAAAGAAGATGTAATATGGTTATAGGAAGATTGATGTATCTTAAATATAAGAAATATAAACTTAAGGGACTAAAGTTGTCAAATGGTAAATGTGTTATAAAGTTAATGTGGCTAAAGTAGAAAGAAAAAGGACTTGAGGGACCAAAGTTGCCGAATGACCAAACTAGTACTAAAACAACCTTGTTTTAGTACTAGAACCAAATTGTTATAGCCTGCAGGGACCATTCCTGCCATAATCCCAAACTAGTACTAGAACAACCTTGTTTTAGTACTAAGACCAAATTGTTATAGTACTAGAAGGACTATTCTTGCCAAAATCTCAAATTGGCACTAGAACCACCTTGTTTTAGTACCAAGACTAAATTGTTATAGTACTTGAAGGGCTAAAGGTGTTAATTATGAAATAGCTTTGGTATGAAGTAAGCATCACCTAGTAATCATGTAGGATATTCATGAACTAATAAACACATGATTGGGTGCTATATGGATCGAACTATGAAGAAACTAGAGAGAGAAAGTGGAGTGGAACCTTTAGAGAGATAAACCAAAATGAAAAATAAATTAAATGCTTGCAAAGGTCCAACCCTCTCCACATGTGGAGAGGGGTATTTATACTTACATGCTTAGCCTACTTACTTTGTCCCTAGTGGACTGTGGAGCGAGCTGACAGTGAGTAAAGACCCGAATCACTCCACAATATTAATTAACTACTTTACTACTAATATTACTTGTATTACTACGTCTATTTAATACACGAGAGTGCTCGGGGTGACCGAGTCTTCAACTGAATATTTATATTCCTAACAATCTCCCCCTAAGGGAGGTCACCCCGATAACAATGTTCTTAAATCAAGCACTCTATTCATGAATCTTAACTTTGTAGCTCGTAGACATTGATTCTTCAGTCTTTAGTAATCATTGTGCCTTCAACAGTGGACTTATGACGACTTCTCCTTGTCTTGGATGATTTTGATCATTCTTCGAAAATATCATCCAACATGTATTTTCAAGTCATCTTTTATCAGTATGTCTCCATGTGATGAAGTATTCTTTGAGCCGACATGCTCACACTCTTTGGAGTCATGATCTTTAGCATCAGAGTTTGCAGAAGCCGTGTTGAAGGTCTTTTAGGTTGATCATGACTTTGTTGGGTTACAATGATAATGTAGTGTGAACATGTGGTAGATGTTTGGAATCTTTTCTGAAACTAGCTACAACAGCAACCAGCTACAGCATTCCACAGCTACAATCGCCAGATGTTCCTGCATACGACAGTTAGCAATAAAACGTCCGGTACTTACAGGTTCTGACTTCGAGATTGTTAACAGCATAGTGTGAAAACTCTCTCTAATCCTTACCAAGACCGTTCCTAATCGAAAACCCACAGAGGGCTTTTTAAGATCGTACCGTAGTATATCAACGATTAGGTGAGTCGCTGGAGATCACTCCACGACTGTAGACCGTTTGAAACCGCCGCGATCACTAAGCGTAATCCATAGGGAATTACCGAAGTGACCTGCTTTCAGGGCTGTTTGATGTTGACCCTGGTAGGAATTTCCATTCAATCACTGAGAATTACATTTGTAAATTCTCTCATAAATGTTTTGGCAGATTGCTAAGATCTGCGTAGGACTCATAAGTTTACAACTGGTGTCCTTAATGTTGAACAACCAGTGTAGAAATAATTCGTGTTCCTATGAGATCTTATTATGAATCTCGTGGCTCTAGACTCGATAGTGCGTTTTGATTTAGTGAGCGGAGGCTGGAGAGAACTGCCACCTTTTCAATATCATCTAACTCAGAGTGAGAGAGACGATAGAAATGTATTGAACTCCGTGACAATTGAAACAAGAATCCTTTGAGGGACCTTGAGTGGCTAGGGAGGGTTGTGCAGCGTATCACTGGGTCCATGATACTTTGTCTTCAATGTCAGCAATCAATTAAGTGATTCTGACAGCATATAAATTGACCCGGTTTCTGCCTAAGTTGTAAGGAGGGCTTCTTTCTTTTCACCTTTTATCTTTACATTTCTTTTTCATTCTTCAACCCCTTCAGTGCTTACCGAGACTTCATGACTAGCACCTTGTTGGGTTTGTTCCAGTACTAGCTCCATCTCAGTCGGCACTTTTCCCTTATCCACTTTTCTCCTTTTTTCATCATACCTAAGGACTTCTACACTAACTAGTGGATTGTCCCTGGGTAGATCCCTCCGGCTCTGGCGGGATTGTAGGAACTTGAGCCTAACCTAACCATCCTTATAACTACATACATTAATTAAAATGGTCGGTCTTTGGTATTCTTCCACGATTGCCATAAACCAAATCTTTGAAAAATCTCTCAAAGTGCTCACGATTCTGAAACACATTTTTGTAAACACTTAAGAGTTTTATATTTTTCAAATGCTCCCCCTCAACATGTGCTCAAATGATTGTTTTATAAATTTGCACATGTTAGGTAGAGCTCGCACTTTTTTGAATTGATCAACTTTCAGTGAACATGACCGATTCGAGACACGCTTACATCACTGGTTAGACCAGCTTGAAATTATTACCCGTCCTGGTCAAGTTCACAGAAAGTTTCTCGAAACGGTACACTCTACTCAGACACATCCTTTTCGAGACACACTTACATCACTGGTTAGACCAGCTTGAAATTATTACCCGGCCAGGATATGTCCTTTCGATAAATGACAGTTTGTGTTTCGTCAATTCATTGGTGAAGTCTGAGTCACGATCTTATGCGATGCCAAATCCTTTTTGTCCATTCGCTCCCCCTCAATATGTGCATCGATATACGAAAGAGTTTAGCACATATGGGAGAGCCTACCATTTAAGTCCAAAACATCACATTTTCATCAGGTTTCATATTTAAATCACATTCTCTCCCCCGATCAAAAATTTCAAACCATTTGAGATTTGTGATCCCAAATGATTTAAATAAGTTAGAAAAATGTGGGAGAAAATGTGTCCAATTTTAATGTATTCTGATACTGGAGCATACGATGCTCCCCCTTAAACCACGAGAGAGTGTCACTGCTGATGTTGCACAATGTCGGTAAGGTGTTAGAAATTTGAACAAGTACTCTCCCCCTTAATTAATGACCCGTTTTCTATTTAAAGAGCTGTAGACATTCAATTAAGTGAAGAGTATTTGTGAAAATTTAGTTCAATTTACCACCTTGTGAAACATCAAAACTCTCTTGAAGAATCAGAGAAGATAAAGAGTTTTTTGATGTAAAGAAGACTTCTCTTCTTATGCACGAAATGACGCACTGAGACGTACATCAGATCGGGTAACATGGATATAAAGTAATCCATGCCCAGGTGAACATCACCCAGTCGGTGGAATAGCCGTCCTTTTGGCGACGTGCTTTCCCCAATGTATTGAGCGGGTTGCAGTATGAAGTAACTGCAAACCATTAAGACATGTTTTAACCGATTAGTTGTAACTTCTGCTCGAGCTTCATTTAAAGAACCGTGTCATTATTGAATGACATTTGTAGGCCCGTAAATGTTATCGATAAACAGAAGACATGCCTAGGTGAGACTATTTTTTTTTGGTATTTTCTGATTTTTCGATTTTTTATGTTTTTTTTTTTTTTTTTTTTTTTTTTTTTTTTTTTTTTTATAGGTTTTATATTTTTCTCTTTTCTTTTTTGTTTTAAGATATATACAAGTATATACAACGATATGAGAGGATAACCCTTTACTCCTCCTTTTCCTCCTGAAGACACTTGAGAGTTTCTGGAGATAAGCTCTTCATTCCAAGATGCGGGAGAATAAACTGAAACCTTTCTCTCGGGAGAGCCTAAGTGAAGATGTCTGCTAGCTGAAACTCTGTCCTCACAAAATACAGCTCCACGATTCCCCTTTCAACCTGTTCCCTGATGAAGTGATGCCTGATGTC
Source organism: Artemisia tridentata subsp. tridentata (assembly GCA_021014915.2). Taxonomy (NCBI): domain Eukaryota; kingdom Viridiplantae; phylum Streptophyta; class Magnoliopsida; order Asterales; family Asteraceae; genus Artemisia; species Artemisia tridentata. The sequence continues at coordinate 284,349,047 of CP139504.1, forward strand.
GATGTGCTTTGACCTGGAGTGCTGAACATTGTTGCAACAAAGTGCAATGGCACTTTTGTTGTCACAATATAGAGGAATTTTGTTGTATGAGAATCCATAGTCTGATAGTTGTGATCGCATCCATAGAATTTGTGCACAACAAGCCGACATAGCAATGTATTCCGCTTCAGTAGAAGATATGGATGTGCTCATTTGCTTCTTCGAAGACCAACTAACCAACTTTTCCCCTAAAAACTGAGCTCCTCCTGAAGTACTTCGATGAGTGTCCTGACACCCCGCATGATCTGCATCAGCATAAGCCGTTAACTCCATGGCTGTGTCCTTAGGATACCAGAGACCCATATGAACTGTTCCTTGAAGATATCTGAGAACCCTTTTTACTGCTTCTAGATGCTTTTTGGTGGGTTTGGATTGATATCGCGCACACATGCATACAGCAAACAGAAGGTCTGGTCTGCTTGCAGTAATGTACATTAAGGATCCAATCATGCTTCTGTACTTCGTTTGATCGACTGGAATCCCTGACGGGTCTTCATCTAGCTTAGATCTATCAATCATGGGAGTATCAACTGGCTCACTTGAATCGAATCCAAACTTTTTCAAGATCTCATACGCATATTTGGACTGATTGATGAAAATGCCTCCGGGACTTTGAGATACTTGTAATCCTAGGAAGAATGACATTTGTCCCATCATCGACATTTGAAACTTGGAGCTCATCTCTTTTGAAAATCTATCACATTCACTAGGGTCAGATGAAGCAAATATGATGTCATCTACATAAATCTGAATAAGTAGTAGATGTTTGCTTGTCTTCCTGGTGAACAATGTTGGATCAACTACACCCTTTGAGAATCCATGAGCTAGAAGAAACTTGGACAATGTATCATACCATGCTCTAGGTGCCTGCTTTAACCCGTAAAGAGCCTTCTTCAAGCGATAAACATGCGTAGGATGTTCAACGTCCACAAATCCTTCAGGTTGGCTCACGTAGACTTCTTCCTTTAAGTCCCCATTCAGGAAAGCTGTTTTGACATCCATCTGGTAGACTATCATATTTAGACTTGCAGCATTGGCCAGGAAGATTCTAATAGCTTCAATTCTAGCAACTGGAGCAAATGATTCTTCAAAATCAATGCCCTCTTCTTGTCTGTATCCTTTAGCAACTAGACGTGCCTTGTTCTTTAAAACATCACCATGCTCATCAAGTTTTACCTTGAAGATCCACTTGAGAGCAATAATCATAGCACACTCTGGAGGAGGCACTAATTCCCATACTTCAAGTCGATCAAATTCATGGATTTCGTATTGCATGGCCTCGAACCAACAGTCTTTGGTCATTGCATCTTTAACATCTTTTGGTTCGACTTTAGACAGTACAGAATTGAAGAAACACCACAATGCATCTGTTTCCAGTTGTTTACGAGTGGATACAGGACGAGAAGGATTGCCGATGATGTTGTCAATTGGATGATCGTTGGTCCATTTTCTGAGATGGTCATGAGGTTGAGGGTTTTGGATTGATGTTGCCGTGCTGTGTTCTTCGTGAGAGGACATGTCTGATGAGGGTTCAGGAGCAAATATGTTCTCAAAAGGAACATCATCGATAGGAGCAAAAGGATTAACTTCCAAAGAATGATCATCTGCAGATTCTTGTTGCACCGGAGAGGATTGAGTATTTGACGTTGTGGGTGATTGACTTGCAGCAGGAGCATTGAAACTGATTGAGACTGAAGCTGGATGGTTTTCTGAGCCTTGTGGAACTTGAACATCCGCAGCGTCAGGTGCAGCTACTGCATTTGTGATTGTTTCATTTGTTGGCTCAAAGTATTCGTCAAACATAGGATCAAATAGCTTCTTCAACTCCTCACTCGTTGGTGGAACGAAAGACTCTGCAGGCGTGTGATTCTGTACAAGCCCTGAACAAATTGGTCCAGGTGTCAAAAGTTTAAGATCGGGTCCAGAACTGGTTTGTCCTGAAACAGTTTGCTTACTTAGCTCGTCGAACGTGACATGGATGGTTTCCATGATTTGTCGGGTTCTCTGGTTGTAGATTCTGTACCCTCTACGGTCTGGTGCGTATCCAACAAAAATACCTACATCTGCTTTAGCTTTTAACTTTCCCAAGTCTTGACTATCATTAGTTGGATAGCAAAGAGCACCAAACACACGAAGAAATGATAAATCTGGCTGCTTGTGGTGAATTAACTCATAGGGAGTCTTCTCATGAATGGGATGAATCAGAGATCGGTTTTGGGTGTAGCATGCAGTTGCAATGGCCTCTGCCCAGAGAAACATCGGTGCCTTTGAAAATATAAGCATGGTTCTTGCAGCTTCTACTAGAGTACGGTTTCGCCGTTCAACGACTCCGTTCTGCTGAGGAGTGCGAGGTATACTTTTCTGATGTGTGATGCCAATATTTTCATAAAAGTTTCTGAGTTGTTGATTGACAAACTCAGTTCCATTATCAGTGCGGATGATTCTGACAGTCTTGTTAAGCCTTACTTGTTTCTTTCCATTTATGCTTTGTACTCTCATTGGACCGCATAGATCCATGTGGAGGGTATGAAGAACTTCCAAGTTGGTGTTGACGGTTTTGGGTTTGTGGGTTTGTTTCTTGCTTTTGCCCAGTTGACATGCAGAGCAGAGATGATCTTTTTCATATTTTAATCTGGGCATTCCTCTAACAAGATCTTTGCGGGAAAGATCATTGATGGTACCGAAGTTCAGGTGGTTCAAACGACGATGCCACAGCCATGATTTTGTTTTAGAGGCTTTTGAAAGCAAGCATATGGGAGAGGACTTCAACATTTCTTCAATTGATATGGTGTATAGATTCGTACCCCGACTACCCTTGAGAAGATCTATACCATCCAATTCTCTGACGAAACATGTGTGTTTTCTGAAAGCCACTTCCAGATCAGAGTCACAAAATTGGCCCACAGAAAACAAATTGTGCCCTAATCCTTCCACATAGTAAACCCATGAGATCACACTGTTACCAAACACATAATCTCCATAACCCATAATCGCACCAAAGTGGTCATTCCCGAATATAACTGTCCCGATAAACTTTTTCACAAAGTTCTTGAGCCGTGAGCGATCCCTAGTCATATGTTTTGAGCAGCCTGAGTCCAAATACCAAAGGACGATTTGTACGACCTGCATTTGAAACAAGACAACAATGGATAACTGAAATATGTGGATCCCCACTGTAATTTGGGGTCCGTTTGGTTAGCACACACAAGTTCTGGAGCATTAGTCTTTTCTAATATTGATGCCTCTACAGTGGGAACTACTCTAGAGTTATCAAGGGACCTATTAGAAGGGCTATGTGTTCCTAATGGAAGGATTCGACCCGTTGGTCTCCATTCTTTAATCTTCATAATTTTATGTTCATTCAACTTAGGCAATGGATTCTTGTTTCCTAAACTGAACTTCCTTCCAGTGGGTCTCCATTGATACCCAACCTTAGTGAAGATTTTTCCTGTGGCTTTCCAACTTTTCACATTACTTTCAGTTTTCCTAACATGCATAATATGGGGTGGTATATGAGATATCAGAGACGACACAACACATTCATCATGATTAACAGAAATTAAGCATTCGTCACATGTTTTACAGACCATTTTAGAATTCGAATTAATTACAGTACTTTTGATACTAGAATCAACACAATTCCATCTAGTCGTTACAAACTTATTGTTCCTAGGTTGGACTTCTACTCTTTTCTTGTGATCACTCTTAGCCGGCGCAGTCCTATCATTCCTTGCATTGCCTTTAGGCTTTGACCCGCTAGCTTGGGTGCCACTTCTTACTCCTATAGAAGTAATGATGGGAACATTAGTTTGCTTCACTAACACATGCTTTCCTGATAATGATGTGCTAGGTTCTGATGTTCTTGGTGGTAAATCAAAGGACACATGCTTGTTCTTAATAGTGGATGATGAGGCACCTAAGCTATCCTTTTGGTAACTGGACCTAGGACCCGAGCTAATAGCATATTCTAGCTATTCCTGGATCCTTTTTGTGAGGACACATGCATAACCTATTGCCTTATCATGTGGTTTTCCTATTCTGTCCTCTTCCACAACCTCTCGAAGAGTGTCAAGTCCATCCCTAAGGTGACTAAGATACATCTGATGGACAAGTCTGTTATTTCTTATGGGAAATGGAATAGGCCCCACATCAACATCATATATTTTACAAGCACAAACCTTTGATGAAACACAAATACAAGATGTACATGGCATTTTACCTTTCACCTGAGTCTTCAGATTCTCAATTTCATTTAACAAAGAAGTTATCCTTTCATTATGACTATTTCTTGTAACTTTAACTGAGTCATATAACTCTTTGTAATGTTGTTTAATCTTAGAATTTTCTTCTCGAAAACACTCATTTTCATGATGTAATTTGTTTATGGTGTCTTGATATTGAAAATTCTGAGAATCTGACGACGACGGTTTATTGGTGCCATAAACATCACACTTGTTGGACTTCAATTGGGCAATTTGAGCCCTCAACAGACGAATTGTGTTAGTGTGAGCTTGAATTTTCTCATCCCGTTTTCTTAATTCAAAATACGTATCAAACTCAGGAGCATCCGAAGATGTCTTGGTATTTGATAGTTTACATCTTTCTTCTAAGTGTTGATATTTTAATTGTAAGTTAAGATGTTCAACCTCTAGTTTAGAAAAACGTTTGACCATGTCATCATGGTCATCATTTTGAATTTTTTCAAGCAGTTTCAAATTCTCCCCCTCAAGCTCCACAACACGATTCTGGGTAACATTTAAAGCCATAGCATACTCATGATATTGACAAGCAGATAATGCAGAATCAGTTGCAGTAAAAAATACATCTTGTGCAATACATCTCGCAATCAAATTATCATTATTGATGAGCATGTTTTTCTTTTCAATTTCGCGGCTCTTAAGTTCTATTGCATATTCATTCACCTCATTTTCCATATCTTTAAACACTACTTTCATTTCTTTTATTTCTGTGTTGAGGGCAGTTTGCAGCCCTTCAAAATGTTCTTTGAGTAGTTTAAAGAATGGCATGACCTCAGTTAAGTAACACCTTTTTGCATGTTCAAAACACCTTTCCCCCTCAGTAATGCCGGTTGGTGTGATTCTCTTCTTACATGTTTTATCAAAATCAGCAAACAGTTGCCAAAGCACATATAAGCTAATAAAGGTTTTGCATTCAGTGGGAAGAGACAACGGCACCAAATTCCTAGGTGTTTTGGGAGGATACACCGTTATGGACGCAACTTTTCTAATGAGAGGGGTGTTGGCCTTAAGTTTTTCTTCTTTAAGTTTTTCATTATCTTGTTTCCAGAATATCTGTTCAAGTGTTAACTTCTTTTGAGGAGCAAACACAGTCAAACGATTTTCCTCACTATAGTCATGGGGCTTGATTATTATTCATCTGGCTATGCACTCGGGATCCCTCATTTTCTCATTCATTCTTTCCCTTGTTCTCTCACTTATCTCATCCTCCTCTTTAGTGTAGATATGCTCAGGCGGGTCGTGATTAGGCATAAACATCACATTAGAATCATTTAATGCAGGTTGGGCTATCTTAGCAATCTCATGAATAGCTAATTTAGATCTACCTACATTGCTTTCACTATGCTTGTCACTTAACTTTCTGTGCTTATACATCATTTGGGCAGTCTGTCTAGTTTGGTCTTGTGTGTACAACTTATCCTCAAGCTTATTTTTTAAGGTTTTGAGCCTTGAGAAATCATTTAAGAGTTCCTTTTCTTTTTCTTTGAATTCTAGCTTTAGTGTAGTTATACACTTTTGTACTTCCTGTTTCTGTTTGACAGACTGTTCTAGCTGACTTTTCAAAGAATTCAACTCTTGTTTTAATGTTTCTTCTCTTACTCTAGACTCTTTAATAAGTGTACTCATTTGACCTTCTAATTTCTGCTCACGTTCATTAAGCTCAAACTTAGCACGCTGTTCATACATAGCCACTTGTTCTTTATAAATGTTTAGTCTAGTGATCAAGTTATCATCAGGTGCAAGTACTGTACTTTCACGTGTGCATGCATTATCTATTTCACGTGTAATTTCTACGGCACACAAGTCATCAACAACACAAGCATCATTTACAACAGAAGATTCAGCATTTTGTACATCATGCACATTTTTCTGACTCAAATATTGTTCATATGGAATCATATTGCTATTATCCATGTCAACATTATTTGAGTCAGAGACAATTTCCTGTTGTACTTCGATGGGAAACTTTTGTTTATCAACTATTTCATATGTGTCATATAATCTTAGTACCTCAGATATCACAGAAGCATTTGAAGAACCAGCTTGTTGAGATGGAGAGGCCAAGGACGACAAATTGGCCATGAAGATAGTTTGAGCAGTTGGTTCTTCATCCACATCAGAGTCAAATGCATCACAATCATCAGCTTGGAAGATACTAGGATCATTGAGTGCCATATCTTGGACTGGTTGCTCATCCACATCAGCATCAAAAGTATTACCCCCATCACCAGCCAGAAACAACAATTCTTCCTCATTCAATACTGCTCCATTCTCTTGAGCCTGCATCAACAGCATCTTGTCCTTGCAGTAGTCTGAGTTATGAGGTCATTTTGGCTGATTGCAGTTTCTTGCAATATGTCCCAGACCTCCACAATTATAGCACTTGATCTGTTTCCCTTGCCCCTGGTTGGCATTCCCAGCCCTGTTCTGCATAATACCTCGACCCATGTTTCTGCCAGCTCTCCCTTGCACATTTTGAACCACAATTTTTCCATCCTCCACCATTGCAAGATTTCGCGGGTTGGATGAATTTCTTAACTGATTGTTGGTTTGAGGAAGAGAAGCTTTGAACTGTTGAACAAGTAAAGATACTTGATTGGTGAGGTTATCAAGCATTGTATCAGTCTGAGTATAGCCTGAGTCAAGTTGAGGACTCATAGCAGATGATGGTGATAGAAGTTGAGGATGTCCTTGGTTGGATGATGGTTGAAAGTTTGGTACAGAAGTTGCCATAAATGCTAGTGGATCATTGGAAGTGGATGGATTCAACTTCTCTCTTAACACCCGATCAAAGACAGCATGCTTCTCATGTTGTTGAAGATAGGCATACAGCTGTTCATAGTTGGTATCCCTCAGACGTTTGTTGAGTTTGACAGCAGTAACAAATCTGTCCCATTCTGGAGTCATATTGTTCACAAACTTGGAGTTAAGTTGGATGTTGGGCATAGTCATTCTAATTATCCTCATGTCATTTACCAACTTATGGAATCTCACATAGTAGTCTGGAATATTCTCTCCTGGGTTCATTTTGAAATGTTCAAACTCATCATACAATTGAGATTCCCTGTCTTCCTTTGTCAGTTCTGACCCAGCCAACAGCATCTTCACATTGTCCCATACTGCCTTGGCTTCTGTATTGAAGTTGATGAGTTTGTAGACATCCTTTGGAAGACCTTGAATGATGATATTTGAGGCTCTAATATCAGCATCATACCTCTTCTTTTCCTCCTCAGTAAGATCATTGTAAGTGCGAGGTCTGTCAATACCAAGCATGACTGTGCCATCTTCACCAGTTATTACAGCATCTCTGGTAGTACCCATCTGAAATGGTCCTTCATCAATGGACTTAAGGATGTTTGCCCCATTTTCTTTTCCCAAGCAATAAAGTCGTATTCTTTGTGCCCACGACTCATAGTCTGTCCTATCAAGCATTGGTGGACGGGTATCGGACCCAGCTGCTTGAATATCATCTGAGGCTATGCTCGTCATTAAGTCAGAAGTTTAAACCGCTAAAGTGCAACTCAACACAAACCGCTAATAACAAGCCGCTAAAGTTGAGAACCAAACCTCTATCACAAGTCTAACCGCTGAAATAGCTAACTAAACCGCTAAACTTAAACCTCTGAAACACAGACTAAGCCGCTAGTATCAACCCGCTGACCCAGAAGTATCAAGCCGCTGAAGGTAGAACTGCTAACAGTTAAACCGCTGAGGATTAAACCGCTGAACGCTAACCCGCTGGAAAATTAAACCGCTGAGACTAGACCCGCTACAATCTAACCAGCTGATAATTAACCCGCTGAACCTAAACCGCTGGACAACTAACCCGCTGAGACCAAAGCCGCTGAGCTTTAACCCGCTGATACTTAACCCGCTGAGACCTAAACCGCTGGATGATTAACCCGCTGAGACTAAAGCCGCTGAACCTTAAGCCGCTGATACTTAACCCGCTGAAACCAGTAAACCACTGCCACAAATCGACAAACCGTAAACCTCTGCCACAAAACGACAAACCGCTAGTTGACAATTTCTGACAAACCGCTGCCACTAGTTGACAAACTGTCCTTTTTAGTACAGTTTGTCCTTTTCCAGAAACGGATAAACTACAAACCGCTATTAGTCAAGCTGCTAGAGCAGAACAACTGAATATGGTAAGCCGCTAACAAGAAACTAAAGCAGACTGTCAAACCGATGCGAAGAAACTTTGTACGAACAGTAACCCGCTGGCAAGAAACTCGACAGATCTTCCACAAATAACTCACCAACACTGTTGTGACTTATCAAGAACGATCTAAGACACCTTTATGAACCTAAAAGTACAAGTATTACACTAATTTAACCACAAAACAAGATCAAACAAGGGTCTTTTTCTTACTCATTTGTTCGAACCAAAAAACACCCAAAAACCAAACACGAATCTGAATATGCACTACACGAATCTAACCATGGCTCTGATACTAATTATAGGATATTCATGAACTAATAAACACAAGATTGGGTGCTATATGGATCGAACTAGGAAGAAACTAGAGAGAGAAAGTGGAGTGGAACCTTTAAAGAGATAAACCAAAATGAAAAATAAATTAAATGCTTGCAAAGGTCCAACCCTCTCCACATTTGGAGAGGGGTATTTATACGTACATGCTTAGCCTACTTACTTTGTCCCTAGTGGACTGTGGAGCGAGCTGACAGTGGGTAAAGACCCGACTCACTCCACAATATTAATTAACTACTTTACTACTAATATTACTTGTATTACTACGAGCTATTTAATACACGAGAGTGCTCGAGGTGACCGAGTCTTCAACTGAATATTTATATTCCTAACAAATCATCCTTTCAAGGTAAGTTATTTTATATTGAGTTGAATTGAAGAATTGAGAAGTTAGGGTTTATGAACCCTAATTTGGGTATTTAGGTAAAAGATGGTAATAAGCTAAATAAAGATGTTACAATGATTATGGAATAAGTTGTATTGAAATTAAGTTAATAATCTTAAGAGATAATTATCATATGATCAATATATGATGATATGATAATTAGAAGTGTTAAGAGGTGAGCCAAGGTTGTGGTAAATCATTGTTATAGTAAATTGTTCATATTGTAAGTGATTATGGTTACGATGATTTAACCTAGGATATGAAGAAGAAGTTGATGATAGTGATTGATGATGATGAATATGGTTGGTTATAGCTATGGAGCCAAGGTAAGTAACTATGATTATAACATGAGTTATATTGATATTATCATGTTATGTAATTGTGAATGAAGGTGTTAGGACATAAGAACCTTGGCCTAATGAGTATGAAAGTGATAGAGACTTGGATAGTTAGATTGTGTGGTTAAAGTGGGTGTTAATCTATGGTTATAGAAAATCCAAGGTATGTGATTGTGTTGTTATAGTATGAAACGATTATGTTGTTATGGCTTGATAATTGTGGTTATAGAGCATGATGATGCAAGTTTTGAAATGGTTATAGTCCTTGGAATATATGTGGATGTTTCATGATTCTAATATGATTGATTGATGTATAATATGTGTTATTATCCGGTTACTTACTAAGCGAAAGCTTACGTTATAGTGTTTAAATGTTTTGTAGGATATTGTGGAAGTGCTATGGCATGGATTAAGCTTAAGGATCTTAAGTATGGATGCTAGAAGGTTATTGGTTATGTTTTAGAGCTTAGTCGTAGTTACCGAGCTCCAAGTCAAAGTTGAACCCCCGATGGTCTTTTAATGATTTGGAAATGAGTTGTCAAGTGTTATAGTATTTGAAAGTGGGTCAAAACGGGTGTTTGGCAAACCCCGTAAGGTATGTGTTCATGGGTTGTTTAGACCAAAAATGTTTATGGAAATGATGCATTATGTTATGTTAAATATTTTTGGAAAGTTTCGTTAATTGTCGAGTTATAGAAGCCGTTTTCCGGAAAATGGGTCCTTAGTGCACCAGAGGTGTTATAGTGCACTTTAGGGGTCCTTAGTGCACAATATGGGTTATAGTGCACTTTAGGGGTCCTTAGTGCACAATATGGGCTATAGTTCACTTTAGGGTGCCACTCGTCGTTTTAAAAATATTTGAGTCTTGTTTCATTTAAAAATGGTTTAAAGTTCAATATGTATAAGGGTTTTTGTCAATGGTCAAAAGAGTAACAGAAGGTTTGTTATAGTCAAAGCGTTTCCGGGAAAAAGTTTTAATTTTTGGTCAAATCGGGCACGGGGCGTAGCAACTTGGTATTAGAGCTTCGGTTTAAGTGAATTAGGTTTCCATTATAGGTTGTCTAATCTTAGACCACTCATAGATGCGGCATCTGTAAGTGTAAGTGATACGGAAGGATAATCACTTAAGTTATTGAATGCGTATGTAATGTGTTATATGAGCTAAGGATGATAAGTGTTATGTATGCTTTATAGTGTTGATGTGTATGTGATGTAAGTCCATGGTGGACTTGATGTATTTAATGATTAGATCACTGTGCACCTCGGATAGTGTCGGTGATATTATGTGATTAAGTGTATGTGTGTTATAGAACGATAACGGAATATGAATAGAAGCGATAAGTCATAAAATAGTTATAGAAAATATGACAAGAAATGGATGTGTAATGATGATGATTGTGCTATAGCATGACGTGATGAAACTAGTGAAAGTTATAGAACGGGATTAAAGCATTTTGGTATGTAAATGATGAGATAGAATAATTTAGTTTAAATGCTAATGATTAAAAGAGATGAGTTAAGTATGTGAGCAAGAATTTGATAATAAGTTTTATAGTAAAACATGATGTGATTATGTTAATGTTATAGAATGTATTGGAGATGAAACGAATGTTAGCGAGTGTGTTATAGTTGATGACCTATGTAAGGCTATATGAGGAAAAGTCGAATAGACTAAAATTATAATTGTATAAACGGTGAAATGGTCAACAAGGGTTGATAGGCGAAAGTTATAGTGAGTCAAGTAAACACATAGCTATCTATGAATAATAAATTAGGTAGTATCTTACCGATCTGTCTAAAATTTAAAAAAATATATGGTAAAGTGATATGTGTATGTGTTAATAGCTTGGATCCAATATATGGGTGGTTACAGATGACTCAGGAAAGTGTTATACTGGTTGTTACAGAAATCCTCCGGAGGGATACGTTGTAGTAAATCCTAAAGGATATGTTATAGTGATCCTACGGGATGTGTTATAGCCCGAATGAGCAAGTTAATGTTATAGAGATCCTTCGGGGTGAAACATATTGCCTTCACCGGCAGGGGCTGCCTAATATTTTTGGCATATGTAACAATCTCCTAAACGAATGCTATGGTAAATGGATCCAAGGCTAGAAATGAGATTGAGGAGAATGAGGAAAGTAAAAGGTAAAGCGTTTGACTTGTTGGTCAGTGAATGTAGAGTATGAAAAGGTTGAAAGTAAAAGAGTGTAATAGTAGTTGTAGCGTTATGTCGGAAGAGTATAAGTAGGATGATTTATAATTTCCTTATTTAAATGGATTGGGACGCCTTTTCATTTAAACAAAGAAATTGTGAATCGCCGAACCATAAGTTTGTATTTTCTGATTTACATTGATTGGGACGCCTCTCTATGTGAATGAGGAAGTATAAATGAATGGGCTTATGTATTCCCGACGTGACATGAGTAGAATTAAAGGAGTAGAAAATGGAAACAAGAATTAGATTAGACGTCTTAGAAATTAAGATAGATGGAATAAGGATTAAGAAATTATAATGATGCTATAACATGCCTTGTGGCGTGGTACAAAATGTGAGTAATGATAGTAATAGATGCTAATTACTATTAGCACCCTTTGTGTAAGGTGATGGTATAAGTTAAAGTTTGACTTTATGAAGTCAAAGTATTGAATTTTCCCATGAGACTTATAGTCTTTGACGGGAAATTTATAGAAGGTAGTAGAGGAAACAAGGTGTTATAGTGAGAACGTTAAGAGAATAGTTAAGTGGCTATGGTAGAATATGAAAGTATTAGTCAAATGTTGACTTATGTAAAGTCAAATTGTGCAAATTTTCTCAAGTGACACTTAATCCTTGAAAGAAAATTCAGAATAAATGGAGTAAAAGTATGGTGTGATAGTAAAAGTGTTGATCAAATGACCTAATGGTTATAGTAAATATGTATCAGATGACAGAAAGACTTAATTAAAGTCGTGTGGTTATAGAAATTAAGCGACAAGTTAGATGGATTAAGTGTATTGATTGCATTATAGTGTAACTAGAGTTGCAAGATTATCTAAATCGCTGCAACTAGTTAATTAAATACTTGAAAATGTTAAGACGGAAGGAGGAGTTTTTATGTGACCAAGTTTTTGGTTTGTAATAGACAAGAGATTTTGGGGACGAAATCTAGATAAAGGGGATAGAATTGTTACACCCGAAACCCGTTTTGTAAATGGGTATGACTCTATATGAAATTGACTAAGACTTTTATGAGTCGGGAGACTCGATATGATTGGTTAGTTAACGGATGTTATTTTGAAGGTGTTATGTGATTGGCTAATCAAACCCGATATTCAATCTAATAGTCAAAGAAGATTTAATATGGTTATAGGAAGATTGACGTGTCTTAAATATAAGAGATATAGACTTAAGGGACTAAAGTTGTCAAATGGTAAATGTGTTACAAAGTTAATGTGGCTAAAGTAGAAAGAAAAGGTACTTGAGGGACCAAAGTTACCAAATGACCAAACTAATACCAGAACAACCTTGTTTTAGTACTAGAACCAAATTGTTATAGCCTGCAGGGACCATTCCTGCCATAATCCCAAACTAGTACTAGAACAATCTTGTTTTAGTACTAAGACCAAATTGTTATAGTACTAGAAGGACCATTCTTGCCAAAATCTCAAATTGGCACGAGAACCACATTGTTTTAGTACCAAGACCAAATTGTTATAGTACTTGAAGGACTAAAGGTGTTAATTATGAAATAGCTTTGGTATGAAGTAAGCATCACCTAGTAATCATCCTTTCAAGGTAAGTTATTTTATATTGAGTTGAATTGAAGAATTGAGAAGTTAGGGTTTATGAACCCTAATTTGGGTTTTTGGGTAAAAGAAGGTAATAAGCTAATTAATGATGTTACAATGATTATGGAATAAATTGTATTGAAATTAAGTTAATAATCTTAAGAGATAATTATCATATGATTAATATATGATGATATGATAATTAGAGGTGTTAAGAGGTGAGCCAAGGTTATGGTAAATCATTGTTATAGTTAATTTTTCATATTGTAAGTGATTATGGTTATGATGATTTAACCTAGGATATGAAGAAGAAGTTGATGATAGTGATTGATGATGATGAGTATGGTTGGTTATAGCTATGGAGCCAAGGTAAGTAACTATGATTATAACATGTGTTATATTGATATTATCATGTTATGTAATTGTGAATGAAGTGTTAGGACATAAGAACCTTGGCCTAATGAGTATGAAAGTGATAGAGACATGGATAGTTAGATTGTGTGGTTAAAGTGGGTGTTAATCTATGGTTATAGAAAATCCAAGGTATGTGATTGTGTTGTTATAGTATGATACGATTATGTTGTTATGGCTTGATAATTGTGGTTATAGAGCATGATGATGCAAGTATTAAAATGGTTATAGTCCTTGGAATATATTTGGACGTTTCATTATTCTAATATGATTGATTGATGTATAATATGTGTTATTATCCGGTTACTTACTAAGTAAAAGCTTACGTTATAGTGTTTAAATATTTTGTAGGATATTGTGGAAGTGCTATGGCATGGATTAAGCTTAAGGATCGTAAGTATGGGTGCTAGAAGGTTATTGGTTATGTTTTAGAGCTTAGTCGTAGTTACCGAGCTCTAAGTCAAAGTTGAACCCCCGGTGGTCATTTAATGGTTTGTAAATGAGTTGTCAAGTGTTATAGTATTTGAAAGTGGGTCAAAACGGGTGTTTGGCAAACCCCATAAGGTATGTGTTCACGGGTTGTTTAGACCAAAAATGTTTATGGAATTGATGCATTATGTTATGTTAAATATTTCTGGAAAGTTTCGTTAATTGTTGAGTTATTGAAGTTGTTTTCCGGAAAATGGGTCAAAAGTGCACCAAAGGGGTTATAGTGCACTTTAGGGGTCTTTAGTGCACCAGAGGTGTTATAGTGCACTTTAGGGGTCCTTAGTGCACAATAGGGTTATAGTGCACTTTAGGGTGTCACTCGTCGTTTTAAAAGTATTTGAGTCTAGTTTCATTTAAAAATGGGTGAAAGGTTGATGTGTTTTTTTAGGTCTATAATAAACTACCAAGTTTTAAATTTATTTATTGCCGAACTAACCTATAGACTCTAAACACTCACGAGCAGTGTACCCGATCAATGTAGATAGTTTCTAGGTAAGCAAGGGTCGTTCACTAGGAGCGAAGCTAAAATGATCTAAAGGTATTCTAATTATTAATCTAACTATTCTATCCTATCCTAGAAAGCAATTAAAGATAAGGGGGTTTAGCCTGAGAGGCTACCACGATATTGTGTGTTATATAAACTAAATACGGGAAAGTAAATAACTAAACTAAGGATAGGGAACAATAGATCGATATAAGGAAGAACGGGTTAGCCACGTCTAATCCATTTTATAGTTATATAAGCTTATGTCTACTTGTTTTAATTCATTCAATTGTTTTGCCGCCAATCCGATTATCAATCCTGTCACGATTAAATAACCTACCATCGTGGTGGGAAAGAGGACATGATCATAGTGACCTATCTAGCATCAATACTAACTTATTGCTTTAAACCGTCTAACCTAGTTTGGCATTACGCGCTACTAGTCCTAATAGTGGCATGAGGCACGGTTCAGGTGTGTTCCCTCTAAGCCGTCTATATAGGATTCGGATTACTACACTTATGATCAATTAAAGTAACCACAATTACAGATAGTTAAATTACAGCAATTAAACCAATAAGATCATAATCTAGTTACATAGACTTTTACTAGTTATAAGCAATAAACGAGTTTTTATCGATAAGCCCCCAATCCAATAACAAAGTAAACACATCAACACAAGCATAAAAACTAATAAAAATTCATAAAAATGACTAACACCTAAGGGTGTTAGCCCTTAATCTCTGTAAAAGATAGAGTATACATTGCGAATAAACATAGAGAATTCATGAATAAAATACTTATGCTAACCGAATGATACATGACGTTAAGTATTGAGATGTTCTTCATCGATCTTCGAGGAGGTGTTGGGGACGAGTTGGGGGTGTCCCCAACTGATAATGGTTATTCTAATGATAATAAAATCGTCCATAGGGCTGTGGTATTTATAGGGGTAAGGAAGAGTAGCCTCCAAGTTTACCAAAAATATGCAGTCTGCTGTTACGACCCCGATACGGCGCATCTAGAAATCCTATGCGCCGCATCTCCTTCAGAATCAGATAGATTTTCTTTTTCTCTTCGCGTGGCCGCTTGAATCAACTAAAACGGAGTCCGGATGAAGATTTTATGACCACAACAGTGAAGCATCTTCTAAAGTTGTTACGTAAACATTATTTCTTCATTTGGCTTCGATTCTTCACTTGATTTATCGGTTAAGGCTCATATACGACGTATCTCAAGGATAGGATGCGCCGCATTCGATGTAATCCCGTCTTGGTCTTCAAATATCTAGGGCTTCTATACGACGTATTCATAGAATCCGATACGCCGTATTCTTCAAATCGACCAAGTTTCATATACGGCGTATTCCCAAAGATGGATACGCCGTATGCATCAAAGTCAAGCAAGGTCTTGAACTCTTCTAAGTATATGGATACGGCGTATCTAATTAGCGTTGATACGCCGTATTGAGTGTCTGATCAGTAGGCATTCTTCAATATCTTCGTTTTTGCTCCAAAACACATCTTTTTCCATAACTTTCTCCAATTGCTCCGATATTACTGAGATTTACAAAAGTAAATGATTAAGTACCAAATCTCACACATAATAGTATAAAATGAGCAATATAAACGGGATAATGATGCTAATAATATGTACTTATTTGATGTCATCAAAGGTCTATATGTATAAGGGTTTTTGTCAATGGTCAAAAGAGTAACAGTAGGTCCGTTATAGTTAAGGCGTTTCCGCGAAAAAGTTTTAATTTTTGGTCAAATCGGGCACGGGGCGTAACATTTATGTAGTAGTGTATGATGTTAGTCTACGTGTGAAATATTATCTCCATTTCAAACTTTGTAATTTCACTTTATTTCAAACTACGTATTGTGATTGTATGATATATTAATCCATATGTAAAATATTATCTCTTTATTGTTATGCAAGTTATTGTATTATAACATATATTAGAACATAAGGTTATTCTATATCATGAAAGAAAATAAGGTTGAAACAACAAGTTAATTAAACTCATTAAAAAAATATTTAGTGCAAGTTTTAGTGTATACATTGGAGTGAGTTTTTTTTGTTAAGGAGAGCATATTTCAAAAAGATGCTTTCTTTGCACTAAAATAGTGCAAAGTTTTAATGCTAACATTGAAGATGCTCTTAGAAATACATTATTTTAATTAGATCATAGTGCATTATTTACCATGATTAATAGTGCAAGTACCAATATCAATCAAAATCATCCATAATGCATCCAGGTAATGTCAACATGATTTTTAGTGCAAGTACCATTATCAGTCATGCATTCATAATGCACCTAGCACTACTATCTCATAAAATAATAATAATAATAAACATGAAACCCTTATACAAGTTGAAGACAATGACTAGAGCAATAAGGGTATGTTTGGTTCACGGAATATTTTTGAAAGAATTGTAATCTGTCAAAGTGTTAGGAATTATAAATGCATATAACAATAGTATATTATATGTTTATGATTAGTTTAGTTATCATTGTAAAAGTTTACGTACTAAAGACTAAATATGTAATAAGTCTATTGTCAACCAATGATCGGAAATATAAATACTCCATCATTTAGTTTAGGGCAAAGGTCATAAAACATAAGGTACTCATTCCAGTGTACTCCCTCTGCCAAAAATATAAGTCTATTGACAACATTGCCGACAGTCTAACTAAACCTCTCAAACGCGAACCCGTTAACTATCTCCGTCTAGGATTAGGAATGATGGAACACATTCTATAAATCTTTAATTTTCTTTCTTTCAAAGAGTGAACGTGAAGGTTTAAGCGGATTTGAGTATGAAGTTATTTCATTATTTAAATTATGAAATGATTTCACTATTTGATCCAATTACATTTTTAAGCATGAACATGAAATCGGACTAAGTATTCGCTTAGATCAGTGGAAGCATCAAATCACAACTTAACATTGTAACCCAAGATACCGCTCCAAATCTACATGCTAAATTACACTCGGTTGAACATGAGAATACTTTCGTCGTTTATCAAGATTACCTAAGGATATGAATCGATTTTATAACTCACACTTATAAAATTGTTGACATATTGAATTTACATGTTCAATGGGTGTGTTCCAAACTAGATACTAACAAAACACTTGACAACTTAAATATTTCGTCCAAAATATTCAAGCAACTTTAATTTGCGAACGCAGTCATTAAAGATCAATTCCTTATGAATATACACTCCTTGAGACCGGGTATATTCATTTCCATAAAAAAATAAAGTAGACTTGACCAACGATTAACGGATCCCGTGGATCCCACCAAACGGACTCGTTTGGAAAGAATCCTTAGTTGAAATTTGATGACGTATAGTCTACACCCGGGTCACGAACCCGGTTAGTAAACAATACTAACAATTAAGCCCACCACGCTTGGGCCGTAACTGGACTACCAGTTATGCGGCTTGGGTCGACAAGGCCCAAGCCCAAAGTTATTTCCGGATAATATATAGAATATCTTCTAAATAAAGAAGATATATACTATATACCCGATGTCGGCTAACACGCCGAAGAGTAGGGAACACGAAACCCACTAGGGTTTCATGCATATATAAAGGGCACCCAAGCCCTCGGTAAAGGTACGATCTTCAATAAACCCTAACCATAAACTAAACCCTACATTCGATTACTTACTCTCACGCCGGAGGATAATCGGGGGAGACAATCCCTCGATAAGCCTAACGGTGTTTGTCCTTTTTCTTAGTGCGCAGGTCTCATCAAGCATTAAGATTCGAATTGGTACGAGAATAGAAGTCCTATCAAGGAACGCCCAACTTTTGTATCAACAATCCTTAGTTGAAATTCAACCACTTAAATCAAAAATTCAATCACGAGAACATTTACAACATATGTCAACAACTCGCTCCATAATAGAATTTAAAATTTTCTGGTCGATTGTAGATTTGGAGGATCCACGGATCAAAACCTTGGACACATCTTTGCAAATTTCGGATTTCTCCATCGGGTAAACCGGGTAAATACCCAAAATTTCAAACACATAGTTCATTCCATTTAAAATAACTCACAAAAACCTCTCACTCAAGCACCTACATTGCGATTTTTGAAGCTCTAATCATTCGATCTGGGCATTCTTATTCATAACCAACATCAATTGTAAGTAATTCCATCTTAATTTTTTCTCTAATCTAAGTTTAGGGTTTCTATTTTGCACAAAACCTAGTTTGAGGGATTTTGATTTTTTGTTGAATTTTGCATAATTAGGACTAGGATATTAAAATGTATAACTATTATGCTTCCCTTAGATATCAATTTTCCATAATCATGAACCTATGCTCATAAAATTGAATTTTGCAAAAATCCCAAATTGATTTTCGTAAACACTTCTCTCGACTAGGATACTCACAAAACTTTCATTTGCATTGTTAATACAAAACAAAAATGCTTTTCATCATACATTATTATCTCTTGATCGTTGAAGAAAATATGTAATTAATACGTATTTTCGAAACATTCCATCGAGCTATATTGAACCAAGGAGCGTTTGGGTGATCTCATTATTTTTGTTTTTGAGTCAGAAAACCGTACCTCCATATCGGTTGCATATAGACACACACTTAGGCATACTATTAATATTCGTATTTTTACGTCATTTATTGAAATCACTCAATTTGATAGGTGTCAAAATGCTGAGTGACTACCAAACCGATCACAAAAGCACCAAGCTTTATCAACCAAGAATCCACCAAACTAAACATATGCCTAATGATCTTAGAAAAATATATGTGGAACTAGAAAAATGTACATTCCATGAAGGAAGATACGTAGAACCATCCTTCTTAGTTGAAAATGACATTGTCACTCGTTTATTGGCAATCAACTTCGATTGTCTTCACTACATCAATGAACAAATTTGTTCTAGATTTTCCATTGAAATCTACCGAAATGTCCATCTCATTCGACATTGTGACATTAATGACACTTTGTCTATTGGTTTTAGCATAGGAGATCATGATTTTGCCATTCCTTTTGAAGAATTTGGGAAAATTCTTCAAATCCCGTCTATAGGACATTGCATGTTCTTAGACGAATGTTCATTAGATAACCTCAATCAAGACAAAGAGAATGAAACTCCTTATTATTCATCACTAGTTGATCCCAACCTCATCATCGACACCATAACCATTGTTGGGAATTCTGCTAAGGAAGAATTCTGCTGAAGCTTTGGTTACTGCTGAAGCTTTGTGATTCTGCTGAAGAATGTTACTGCGGAAGTATAGATTCTGCGGAATGTGTTTCTGCTGATTAATAGTTTCCGCGTATTATGTTATTAGTTAGGATATGCATGAGTTTATTTAGAAAGTGATATTGTATATCTTGGATAGTTTTTAGATTATACGTTTCTTGTGAAACGATTTAGGGTTGTTTAGGGTTCCTTGTTTATAAAAGGAACGCATCATTATGTATTATGTACGGGTTTTAGAAAAACACTTTTAGTATTAATAAAAGATCCATAGAGGATCAAATCGTTCTTAGTAATCGTGTTCTTACTTGTGTTTGTTTTCCGCTATAGAATACAAGTAACTTAGACTTTCTTTTAGTGTGTTTGTGATTACATAAACATTACTAACGATCCACGAGCTCAAGAAGATCTATCAAGGTCTAAGGTTCAACAAGTGGTATCAGAGCCTCGTGAGAGTCTCTGTGTTACTAAGAACATCCATTCCTTACACCCTCTCAACCAAAACAATGCCTGGATCAGAAGACGGCTCAGAAATCAACAACAACCGAAACACCACATCTTCGTCTTTCCAACAACTCACTCTCACCAACAGCAATGCAAAGTTTCCATACCTCAAGAAGGAAGAATATGAATTGTGGGCTATGAAGATGCAGAACTGGATCATGAATGTAGATTGGAATCTTTGGGAAATTGTCAAAAAGGGGAATACTTTGAAGAAGCACATCAAAGATGCTGATGGTGTAGTAACCATTGTTGACCCTCAATCTGCTGAAGAGATTCTTACTGTCCAGAGAGAGAATAAAGTAAGGTCCATTCTCCTTCAGGCTATTCCAGATGATCACATTGGTGATTTTCACTATATGGAGGATGCTAAGGACATCTGGATGGCAATTAAGGCTAGGTTTGGTGGGAATGAAGAGTCTAAAAGGATGAGGAAGTCTATGTTAAAACAGCAGTTTCAAGAATTCCAAATTTCTGACGAAGAAGGTATTCACAAGGGGTATGACAGGTTTCATAAGATTTTGAGTCAATTGAATCAGCTGAAGGCCAGACCAGACAATGAGGATTGCAATGCAAAGTTCCTGCGATCTTTACCTCCATCTTGGCTGCATGTGAGCATTGCACTCAAAGCTAAAGGTGGATTGGATATGCTTACTTTTGATGATCTCTACAACAAGCTCAAAACCCTTGAGCCTAATGTTAGAAGTCCCATTCGTCCATCCACTCTCGGTTACTCAGCCTTTGTTAGCACCACCTCCAATAAGATGAATCAAGCTTCAAGCCCAAGCTCCTCAGCATCATCTTCCTACAACAACATCAGACCAAATTCACAACCAAAGTCTAGTGGTGTATTGGAAGATGTTATACAATCTTTTGTTGCTGATTATGATCATCAGCAGGAACTTGCTTATGAGGATTTTGATCAAGTGGATCCTTTGGATATGGAAGAGATGAAATTGAAGTGGCAGGTGGCTATGCTATCAATGAACATCAAAAGGTTTGAAGACAAGTCAGGAAGAAAGTTTGGCTTCAAGGGAAGAGACTCGGCTAGATTTGACAGGAGGAAGGTCAAATGCTATACATGTGGTCAGATGGGTCACTTCTCAAGAGAATGCAAAGATAGGAAGGCTGGGGATGAGGTTAGGTATACTACCTATCAGCAGAAACAAGTGGATACTGGGAAAGCTGGAGCTTTGGTCACTCTGGATAATCATGTCAATTGGAAGGTGCATGAACCTGATAATGATGAAGCTTCTGGGGAGAGTGGATTGCTGGCATGCTGTACTACAGATGATCAACATGAGCAAGTTGCCTTAATGGGCATCTCTCAGGTACATAATTGTGTTTTTGGCTGTAGTGAAAGATATAATGAACTTAAGGAGGCTTATGATGAATTGAAACCTAAATATAATAAATGTTATGTAGAAGTTGAGTCTTTAAAACTGTCTTTAAAAACTCTAGAAAAGCAAAAGGTTTGGTTTCAAAAGAATCAGCTTGCTTATGATGAAAAGATAAGGGTGTTAGAGAGTGATCTAAAATGTGCTAGAATTGATTTAAAACGAACTGAGAAAGAAAAAGCTGATGTAGAATCAGAAAACCATGTTCTTAAAGAGAAATTAGAGAAGGAGATTGCTAATCATAAGATTTGGTTAATGTCAGGTGATAAGTTAAATAACTGTCTCTATAATAGTCAACCTGTAAATTCTAGTATAGGTTTAGGTTTTAAAAAATATGTTGGTTTAGAGGCTAGGTTTGATGTAGGTAAACCTACACCAGCAGGATTAGCAAATTTTGTTAAAGAAGGAACCTTACATGCTGTACCTGGACCTATAAGAGGAGAGCACATGCCCTCAAACACCACCACTTCAGACTTTGATGGATCACACCATCTTTATGGCAAAAAGTCAATTGACTTGCCAGATCCTGATTCTAATTCTACTGACTATGTCTCTTGTTCTTCTAGTGACATGTCCTCAGACCAAGGGTCAACTACCAGTTGTGATTCAAGTGAAAAGTCAGACCTTCCCAAGACCTCACCCAAGACCTCACCAAAGCCTATACCCAAGACTCCCTACAAGCCTGTTAGAGTTGCTGCTGATGAATCAAATTCAAAGACAGTTTCTTCTGAAGACTTGTTATTTAATTCTTTGCAAAACAATGTTTTTAATTCTGTCAAAAACAATTCAGTTCATGTTAATGGTTTGAATACTTTTGCTTGTCATGGAACATCTTTTAATTTGAATAAATCTTCTAAAAAGAAGAAATGTTTTGTGTGTGGCAGTAAGTTTCATTTGATTAAGGATTGTAATTTTCATGAGCAAAGAATGGGTGTAGGTAGTGGTCAACCTAAACCTAGAACAAAGTGGACTAATGTTAAGGCTATACCACCATATGTTCCACAAGCAACTCATAGGGACAGCAATTCTGCTGATAGACACTCTGCTGATAGACATTCTCAATCTGCTAGGAGAAGATATGTTACTAGACAAATTATGCAACCCACTAGTTCTTATTTTCAGAATGGTTATTGGCTTGGTTTTATTGACCCAATGCATATGGGTATGGGATTTTGGGATACTGCTGTTAAGCCCTCAGCAGGTTGTTTTTGGACTCACAAGGGACCTAATTTTCATAGCAGGTCCAAGAACAATGGTGGATCTTATACATCTACATGGCCTAATTCCTATGATCCACAAGGCAGGCTCAAGTCAGAAATGACTTGAGTCTCCAAAGTGTACTAACATTTGTATAATTTTGTTGTATATGTAGGATCATCCTTTGAAAAGTAAAGATGTAGGCATTGTAGATAGTGGTTGTTCCAGGAGTATGTCAGGAAACCGAGATTTGATGCATGATTTTGTACCCATTCAAGGAGGAGGCAATGTGACTTTTGGTGGAGGAGATGGGAAAATCACTAGGTATGGAACCATCAGAACACCTAACTTGGATTTTGTGAATGTGCTCTATGTGGAAGAACTGCAACACTTCAACTTATTCTCAGTATCACAAATATGTGATACAAAGAACAAGGTCTTCTTCTCTGAGGATGAATGTCTCGTACTCTCCAAAGACTTCAAGCTTCCAGAAGATACCACAATACTGCTGAGGGTTCCCAGAAGCCACAACTTATACACATTCAACTTAAATGAAGTCCAACCTGAAGGTGATCTGACATGCTTGGTGGCTAAAGCATCAATGAATGAGTCTACAAAGTGGCATAGAAGGATGGCTCATGTGAATTTCAAGACCATTAACAAGCTTTCAAAACTTGGTCTAGTTCATGGACTTCCCTCCAAAGTCTTCACCAATGAGCACAACTGTGTTGCCTGCAACAAAGGAAAGCAACATAGAGCCTCATACAAAGCCATTACTGCTGTGAGAACTATCTCAGAACCTCTTCAGTTGCTGCATATGGATCTTTTTGGTCCAACTCAAATCAGAAGTATTGATCATAAGTGCTTCTGCCTGGTAATCACTGATGACTATAGCAGGTTTTGTTGGGTATTCTTCTTGAGAACTAAAGATGAAACATCTCCAATTTTAAAAGAATACATTACCCTAGTTGAAAACCAGCTAAACAAAAAGGTTAAAGGTATTAGGTGTGATAATGGGACAGAGTTCAAAAATGCTGTTTTAATAGAACTTTGTCAGTCTAAGGGGATAAGAAGGGACTATAGCAATCCAAGAACCCCACAGCAAAATGGGGTGGCTGAGAGAAAGAATAGGACCTTAATAGAGGCAGCAAGATCCATGCTTGCAGACTCTAAGTTACCCACTATGTTTTGGACTGAAGCAGTAAGTACTGCTTGTTATGTTTTGAACAGGGTATCCATCACTAGACCTCATTTTAAGACACCTTATGAACTTATCACTGGGAAAGTTCCTGATATTCATTACCTTAAACCTTTTGGCTGTCAAGTGACCATTTTAAATACTAGTGATCCACTAGGAAAGTTTGATGAGAAAGCTGATGAGGGGTATATTGTAGGTTATGCAGCACATAGTAAGGCTTATAGGGTATATAATTTAAATGCTAAAAAGATTGAGGAGACCCTTAACCTGAGATTCCTAGAAGATAAGCCTAATGTTCAGGGTCAAGGTCATGCTTGGTATTTTGACCTGGATTACTTAACTGATTATTTGGGCTATACTAGATATGTAGCTAACCAATCTGCAGGTTCTCAAGAGTCTGCCGAAGACAAAGTTGGTAACATGACTGGTGACTCAGATAGTGATTCTGAGCATGATGAACACCCTATAGTTGTTCCCTCCTTTTCTCCTAACCAATTTGCAGGTGATAGCTCCAAAGTTGCTTCTGATGAGCTTGAAGATGAGTCACACTATGCAGAGGATCTTGCTAGACTTAAGAAGCAGGAGCATGCAGCCAAGCAAGAAGCTGAAAGAATTGATGTGGAGTTAGCACAATCAGTCAGTGGAAACCCGGATTCTGCTGATAGGCATTCTGTTTCTCCTGACATCACCAATTCTGCTGACAGTTCTCCTGAAGGTTCTCCTATTTCTCCTAGTGTGTCCACTGACCTTGAAGAGCCATATACACGTTTTCCAAGTCCTTCTGATCTTGGAAATCACCAACCCAAAGCTGGTATCTTCAACTCAGCCTCCTATGATAGTGATTTTGGACCCACTGTGAACAATCTTGACACCACAATTGATGTCAATCCCAATGCTACCACAAGGATCAACACTGCACATCCTCAATCCAATATAATTGGTGATCCTAAGGCACCTGTTAGAACTAGAAGTACTGTGAAAGGTTCTAAGTATGGTCAAGCTGCTTTTCTTTCCTATGTGTCAAATCAGCAAAGGAACAATCACACAGACTTTAAGCATTGTCTGTTTGCTTGCTTTCTTTCTCAAGTGGAACCAACCAGTGTTGCTCAAGCTCTTGAAGACTCATATTGGCTTGAAGCAATGCAAGATGAGATGCTTCAATTCAAGAATCAGAAGGTATGGATATTAGTACCACTACCTGAAGGGAAATTTGCTATTGGGACAAAATGGATTTTGAAAAATAAAAGAGATGCAAGAGGTATTGTGGTCAAAAACAAAGCAAGGTTAGTGGCTCA
This sequence comes from Artemisia tridentata subsp. tridentata, assembly GCA_021014915.2. NCBI lineage: Eukaryota > Viridiplantae > Streptophyta > Magnoliopsida > Asterales > Asteraceae > Artemisia > Artemisia tridentata. The sequence continues at coordinate 284,374,555 of CP139504.1, forward strand.
GGGGTTCAGACAAGAGGAAGGAATTGATTATACTGAGGTTTTTGCACCAGTAGCTAGAGTTGAGGCCATTAGAATCTTCTTGGCCTATGCCTCTTATATGGGTTTCATGGTATATCAGATGGATGTGAAAGGTGCTTTTCTATATGGAGAAATTGAAGAGGAAGTATATGTCACTCAACCCAAAGGTTTTGAAGACCCAGATCATCCAAAGCATGTTTACAAGGTTGTAAAAGCTCTCTATGGACTACATCAGGCACCAAGAGCTTGGTATGCTAGGCTTTCTGCATTTCTGTGAAGCATGGATACAGGAGAGGTGCTATTGACAAAACTCTCTTTATTAAGAAGAATTCCAGGGATATAATTCTTGTGCAGGTTTATGTGGATGACATTATCTTTGGCTCCACTAAAGAGGCTTGGTGCAGGGAGTTTGAGGAATTGATGAAAGGAGAGTTTCAGATGAGTGCTATGGGGGAGCTAACTTTCTTTTTGGGTTTACAAGTTCAGCAGAAACAAGATGGTATCTTTATAAGTCAGGATAAATATGTGCAAGATATCTTGAAGAAGTTTGATATGGAAAATGTCAGAACTGCCACTACTCCTTATGAAGCTCCCAAACCAAAGAATAATCTTGAACCAGATCCTGCAGTGAATGTTCACCTATACAGGTCCATGATTGGTTCATTAATGTACTTGACAGCTTCCAGGCCAGACATCACATTTGCTGTGAGTGCTTGTTCTAGGCATCAAGTCACACCACTCACTTCCCACATGAATGCAGTAAAGAAGATCTTTAAGTATCTCAAAGGCCAACCCAAGTTGGGTCTTTTGTACCCAAAAGAGTCTCCTTTCAAGTTGGAAGCTTATAGTGATAGTGATTATGCTGGTGCAAATCTGGATAGGAGATCCACAACTGGAGGTTGCCAATTTCTTGGAAGAAGGTTGATTTCTTGGCAGTGCAAGAAACAAACCATTGTTGCTACCTCATCTACTGAAGCAGAGTATGTTGCTGCTGCCAATTATTGTGGACAGGTTCTTTGGATACAAAATCAATTGTTGGACTATGGGTTTAATTTCATGCATACCACAATTTTTATTGATAACCAAAGTACCATTTGCATTGTTAAAAATCCAGTTTTTCATAATAGAACTAAGCATATTGAGATAAGGCACCATTTTATAAGAGATGCATATGAAAAACATTTGATTAAGGTGCTTAAAATTCACACAGATGATAATGTGGCAGATTTGCTGACTAAAGCTTTTGATGGACCTAGGTTTCAACACTTAGTGGTCCATATTGGGATGGTTAACCCTTAAATGCTATGTTTGAGGGGAGGCATAGGCCTCAGGGGAGGCATATGCCTCAGGGGAGGATTGTGGTTGTAAAGTTTGTAATATTTTGTAGATTATTGATTATGTTTGCTAACACACTAATCCTCTAATATAATTTTAGTTTGTATGGTTTGGTTTGTTTGCTGTTATGTGTCTGTTTTGCAGAACTGCCTTGATATTGATGATCTTAAGTTGATGCTCACCAAGATTAATGGGACATGGTCAAGTAAGCTTATGGTCAAGTAAGCTTAAAGAGTGTTTCTGCTGAATGGAAGTACTGAAGCAGAGTTCAAGTAATAATCAAAGAAAAGTTGTTCATTCATTCAAAAGAAATTACAGCTTACAAACAACTTCAATTTCAACAAGACCAATCCTATACAAGATAACCTAAACAGACACTAGTTCCTATCATCTACTGATGCACCAGGAAGACTAATAGACATGATTGAAGATGCTGAAGAACCTAGTTTTATATCTTTGGTCCTTGGCAACATCTCATCATCTCCTACTCCATTTTACCCTTTCCCTTTCCAGTCACTTCTGCACCCTTGTTCTTTCCTGTGTCTCTATGGTATGAAACACCAGTCCTTGGAGCAGGAAGACCAATAACCACTTCCCTTGTCTCTGGGAGTGGTGGATTTCGGGTGTGTGGCCTTGGTTGGGGTTGTGAAGGTTGGGGATTCTCTTCCCTGGTTGGTGCTGCTTCCCTCTCCTCTTCCTCTCTTACCAACCTATTGAAGATTGGCTCAAGACGCTCTGTGGAGTCATCAGAGCCCCTAGATGAATCATCTGGATCCACCACACTATCATCTTCTGAAGAAGGAAGAAAAGGGGACTTCCTTGTAGGTGGCTCGTCTTGGTGAGGATATCGAAATAGAGGTCGACTATCCTCAGATGATGAAGATGATGATGGAGGTTTGGGTGGATTGTTGGGTCTGCTTGAAGAGCCCACATCATGTCTTTTCTTGCGGGCTTGTTCTTTGGTGATACCATACCTTCTATGTGAAGGTTGTATGGATGATTGAGGTTTGTTATCTCCTGAATCTGTTTATGATTCAGAAGAAAGATCGATGACTTCGGGTTGGTTATTCATTGTGTTGATAAGTGATTTTGATTGGATGAAGGTTTGATGGTAAATTAGGGTTAAGTGATTTGTGCGGATTGTGAATTGGGGTTATTTTATAGGCAAAGTCAAGTGGAAATGTTAATTAATGCTAGTTGGGTGGCAAATTAAAACTCAAGATCTTTACCGAAGATATTATTCTCTTGAGTTGATTCTGCTGATTGACTTTTCACTTCAGCAGATTGACCATCATTTCTGCTGAAGGGTTGATTTTGAATGGTGAAGTTACTTTACACGTCAGATAAGGTCAACCATTTGTTCCGATAAATTTTGACAATAATTGGGTAACTCTATTTATAACCTATTCATATAATCTTCGCCCAAAACAACTAATTCCCTCTTCAAGTACTCTAAACCTATTCTCCATTCGCTCATAATTTCTTCAATGGAGGCTCTACAATTTAAGAAGGATCACAATAAAGTTGCTTTTCTGGGAAAAGCGAAGGGACATGACATATATGACCCTATGGTTGATTTCTTAAAGCGATCAAAGATTCAGTTTGCTTTGACTCATTATCCGAATATCGTACATGAATCTTTGGTAAAACAGTTTTGGGCATCTGCTGAGAAGCGGTCTGATACAGAGATAGTAGCAAAGATAGATGGAACTGAGTATGTTGTGACTGAAGCTTTGATTAGGGAAAGATTGCAGTTGGATGATGAAAATGGGGTTTATCACACCAACAATGAAGAGATTCTTACTGGTCTAAGAGCAGCGGGTTATCAAAGTGTGGATACAACTATGTGGCTGAAGTACCTATAGTTTCTACTGACCACTCTATACCTTCACCTGTTCCATCACCATCTCATGAAGCTCCTGAAGAGCTTGTTCCTGAGGTAGAGGAGACAATTCAGTCTCTTGATACTAATATTCCTACACCTCTTGAAGATGAGATTCCAAGACTGTCCACACCTAGCCCATTTAGAGACCCAATAGATGAGAACACTTCTAATTTTGAGAATTTACATGTTTCTTCTGAAAGGCCCAATGAAGCTCCCTTTACCACAGAGACATCTGCTGGTGGAGCAGAGGACCCTATTACTCTCACTTCTCTGTATACTTTATTCAACAGGAATGTTCAAGAAACTGAGAAGTTGAAGAAGGAACTTGCAGAGACTAAATCCTCACTTGGTGATGAGATTGTGGTGCTGAAAAGAAGGGTTCAAGAATTAGAGGATAAACTTGGGCAGACAAAGAAGAGGAAGTTTGTGTTTGCATCTGATGATGAGCAGGAGGCTAGTTATTGGGATCATCTTGACTTATTGGTTGAAGCTGCTCAGCAGACTTCTACTCATTCACCTACAGCTGCTGAATCCTCTCAACAAAGGGATCAGATTAAGTTCTACAGAAAGAGGAGAAGACAGTACTTGAGCAAGGAATCTACACTGCAAAGTTTGTCAGTTGCTCAAGAACATATTGATGATGATCATCTGGCTTCTGCTGATGTTACATCTTCCAAGGTGTCTGCTGAAGTGTTTATTGCTGGAAGATCCTTTGTCTTGGATACTTCTGATGAAGTTCATGCTCCACATGTTGAATCTTCAACTCAACATGTTTCTGCTGATGCTTCTATTGGAGTTTCTACTGAAGATATTGACAGAGTTACTAGTGTGGATACTTCTGGGAATGAGCAAGGAAGGATGGTTGAAGAAGATATTGGTACAGATCTTGTTAGTGAAGAAGAAAGGAAGGAGCAAGAAAGGTTGTTTAAAGAATATGAGGATCTTGTGAAGAGTCAAGCTTTAGCAAAACAGATGGCTGATCATTTTACTTCAGATTTGCCTCCTGAAAGGCAAAAAGAGCTAGATGAGCAATCCGCTCATTTCACTGATGCACAATGGGACTCTTACACTCAACAAGCTGCATCCAATCCCACTTTGGCCCAGAGTATCTTAGGAGCTAACTTTGATAGTCATACCTTTGCTGAGCAAATGGTAGCTCTTGGGCAACAGCGGAAGAAAGCTGCAGCAGAGAGGAGGAAGGCTATTGCTGCTCAGAAAGCACAAGCTAAGAGAGATAGACCTCAGACTGAAGCAGAGAAGAAACAATATAGGAGGAATGTGGTCTATAATCAGTATACATCTGTGTACAGTTATGGTTTGACAAAGAAGCAAGTTTGGGCTTTGTCTGATTCTGAGTTGAATAGGATTTATGATCAGATTATGAAGTCTATTCATTCTTCTGCTACTCAACCTAAGAGGACTACTGATAGTATGGAAGCTCCATGTACTAAAAGACTGAAGCAAGTGGAGCTAGGTACCTCATCTCCTGGAGATCAAGTACCTCTGAGTCCTTCTACTGATATTGCTGACTTACAATCTGCTGAGCCTATTGTTACTCCTACCATTGCTGCTGATGAAGCTTCTGAGAGACAATCATCTGGGATTCCTGTTTCTTCTGAAGCTCCGTCCAATTCTGCTGAACCTTTTGCTGCAACATCTGCTGATCATGAAGATTCATCATTGTCAAATTCTAATGCAGACAAGGTTAAACAAGCTGAACAGGCAGCTGCTAAGGGTAAACAAGCCAGGGAAATGGCTGAGGGATTACATGTAACAGGGGTTTCTGTTCCAAGTTCTCCTATTCCTACTGAAGATACTTCTTCTATTGCTACTGAAGATGTTTCTATGGGAATTTACATACCTGGTCGAAGGAAGAAGAGAATGGCACATATAGGCAAGCATATTGCAAGTAGAAGATCAATTAGATTGGCTAAGCAGGTTCTCAGAGCTCAAATGAGTAGTTCTTCAAAGCAAGTAGACCTAGAAGCTACTGATGATTCATTTATTCAGGAAGGAACTTCTGACACTTTTCCTGAAGGGTCATACAATGTGTTGATCAGATGGACTATCACAGATGGACAACTTAACACTATCTACAGGCAAGATCAATCTTATAAGAATTTCACTTTCTTGCAAGAAATTCTTCATTTGGTGGATAGACAAGATCTGCAGACACTTTACAAGTTGGTCACTGAGTATTATGATATCCATACTCCACAAGGTGCTGGCCTATATCTATTGGGAGATCTTCAAGTTCTCTTTGACTCCCAAACTCCACAGGGGAAAGGCTATTCGATTTGGAAGAATTCCTATAGGTGGAAAGTGGATACTTGGAGATTTTATCCCCTTCCCAATGTACATGTGGTAGAGACTGAGTCTGGGATAAGAGTATGTATGTTTTCTGATCAACAATATCCATTGTCCATGACACTGATGAATCGAATGCTCCAAAGGAAGTTGGAAATTCCTCCAAATCCAGTTGCTAATGATAGGACACATGCTGAACAATTGGTTGGGTTCATCAAGTCCAAGCTTCTGCAACAACAAGCTTCTTCTTGATTCTGGTATTATGTATTATTTGTATATTTTCTATTTCCTTATTTCATTTCTTTATTATTTCATTCTTAGTAAAAAAAAAATAAATAAAAAAAATAAAATAAAAAAATCCTTTGTATACTAACTTTTATGCAGGTTTGTTGTATAACTCTGTTGATGGTTATCAACTCACCAGATGTGACTTGTGTCCATCAAAGAGTTGGCTAGTCCAAAGGGTACAGCTTTGGTAAAGACAAATCAAATCTGTTGATAGCTATAATAGCTTGCTAAAAGCTATAGGGTACTCAACTCACCCATGCTTCATTGCTGAGAGTTGAAATGGTTCTCAATTCACCATGGATGTAACCCTTTCTGGGATCCAAAGAATTGGCTAGTCCACAAAAGTATGGTTTGTGGTAAAGACATTTGGTATCCATATTTGGTATTCAATTCACCAAGGTTCAGTTGAAACCAAAGAATTGGCTAGTCCTGAGCAAACGGCTACAGGTAAAGACATCTCAAATCCGTTTATAGTTGCTGATTTGCTAATAAATCAGATGGTTATCAGTGTACCATAGTTTTCGAACTTAAACATTTGGCTACTCCAGTAGTGATGGCTATTGGTAAAGAGACATCAAATCCATTATTTT